>CM035429.1:119628880-119958880 GCA_020310875.1 Ceratopteris richardii | reverse complement strand
GCCAAAATCAACTCCTCCTTCAAATCTTTGATCTTTGTCAAAAAATTGTCCATAGAATCTCCTTCATTCATATGCTCACTCTCCAACTCTTTTTGGAGGTAAGCAACATGAGCCTCATTTCTTGCCTAGTACAAAGTGGTAGGCGTATCCCAAGCATCCTTTGCTGTTTCGCAAGAGCGAATATGAGGGATAATGGCACATTTGACAAACAAAGCTATCAATGCATGTGCTTGAGCATCTCTGCCATCCCAACAAAGTTGCACGAACAAGAGTATGAAGATCGTCATCTTCAACACCACCTGCATCACCTTCAATAATTTGTATTTGGAGGTGTAGTAGGTCGTTTTTCAACACCCTACACAATATTCCTCAGTCCTTTTGCAACCAATACATGATGCATCATATATGCCCATAATGGGTAATTGGTAATGCCCAACTTGTCCTCAACAGCCTACATAGGGAATACATCATTGCTTTGAGCTATGGCCACTCACTAAAATACCCTGATGCAAAAAAATGACAATATCTCAAAAAATTGAACAGAACTACTATGTCAAGCTTTGCTAAACCTATAATAGACTTCGAGGAGCTTGTACTGGCGAACTGAAACCTGTATATATGTTTGGCACAAAAAGACGAAATTGCCTCCATAGGCGTTGTGATACTGAGTTCGGAGGCCGAAAGGAGCTCATATCCAAATTTCAACACCACAAAATGAAGCTCTTTTGAACTCTTAATCACCTTGAGTATGCTCACCAAATCTCGTGCGAATCTTAGACTGTGATCCGAGGGGTATCAACGACACCCTAGATGAAGCAAAGACATGCTCTAATACCTATTGTTGGAGTTTGAGGTCCGCAGAAGCACACGAACAGCACAAGGAAGCAGAAGAAGCTTGGAGCACAACACACAATATTGAATGTATTACCAAGTGAATGTACAAAGATAAGTGACCCGTTAGGGTTATAAGAGTATATACAAGCCGAGGAAGAAAACCTCCTAAAGAGGGAAAAACAGTGTCCCAGCGATCCTAAGTGTGTTCACACACATCACTACTGAAATATATCAACAAGGACATCTCCAAGAGATAAAAGATTGTTACAACAAGGTCATCGATCGGTTTCAAACTATGCCTCAGATTCAAGATACTGTTTCGTGGATATATATATCAAGAAGAATACCTAATTAATCAATTTCAAAGTGGTCTCAAAGATGAAGTGAAGTATCCCTTGTTATCCATGCCTCAAGGAGATACCTTGGATGATACTGTCAATCTAGCAATTCAATGTGAGAATCAATTGTTCAAAGAAAGCGAAGTCCAAGAGCTAGAATTGTTGAATAATCAACACAGTATTCTTCAAGAATCCGAATCAATAATCTTTGAAGCTCATCAAATCGTTGCAAATGATATAGATCATACAAATTATGAAGATAACAAAAAGGTAAAGGACAAGAAGAAGTTAAGGTTCAATCTAGAAGGTGCGCTTGCTCAAGTCTCTACATCAAAGATCTTGGGAACACCACAATGTACCACTAGAAGTCTGAAGGATCTATCCTCTGAAGAACCCATGCAATTGGATAACGTCAAGGTCAGCCGACTTACATCAAAGGAAAAAAATCATTGGAAGGATAATAGATTATGCTTTTATTGTGGAGACCATGACCACATGGTAGTCAAATGTCCTAAGAAGAAGAAACAAGTTGGGTTCAAGACTTCCATGATCATCATCCCACATCAAAAGGATCATCATCAAAGTCAAACGAGTGTTGTCCATCATGAGAATCATGCCCTTGATTCTACACCTAGATATAGTACAAACCCTTTCCAGTTTCATTATGGATATCCATTGTATCAGTTTTCATCTTGCTATGTTGTGCATAAAGTTATAGGGCCTGGCATGTGCACCCAGCCCCACAAGTGCTTGACCCCTTCTCAAATGAATCCTATGCACACCCCATACATTGTAACTCTAATATGTGCTTCTATCTTACTTATACCATTGCTCTATGCAACCCCCCTCCCCGTGTTATGCTTCCCTTGGGAGTCTTGCAGGCTAGGATCCAATGTTGAAAGCTATGGGGTATGCAATTTTCAACTTCCAACCACCTTCTTCCCACCAAGATTTTCTTGGTTGTGGATGTGTTCACCACCCTGTGTCACCAGCGACAAGCGAGAGATAACACACAAAACTATTCACACATCAAAGCGTGAGGTGTTGGATGATGCACGTTCTTCTCCACCCTTCTCTCTTTCCCGTACTTTGTTAGTACACCACATGTTCCTAATGAGTCCTTCTACTTCCTCCCGAAGAATCATAGGTTCTTAAATCTCCTCTCTTTTTGTTCATAGGGACTTAATTCCCCTCAATACTCTCCACAATTGTGTGTCTAGAAACCTAAAACACTACCGACATACCCCCCTCCTTAACTATGTTGGTCGGTCATGTATCCCCCTTTTTTTGCGCTCCCCAAGGTCAGCCAAATGCCTCCCACTCTCCTCCTAAGTGAGTGAGAAGGGCATGATGGCCTCATCGAATATAGTTCAGTCCTTATACCCCATTTCCTCTGTGCATCATGCACATATAGCATCATCCCCATATCATTGAGTTACCTGATGGTGGGCTTCATCCCCTCCTTTCTTACTCCGACACACGAATCCTCTCCACTTCAGCAGGCATACATCCACTAACACAGCCTGTTATCCAAAAAAAAAAAACAATAAAGAAAATCTCCCTTTATTTTTTGCTACATTCATTCTTTAAGTTTTAGTACCATCTCATCTATTTTCTAATGATGATCACTCCTATCTTTTCTAGGGCGATGAAACACTCCAAACCTAAAAAAGGCACAAAGCGAGCCAAAACAACCTATGCAGACTACTATAAGAGGATAAATGAGTGGCAAAATGACCGGACAATCGTGGAGGCCCTTCTTTTTCTCACAAACATCACATTCCCCCACTTGCAAACCTTAATACTTACCCCTATGATGATGAGAGATCAACACGAGAGCATGGCCAAACAACTTAACTATAAATGTTGTACATGAATGATAACGAAGCAACAATGCAATGATCTATCATGCTCTTGATGGAGATGATGACAGAAAGGTTTGTTTGATGGAAATTACGACCAAAAAAGATAACAAGAGAAAAAAGATTTTTATTATTATTTTTTGTGTCAATCTAAGACTATTCCTAAAACTTCTAGTTATGTACATGATCAAAAATGAGAAACGAATGATGAAAATGGAGCTCCATGAGCACCTACCTTGCAAAATGCACGTCCATGACATGATCTCCTTCACAACGGTGCCAAAGTGTCTGAAAAGTTGACCCATGAGCACGACATATGTACACACCATCATCAAATGGGAAAACGACCAATCTTCGCCCACAAATTTCCAAACCAAGAGACAAATCGGTGGTATGATGACTTTCACCATGCCATGGACACATACATACAAGAGAAAGCAAAAGCACATGCACAAGCTCATGCAAACAAACATGCACACATGCCTCACTCACGAGCAAGAGAGAGCGAACTTCAAGAGACTCACATGTATTAAAAGAAGAGAATGAAGTAACCCTTACAAATGAATGTGAGCTGACTTTTATAACTTTCTTCTACAAACTGATCCTGTTTACACTCTTATATACACCCTAGTTAAAAATAAGTCCTCAAGCCTCATTTGACCTCCAAATCAAGTACAAAAAATCCTAAAAAATTATAGAGGTTTAGAGGATCAGTCCACAAGGTTGAAGAACTCTCCAGCTTACACAAAAGTGGAGAATTTTACAAAAAATGGCATTTGGATATAATCCCTACAAGTGGTTTTTTATGTATAAATGGCCAAATTGATGGGCAATTTTGGAAAATTTGTGGCCCCTATTGGCCCTTGCATCACTTGAACATGTCCATCAAGCTCCTTAGCTTTGAATCTTCACAACCCTGATTATCTTCTCTCTCTTTTAGCCATCCAAAATGAGTCTCCATGTCCAACAGTAAACATCACAAACGATGTTGGAACCATACATATATGATCGTTAAGCATGAATTCCATCAATGAAAAGGGTACGAAAGTCGAAATTGCACAATAGAGTGAAGGCAAAAGGCCATAAGTTTCTAAATAGGCTGGTCAAGTCTGACATGCATTGCTGATGCGAAGTCCGATTCAAGTTTGATACAAGTCTGGTAACATGTTTCAGATGCATCCAGTTGAAGCCATGCAGAGGACTTGTTGTGATGGAGCAAGACATCTTCCCTTGAGGTGCAAAATCTCCTATGCATTTGGCTGAGCTACCCTAGAACACTTGCATGCATGCATGCATGCATACATACATACATACACATATGTACATACATAAATACACACAGACGCACATATATACATAAATACATACATACATACACAAACATGTACGTACGTACGTACATACGTACATACATACGTACATACATACATACATACATACATACATACATACATACATACATACATACATACATACATACATGCACACATACATACATACATACATACATACATCATACATACATACATGCGTACATACATACATACATACATCATACATACATACATGCGTATCCAGATATTTGAAGATGCACTTTTAGATGAGTATGCAAATGTACATCAAACATGGATAGATGTAGAGAATGAAATCTCTCTCCATAAAAAACAAGGGGGGGAAAAAAAGCCAAAAACTGAAAAGGAAAAAAAACTTACTCAGAGCAAGCCTCATACACTGTTCCAAATGAGCCTTTTCCAAGTAATTCAAGCTTCGTCCACGACCTAAAGCTTATGTTTTGAATATTATGTTCGACGGGTAGTATATCTGTTTTTTTTTGTACCTCTTTTTCAGAACATGCATGTTCATGCACTGTTTCTTTGGCATTTTCAACTTCCTCCTTAATCACTTCTGAAACCTCACTTTCAGAGCATTCAGAATCACTGGAAGAGCTACTACCATCATCACTGACCTGTCTGACAATATCATGAGCAAATTCTGTCGGTCCAAAACTTTCCAATAGCTCATGTGTTGACAACCTAGAAAGGTATGCTTTAGAAAGCCTGGCAGGTGGAGGTAGTATAGGACGATCAATTTTAGATCTAGGTGGATCTATCATTTGTTCAATTTCTGCTAAAGGCCTGCACGTACACCAAAGATTAAAAAGCTGTTAAGAATCTCGAAGTTGCTAGAAGTTTGCATCAAAGACATAAGAATCTATTAGCACAAAATGATGAGATTCATGGAGCTCTTTGTTTTTCTTTTTTTCATTAATAATTAGTTTCATGAAACAACTAAGTGTTCCTGGATATCAATTATGAAGGCTGTAAGTGATTCATCTAATATTTGAAAAATTATCCTCAACAAAAGAATATTGACTTTTCTTTAAAAGGTTACAAGTATGGAAATGTAACAAACAAAAAACTTTCTATAAAATGTGCACCTCTGCCTGTTAAAAGCAACTTGGTGATGATCTGACTCTTTTTTCCATTACTGATTAGTGCGATTTCATGAAATAACTAACTGATCCTGGATTTCATGAAATAACTAACTGATCCTGGATTTCATGAAATAACTAAGTGATCCTGGATATTCAGTATGAAGGCTGTAAGTGATTAATCTTTCTTTCTTTGTGGAGAAGTTCGGCCAAAGCCTACTCTCCCTTGCTTGAATTAATTTAAAAAAACAATTGTACAGGTGAAGGGGCATAGTACCCATGGGACCCCCCATATCCCACAAAGCAGGGGTTAAGATTTAGTAGGCTGCTCGAAGGCCGTAAAACATTGATGGCCCGAAGGCATCAAGGAGACAGGTTTGAAACTGGCCTAAGGCCCATTACATGCCAATCGTCACTGACTGGATTGAACCCCCACCCCCACGTCAAGAGGCAAATGTTCCAGACAACTGAACCAGCACACTTCGGCAATTCATCTAATATTTAAAAAAATATCCTTGAGAATAAGGTTGACCTGTTTTTTTGCACTTAAGTATGTAGATGTAACAAACAAAAAACTTTCTGGAAGATGTGCACCTCTGCCTGTTATAGGCGATTCGATGATGCTCTGATTCCTCAGTATCAACATTACGCGTAGAAATCTCCTTGATCATATAAAACTGATCATTGTCTAAATCACGGTGAAGTTCATGCTGCAAAGGAACAACTTTTCGCTGGTGGTTAGCAACCACTGATCGGTCTGTGGCTATCGATGCCTTCTTAGTTCTCACCGAATGTGCACGGGGGACACGTGAATGGTGCTCGAACGATCCCGAACCGGTCTCCAAACCACCCACTAAACTATTATTTGATGATAGAGAATCTCCAGAGGAAGAGGATAGAGAACTGTAAGCTGGAAACGGAGTGGCATTGAGACTAACTGCAGAACCCAAAGAAGATGTAGAAAGGTCGTTATCGTGATGCTGACTCCATAAGCGGCTTTGAGCTTCGTCAAGGGACTTTGAACGCATCGTCTGTTCCATAATAATCCGATCCAAAGCGCTCTCCTTGGCTTTGCTTGCTTTCCATTCGTCCTGAGGAATGCTGAATGCATCTACCCCACCAGCAACACCTAGCTCTTGGCATAGCCTCTCGATCTCTCCTACACCGTCTCCTACGACTTTGAAGCTCTTGATGTCTTTGTTTCTAAAAGAATTTTGCGGGGAAGGACTGGGATCATAATCAGTTATTTTCTTCGCATCTCTTCTGTCAAGTCTGGGTCTTCCTTCCGAGGTTTGTTTAGACAAGAAAGCCATTTACAGATGCTATAGGATTAAGTGCAGGGAAAACTTCCCTCCACGCCGTAATAACTCCCTAAATTCGGAAGGTTGATCTTGGGCCTCTCCCGCGTCTTTTGAAACATATCACACAAAGTGTACACAGGACACAGCATATACATTACACGCAGAAGACGAGGTCAAATGTATCACCAGCATCAAATCAAAGTAATCGATGTTTGAAAATAGAGAATGAAGAGGAAGCGAGAAAGAAACGACGGAACCACTGGTGATTCGTGAAGCTCAAGTACTCAACCAATTGGATTTCAAAAGGCCAAGTCAAACTATCAAGAGCGCCGAAGAATAGATATCAGTATTTGGAGAAGAAGAATGAACAGTATAACGGGGACGTGATCAAGGAAGATCAGTAATGAAATGATTTAATTTGCATTTCCATTGGATTCGCATCGTTGACTTTTCATGGCCCTATTTATCAATTTAAGTCTATTTTTTAACCAAAAAATTTAACTTTCCTTTGGCGCCCCCTTTTGTTTTAGTTTAGTTTTTATGTATGCCCCGAACGGAGAGATGGATTCATTTGTTAGTTGGCCTGATAGGAGCATCGATCTCTAGGATCCATTAGATCATGCCCAATTTGTCTTCAACCCCAAGCATAACATACTTCCAAGTTGCACATCTACAAAACTTGGCCATAGGAGTGGACATGCTTGCATCGGAGGAGAAGAACGATACAGAGAATTTCGAGAAACCACATCATATAAGTGTAGGACAGTCACACACCCTCCCACCATATTTTGGGGTACCAAATTTTGAAACATTAACAAGCATACAACAACTCATGAACTTTTTATTCAACATAAAGGAGAACCAATGAGGAAGCAGAGACCATATTCCTTCAGTTTGCAGTCCCAAAAAATTATGTCGTAGGATAGAAGGAGGTTTATGATAGGTTCGAGCTTAGAGGGGCCCTCTGATTATCAAGAAGGTCACACCCACATGGTCATTTATCTTAATGGTTGGTCGAGGAAACATACCTGCACCATCAAGGACATGATGATCAAACCGGGAGGCAATCATCAACAAACTATCATCTTTGACTTTATTAACTATGATATGGTTTTATGGAAGTGTTGTTCCTTTGATTCGTGACTATTGGAGTTTTGAACATGATCCCAAGTGAATGGGCAGTCACGAGAACTCAATGGCCATAACCAACCTTCAAATGTAGCCATATTCTAGGGTAGTAGAAAAGCTTCCATTGGCACACATATGAAGAAGAAGAAAGGAACAGACCATGCCCAATATGGCCCACAATGGTTAAAACATCAGATAAACATTTTCAAGTAGCGTATCACAAAGGTAGTATGTTTCCTTGAGTTGAAAATCACATAATAACTCTCCCCTGTAGTGTCATACAATAGGAAAAAATGACCAATAATTAGATGCTTCAATGACATATTTTTGTCTAAAAGTCTTGAGTAGGTAGAAGAATAGTTTGGGGGGAAATAAGGTTTGATTAGCTTAATGGTTAGTTCCAAAAGCATAGCTCTTATAGGACGATCTGAGTTCTCGACTTTAATTTCACAGAGATTCCATGGTAGGCAAACAAAAGACAATACTTACATGCAACTATTTCATATTCATTGCCAAGAACTTTCTCCAACAAGGAGCATGCCTGTTCCAACTACAAGGCATCATACAAAGCTTGGTCCCTCATGTCATACAAACTTCAGCCTTTGTAGGAAAATAAAAACAACTGACAGTGGCAAAAAATGTGTTATTCAATTCTGTCACATATAAATAGTCAATTTGGCGATGAAGGGAATAGCTTGAGTGAACACTAATGAGAATGCGATATGTCCGAGCAACAGACATTATGCGGTTTCAGAAGGGAAACTTCTGTATCGATTTGAAGGCTTTGAAGAAAAGTTCCCTGCTTGTATTCATAACCAGGGAACTTAAGATCCCCCCACCCCCCCCCCCCCCCATAGAGATGATGGTTTCAGGGATGATGGTGCTTGACAACCATGTATTCAGGTTTGCACATGGACTTGAGGCTACTCGTTTTGTGCAGACGAAGTTTGTGCAAAGAATCAACTTCGAGGGAGGAAGTTGCGATGCAATCAAGAAGTCCATAGCTTCTTCTCACAGAGATCCATCAATGAAATAAGTAAATGCAAGGGAAAACACATCTAGAGTGAACATACAGTCCATAGTCACACATAAAATGCCACACAAATGGAGCCTGATAGAGCAACGCGAAGGAGCAAGGGGGGCATGCATGCAAAGGTCTAAGAAACCGCTAATAGATCCACTTGCAATAGATAGGAAAATTTGAGACCATGGAACATGAGCACATGTAGGAGCTCACCTTGCCAATATGCTCCACCAAAGATGTGATGGAGAACATGAGGCTTGATTTTCGACAGAGAGAAAGGAGCTATTGAGGTGAGAGAGCCGTGTGTGGATTTTGAATCGGAATCAGAAGGGAAAGGGGGGTAGCTATGTTCACCCCAAGAAATATTCGACCAAAAAATCTTCGAACAACTCCATGGCCTGAGGTGTCTCAAGGGAGCACCGAGTTGGACCTCCGTGGGCCGAGGAGAGATGTAAGGAGATTCCCATGCGCTGCAATGTCAGACAGAAGGGAGATCCCTTGAGGGCACAACCCCAACAGAAGCTTGCCCATGGAATAGACAGGGGGAGTAAAGTTCCAACCCCATTAGGGGAGATGCCAAACAACGGAAGCACATGAACCACTTGGCCCAGAAGGTACAAGGGGATCCAATAGATTTTCATCGTATTCTGTAGTAGATTAGTAAAGGTATCAAGGAGCTCAATTCTTTGTAAGGATGGCTTCCATCATGTGAGGGAAGCTCATCAAGAGCTTGACCCCCCCCCCACAAAGATTAGATGATGTGGAAGAATCAGGTGCCCCCCCACCAAGTGAGATGGAAGAAAGGGTAGATGAAAGAAGATGAGCCCACCTCAACAGCTATGCAAGAGACTTCTGTAGATAAACACACTGCTGGACCTCCACCTTGCAACAGAGATTTTAGATAGAAACTCAAAGGAGATGGGAGGCAGGAGGAGAGCTCAACCCTAAGGAGGGGGAGCTCCAAGCTTCGACCCACAAAGTGAAGCAGCACAAGGAGAGCAAGTCTTAACCCCCTTGGCCATTGTGTGCAAAGTAGGAACCGAAACTCCCCCCCCCCCCCCACGTCGTTACTTGCCATGCACCGAAGTGTGGAATTAGGACAGGGGAGGGAGAGCATTAACTCTCCCCCAACAATATTGGTAGGTGGGTTTGGTGCCAAGTTCAAGGAAAGAGAGGGAGGAAAGAGAGGGAAGTAACATTCCCCCCACATCGAGTTCTGCCCATAAGGGAGGAAAATTAAAGATAGGGGAAACAATTTATCAAATTTGAATTCACATTTTTGAGTGTCTAAAGAAAGATATTGAAAATTGTTCAACACTTCTTATAAGCTAGCAACACTGATTGGTGGAGAAAAGAGACTCTACATCAATGCGACCTCTTTTTCTTTGTATTTTCTTGGAAATGGAAAGAGGGGAGGGGCGAGGGAGGGTACCACCCATCCCCAAATCCAAAGCAATCACTCAATAAAGAGATGGCAGTGGTGAAAAGTGATGCCAAAATGAGTGTGTGGGAGTGTATATGTGTGTGAGACTAAGAGAGAAGGGGGTTAAGTGGTGTTCTTGTGCAACAAACAAAAAATTAACTAAAATTACTCTACAAAAACAAAACAAAGGGTGGTTTTGATGAGCTAATGGCCCAAAGGAAGGGTGCAAATGACAAGCAAAAACTCAATCCTATGTAAATGAGTAGAAAAAATTGCAACACAATACTTAACCACATGCTCTTGAGCTTTCCAAGTGATCAAGTCCTATGCAAATGACAAGCAAGAACTCAATCTTATGTAAATGAGTAGAAAAAATTGCAACACAATACTTTACCACATGCTCTTGAGCTTTCCAAGTCCATTCTCGCTAGTATCGGTGCCAAATTTGTTGTTGTAGTACCCAAGGGGAGCCAAGACCCACACCACCTTGCATGGAAGCAATAGGAAAGCAAGAACGACTCTCCTTTCATCCAACCAACCCTTCACCATGCTCAAGCCATTGGCCAACTGCCCCAAGCAATGCTACAAACCCTTGAGAACATGGAGAGGAAGGTCATCAAGGATCCTAGTCCACAAATGGAAAATACAAGAAATGCAACACATTCTACTCACACACAAAGGAGAGACAAGCATACACACACACCTCAGTCTCACACTCAAAGACAAAATACACAAGTGCACATAGTCTAAGAGTAAAAGAGTTCTTCCATTCATTTCTAAAAGATATGTACATGGAGCTCATGTTAACCAAAAGCTCTCTTTTCCAAAAATGAGCTTCTCTATTTACAAGCTAATCTCTTTTCCCCATGTGCTCCAAAGACTATTCAAAAAGTGGACATGTGCCTAACTAACATACCTTATGAGGATCTTCAAAGATATTTTCTAAACAACCAAATCCCAAATTCATGCGTGGGATTTTTCTACATGGGTATTTTGTCTATTCTCTTGAAAGGAACAAAAAGGGTTTATTTGCAAGCTTCCAAACCATAGTATTGGAGAATTATCAAAAAGGATCTTAAGAGGGTGTTCTTATGTGCAAGCCTCAAATATACATAAAAGGGTATTTTTATGAGAAAAGGAGGATTCCTATGCATAAGAGAAAATGTGTGCACGCTCTACAACCCAACAACTAGTATAATGATTCCTTCATGCTTTTAACTAATCTCATATAAGAGATGTATAATTTGAAGCATATCATAGCATAGCATCAACTAGATTGCCATGAATTATATAAACAATCAATGGAGCATGTCGACAACCATATTCGATTAGAAAGACATGTATAGAGAACGAATGAGTATCGAATATCGAATATTAATGAATATGGAAAGACATGTTATAGAGAACTAGAAAATTTAGAATGAATATCGAATATTAAAGGGGCAACATGAGTCACTATAAGAATATCATCAAGAGATCATTTTATTTCTAGGTTTTCTTTAAAATGATCTTGAAGAAAAGGAAAAACAAATGGATGAACCAAAGTTACCATGACTCTACAAACCAATCTATTCAAGAAGATGCATGATGAAGTAGCTAAGAAGGAAGGTGATTAAAAATTGGTGGATTTGGAAAAAAGCTCACACCAAAACTACTATTGCCAAGTAGAGAACGTAGATAGTTATTGAACAAAATTTTCAATCCCATCAAAAAATGTAGGAGACTCTGGCTATTGTTGACGACAAAGCACTTTTGTATGATTCTTATGTTATTGCTACTCAAAATTATTTTGGACTTATTAGATCAATAGATAATACCTTGAATTTTGAATTCTACCAAAAACAAAATACAAAAAACCTAGAATGACCAGATTTTTGTATTATAGAGTCATCTCCTTATAGATTTGACTGACAAAGATTATGAATAAACGGTTTTGGTTCTCCATGCGTGCCAGTTGTGACATGTGTCACAAATACCTAGAAATATGAAGAATATTTATATATTTGATCTATTTAGAGGGTTGAATCTTAGTTTTTTATTTTATTTATTTTTTTATAGTTTCATAAATACTAGTTAACAAAAGGCCATGGGAGATGAATCATCATAAAAGATTAATAAATGTGCCAAGTTTAGATAAGAAAAGGAAAATTTTGGAAAAGCAATGGTCAATAGGAACCCAAGAGAAGAAATGGAGATACAATTGTAGAAAAGAAATGATGAATGCACAAGCACAAAAAATGAATATAGATGAAGAATCACTATCACTCAAAGGAGACATAATGGTACAATCTTTCTATAAATCCTATAACTTCATGAAGTACTTATGTAATCTAATAATGAGTTGATGCAATCAATATTTGCTAAATATTCAGTATTATGTCTCTATTGGATCGATAATTTTGCATGTTGGGGGCTGAAAACACTACATTTCATTTTCTTTTGAGAACTTTTGGGATATTTTTGGAGATTTTTGGGAGATGATGAGAAGCAATTTATCGATACAATTCTCTCTGTCTAAGAAAGTGAGAATGTCATATATCCAACACAAAGGATTTGCAGCAACAATGTCTCAATAGAACTTGAGCCCAAGAACATAGATTACAAGCATTGGTGGCTCAATTGGATATTGATTCAAAAATACTTATAGACATTGAGGAACTTTTGGATCTGAGCAAATTTGAATCTTTGGACACAAAAGGTAGAGAACCTATGAACATGACAACTCAAGTTCCCAAAACTACTCCCAATAGGAATACAATTTCACCTTTAAGAGCAAATAGGAATGTTTCAGCATGATAGATGGCATAACAAGCATAGGTGATGAACCCTAGAGTAGAGGCATCCCAATGCATGGTCACTTTCCCAAATTTTAATAGTTACTAGATTCCTGGCTCAATTGATAGTGGATAAGGCACCAAAGATGTTCTATGAAACTTAAGGAAGAATAAACAACATGATTTATTAGTCGAGGATTATGCATAACAATTTAGAAACTTGTTAAAAAAGTTACATACAAATTAGAGGCCCTGCCAAGAATAGGTGGGTAACTATTTCTAACAAGGACTTCAAAGACAACTTAAAAACACATTAACTAAGTAGGTCCAACTTGTAAACAAGTCTTTGCATATCTAATAGAGATTGCAATATGACCAAAATGAAGCTATGCTCTAATCAACAGAAGTAAAATTAAGAAAAATAAGAAAGCATTGTATGCTTTAGATTTGGAAGGATCAACAACAAATGACTCCAATCAAGACGAAGAATTCTCTTATTAGGAAACAAAATCAGAAGCAAGATTATAAATGGATGATGAAAAAGAAGAACGGATCATGAAAAAAGAAAACATAATCAAGGAAGAAATCAAATGAGAGAAAGCAAGAAAGGAAGGCCAAGGGGAAGAAATCTAAAGCTTTGAAATTTGGCAATGACACAATTGATATAACAGATTTGATCTTAGAAAATTGGATGTATTTCAAGGAGAACCAAATCACAAAAGCTTTTATATTTCTCCTACAGGGAATACTGTCACATGTGCTAACAACTCCTGTTATCCTGAAATAGGTGTTGGAAAGATCATTTTGAATACCATAGATGGCCGTTCTTTGACATTTTTAGATCTCCTATATGTTCCAAGGATCAAGAAAAATATATTATCACTTTTAACATTAGCCAATATTTTCTTTGTTGCCAAATTTATTGATGACCTATGTACAATTCACGATCTCTCAATATGCAAAATCTATGAATGATTCAACATGTGTAGTTCATGATTCTCACACTATTACAGATACAAAGCTTTGGCATGCATGGTTTGGTCATATGAATTTCGCTAGTTTGCTTCACCTGTAGAAACCTGAAATGGGGTCCTCTCTTAGCAAACTTGAGAGATGTCTCTGACGGTTGTATTCTGGGCAAATTGAGCATTGATCCTTCCCAATAGATAGTTCAATTATAGATACTCATAAATTGAAGCTTATTCATAGTGATATCCATAGTCCCATGCAAACATCTTCGTTTGGGGATTACTTATACTTTGTGACTTTCATTGATGAATTTTCTAGGCATGCATGGGTTTATCCATTGAAAGCAAAGTCTGAGGTGTTTATGTGCTTTAAGCAATTCTTGTTTATGGCTGAAAATTGGTCAACATGTAAAATGGGCACCCTTTATTTTGATCGGGGGGTACATATCTTTTGAGTTTAATGCATTTATGACTGAAGGTGGGATAAAACATCAATGTACAATGCCATATACAGCTCAACAAAATAGAGTTGCTAAAAGGAAGAATAGGTCTCTCATGGAAATGGAAAGGTGTACGGTCAAAAGTGAGGCTTTACTACATAGTGTGTAGTTTGAGGTTGTTATGTGAGCTTCATGTGTAGTTAACATAGATCCTACCAAAGCATTGCAATCTAGGATATGAGGCTTGGCATGCTCACAAGCCATATATTTCTCATTTGAATGTTTTTGGTTGTAGCATATGCATTAATGCTTAAACAACAATATACAATATGGATGATAAACTAGTGAAATGTATATTTGTTGGGTATAGTTTTGAAAGCAAACTATATTGTCTATATTGTACACATGCTAAATGCATTCTAGTTAGCCATGATACTATTTTTGTAGACGATGCAATTCAGCCCTTACTTTCATATACCAAGGAGACATTTGTTAACTCAAAGGATGTGTATGATATTTTTGCCTCTATTTACAAGTGGATAGCCAAGTGATGGTGCAAGTGAGGCAATTTCTCAATCTTTATAAGTTTCAAATGATGATGGAGATCATTCCATTTCTAATGCATATTTACGTGATGCACTTGTTGATGAGAGGAATATCATACAAGATGAAAAAACTATGCCTAAATGGCCATTGCAAACTTTGAGCCATAACAAATTAGATGCAACTTTTTCATATTATACTCGTTTATCTCATAGTGCTTCCTTCGCATCGGATTGCTATCAATGATTGTGTCTAGTCTTTGTGATGCAAATGAGCTTTTTTCTCTTGATGAAGCACATAATTCATAAAATTGGATGGCTTCTATGTGATCAATATATGATTCTATTATGAAGAATGATACTTGTTCTTTATGTGATTTGCCTTGAGGCAAATCACATAAAGACCAAATGTGTATACAAGTTGAAACATAAGCCTGATGGAATAGTTGATAGTTATAAGGCTAAGCTTGTTGCAAAAGGTTATGCTCAAAAGAGAGACATTGATTTTGATGAGACTTTTGCTCCCAGATGCTGAATGATCATTGTTCATAGCATCTCTGCATTTGCTTCTCATCATGCTTGGAATGTACAACAGATGAACATTAAAACTGCATTTATGAATGGTGATTTACATGAAGAAGTGTATTTATTTAATCCCCGTAGTTTTGTGCAAAAAGGGCATGAAAACACAGTGTGTAGGTTGAAAAAGGCATTATATGGTTTGAAGCAAGCATCACATGCTTGGTATGAGATTATACATACCTACTTGTTAGCGCATGGTTTGGGAGACAATCCAGCTAAGAGCACCTTATTTGTTAAGCATGTAGATGATGTACTTCTAATCATTATTTAAATTATTGATGATATGCTAATCATTGGTCCTAATGAGAAGCATATTGTTGAATTAAGGTTGATTTGCATGCCTCTTTTGAGATGTCAAATTTAGCATATTTGCATCATTATGTGGGCATTCAATTCATGTAAGTTGATGAGGGAATAATTTTGTGTCAAACAAAATATATTGACACATTATTGTAGCGTTTTGGCCTTGAAGGCTGCAAATCTAGTGCCAATCCCATGGAAATAGGTTTCTAGTTGAGTCTTCATAATACTGGGGGTGTATTTGATATTGTTCTCTACTATTAGGCTATTGGATGCTCCATTTACTGATACATAGCTCAACTAAATATTCATTTTTCTATCTCTTGATGAATAGGTTTATGCATTGCATAGGTATCAAGCATTGGCAGACAATTAACCACATCTTTGCTACTTGAGTGGTACCAAACTAATTGGATTGTTTTATTCCAAGGGGATCATTAAGGTGAGATTCACATGCTTTTTTTGACTTAGACTAGGCTAGTTGCTATGACACTTGCATGTCCAACGGTGATTTTTGCTTCATGCTTCCTAGCTCATGCATATGTTCGTAAAGCAAGAAGTATCCTACTATGGCCATGTCTAGTTATGAGGTTGAGTATAGGGTAGCTTTCATAGCAATTGTTGAGTGTGTATGTCTCAGATATATTTTGGCTAATTTGAATGTTGGGCGGTCTTCAACCATGATCATCTTTACTATCAGTTTGAGTGCATTGGCAATCGCAAGGAACCCTTCATTCCATGCTTACACAAAGCACATTGAGGTGCACTATCATTATGTCAGGGAGAGAATCTTTGCTAGAGAGATCCAAATT
Source organism: Ceratopteris richardii (assembly GCA_020310875.1). Taxonomy (NCBI): domain Eukaryota; kingdom Viridiplantae; phylum Streptophyta; class Polypodiopsida; order Polypodiales; family Pteridaceae; genus Ceratopteris; species Ceratopteris richardii. Next base: position 119,942,121 of record CM035429.1, on the reverse strand, counting down.
GCCCACACAAGATAATCTTACATACCTTTTCACAAAGGCTCTGCCTAAGGAGAACTTTGAAGTTCACAAAGCTTTGGAACTTCCTTTTGTGGATTGATTTCTTTACACATAGCTTGACACATGAGTGCCAATTGTTGAGAATATGAAAGTTCATCTCCATATTGTATCTAGGAGACACTTCACTTCCATTTCATTTCCTTTTTATATTGTATCTCATTGTATTTGGGTACCTTATCATTTGCATCTACCAATGTATTCATTCTCCTTCAAAGGGAATTATCTCACATATGATGTACTTTGGAGTGCCTCCTCAACTCTATATAAGGAGGGCCTCTCACCCACTTTGTACTTGGTTAGAAGCTTGAGGAACCTACTCCATGCTCTTGGCAAGCTCCCCCTAATCCATGTGAGTTTTCCCATTTCATGGTCTACTCACTTTTAAGTCTCATACACTTTTGTCCCTCATAGAGAGAGATAGAGAGAGATTGAGATTGAAACATATACACACATAGAGCATTTGAGACAGAGAAAGAGCAAGCTCACACAACCAATTGATCTTCATTCTTATGTGGATAATCAAATTTTGCAAGTTGCATTTCATTTTGCTTGTATGACATCAACAATGATGTAATTTACCAAAGTACATTGTATTTGTTTGAGATCCTCACATACGTTGTATAAATGCCTCTATTGGTCTATAGGTACACACATAGGGGATGCTTTTGACTAATATGTTAATTCGCATTAGAACCATCCAATAGTTGTGACTTCTTTACAAGAAGTGGGGACCACAAGTGCAGTGAATCCAATTCATGAGTGTTATTTCCTTTGGTCTTATCCTCAACAAAGGCCTAAACTCTAACCTTTGAACTTTGAAGTACCATCACTTGGCTTTTGGGCACATATTTGTGACACAAGGTACAAATTCCTTCACAAACGAGATCTCTTGTATTTTTCCTAAGAGTATTTACCCCCATTATTTGGTTCACTTTGGCATTAAGTGCATACAAAATCAAGACGTTATTTATGTATGTCTCCAAGGGTATTTTAACCTTCAATTTAAGCCACACCTATAAGCACTCCAAGTACTCACTTTGTAAGAACACTTTCTTTTCCCCAAGGGGTTTATTTATTAAAGGTACCACATCCCCACTTTGGCACATGTAATTGAGTTGCCTCTTCGCAGCTCTTAGAGGCATTGTGTTCCTATTTTCCTCATTTGAATTGGATTTGTACGTTCTTGGGACAAGTGGTGCAGAATTGGATTGGCCACCTTTAAGCGGTGCACAGCTTTGTATTTCTGTTCTCACCGAAGAAGGTAATTGAGTTGCCTCTTCGCAGCTCTTAGAGGCATTGTGTTCCTATTTTCCTCATTTTAATTGGATTTCTACGTTCTTGGGAAAAGAAAAGAGATTCGCAAACAGAAATGCTTAGTGCCTGAAGTATCGACGGTGGCAAGCAACTTTCTACTAGAGAGCAATGCAGAAAGTAGAGGAGACAGACATACCAAACATGGAAGAAGGTCCCTAATCCCGAACCAAAAAAGAACAAAAAAGGTAGGCCACAAATAGGGAGCACACATGCATATTTTTTTGGGTGATCGGTTTACACTTTTTGGGTCACTGAACGGAGCATTAGGGGCACATGTATCATAGATCAGATGAACTCCGATAATCTAAATCATAGGCACATGTATGATGGTCATCGAACTTTCAATGACGGGAGTTAAGGGCACATGATGACCATTGAATCATTCATTGGAAACGATAACCTCTTGATTAGGATTTATGTCGAATATCTATACGTACATGCAATGGCTGATCCAAAGTCTTGGACTCTATGAAGTTATGCTTTGGAGAGAATAGGAAAGATTGGAATTGAAAAAAAGAAAGCCTTTCTGATTGCAAAAGTTAAATTTTTTTGGAAAGCTCGGTTTTTTTGCCTCTTCTTTCATTTAGGGTTGAAATTAAGAAGTAACAATCATGTGTTATGGGGACTTTATCTATCCTTCACTTTTCAGGGTTAACATCATATCGAGTTGCAGATCTTGAATTCTAAACCTTCAACCCCAGGTCTAAAGTGTTTATTGCAACATCATGTACTTTCAATGAGTCATGAAAAGCCCTTTTTTTTCTAGAAGTTCGGTCATCAATGTACTCTCTCATTTAGGCTTGAATATGAAATGAACAACTCATACACCTTGTGGAACCCTTATCCCCCACTTTCTAGGGGCATAGTGTCAAGATGCAATCTATGTTTTGAATCGTGGACCTCATAATCTAGGGCCTCAAGTGTTTAGAATGACTGAATCTATCATCTCTTAGCACATTTCTAGTCATTCATTTTCCTAACCTTTGCATGGGTAGAATTTATCATGATTGTCTTGTTGGAGGATCAAAGCACGGGAAAGTGAACATTAACATAGCTAATTAGTAGCTAATAACCATGCATCTAATCAGTTTTTTCATTAACACTTTGAAAGGTGAGCCTTCAATAATCACAAAATGAGGGAATATCCAAAATATTTTTTACCAACAAACATCCACTTTCAATTGACTTCTTTCATTTTTAGTCTTTGTGCTACTAGCAAATACATTGATGGAATCTACTAAACTAGAGGAGAGAATGCAACAAGATGAAACTAAAACATCTTAGATCTAAGCACTATGGTTGATATAATGCTTCGACAAAAAGTGTACGAGAAAATTCCTACGGGCTATGAACTTATTATATTGTTTTCTAAAGGGTTTGTTTATGAGAACTGCATGTCACTGAAGCAATCAACTAACAACGAAGAGTATAAGGTTGCATGGGTCCTTGCCTCTAACGCTTCAATAAAAAAATGCAAGAGGATGGGCATGTTTTAACAAAAGATGCAAGGATTTTTAGAATCTATATATGTTGCTTGTAAACAAGATTTAGAAGATCCGATGAAAAATCATTCTACAAAATATAAACAATGTATTGTGTGTTAGGGAAGCACTAGATTGTGCTCTCTAATTAGACTAGAGAAGATTTTGTAATAATAATATGATTACAAGATCCCCTAGGTAGTGAAAATGATACAAGAATATATAACTGATACAAGAATTCCCACAATCCATGACTGATAGATATTGGATAAATCGATTAGAGATAATACAAGAGATCCCACAACTCGGGACCATAGGTATGAAGCAAGATATTTGGATTACAAGAGCTCCCTTCAACGAGATGAACTAGATACAAGAATAATTGAAAATGATCTTGTACTAGAGATTATAATAGGACAAGATAGGATGTCCAAGCTACAAGACTAGACAATGACTAGAACTCGGACTGAAACTTAGGGAGTACTCACTTGGTAATCATGACTCCTTGAGCTCCCAAGAGTGATAATTTGATAAGACGACCTTCATCAAGATCAGAAACCATGGAGATTATTTATGAAGATTTTTTTTTTCTTCACTTAAAGTCATTCAACAACAAGTTCAAGAGATAAGAGAAAACCAAGAAAGGATTCAATACCAAGATATTCAAGACATAATCATAGAACTTCAAAGGCAAACCAAGGAGGTGAAGATCATAGTAAATCAATCTTCCTCAAGTACCCCGATCACAAGTAATATGATGAAAAGCTGTGAAATGAGCATGCTTGAGAAATTTGATGGGACAAGATCAAAGTTTAGAGGATTTCTTCAGCAGGTTAAGCTCTTCATAAGAATGCAACCCGACAGGCACCTAGATGATGCTTCTCAACTGGGACTCACAGGAACTCTATTTTATGGTCCTTCACTTTCAAGGTTTGCATTTATCTTGGAGAAGGACATATATATTTTTTATGATTTCAAGGTCTTTGTTCGAGAGTTCACATCTTCTTTTGGAGATACCAAATTTTTATGTGTTAATGAGATAAAGCTAAGGAAGCTATATCAAGGAAATAGATCCACTTCTATCAATGCATCAAGATTCATACAAATCATTTGTGATCTCACATGGCATGAGGATTATTTTATTAATCAATTTCAATGGGGCCTATGTGATGCTGTCAAGGATCTCATGTATACCATGAGATAAAGCTAAGGAAGGAGCTACATCAAGAAAATAGATCTGCTTCTATCAATGCATCAGAATTTATACAAATCATTTGTGATCTCACATGACATGAGGATTATTTTATTAATTAATTTCAATTGGGCCTATGTGATGATGTCAAGGATCTCATGTGTACCATGAGATAAAGCTAAGGAAGCTACATCAAGGAAATAGATAGATCCGCTTCTATCAATGCATCAGAATTCATACAAATCATTTGTGATCTCACATGGCATGAGGATTATTTTACTAATCAATTTTGATGGGGCCTATGTGATGATGTCAATGATCTCATATGTACCATGCCCAAGATAAATACTTTGAATGAATTCATGAATCAAGCACTCGAGTGTGATAATAGATTGTTCAAGAGAAAGCAAGAGAAGAAGACTTCTACTCAAGAGCGATAATACAATTTACCTTAGTTCTTCAATAATATATGTTGGAAGAATCTCAATAAGAGCCCATGCAACTGATTAACATCAAGGTCAAGAGACTTACACTAAGGAAAATAAAGCATCGAAAAGAGAATGGATTATGCTTTTATTTTGGAGACCATGATCATGTGGTATTCAAATATCCTAAGAAGAAGAAACAAGTTGGAATTAGGACTTCCAAAGTCACCATCCCATACCAAAAGAATAATCAATAGAGTCAAAAGATGAATATATCCCATCATCAGAATCAAGCAGCTGATTCTGCACATAGATATACTATGAAACATTTTTAGTTTCATCATGGATATACACATCATAATGTTCTAGTGCCACATATCAAGAACTCCATAAACACCAAGAGCTATGAAGATTCAAGTCCTAGAAGATTTCAGAGTCATATGATCGCTCCTTATGGAACTTGTTGCTTGAGAGGGAGGTGATGTCATGGACAACGGAAGCCATCGTGAACCTCAGATGGTTTCATGCGACTTCTATATCTCATGATTGATCCAAAATTTGGAGAAACCAATGCGTCCATTGCATTCAGAATGTGCAAACGTCCAAGATCGACTATCTGCTTGCTAGATTTTGACGTCCGAAGATCTTATTTTGAATTGATGACATCATCGATGATATCATCAATTCATAAACATTATTGATGAACTATCCTTAAAAACTTATATAAGAAGGGTTTGACCACATATGTTCTCATTCTTACCAATGCCAGTCATGGGAGCTCAAGGAGTCGTGATCACCAATTACTCTCCAAGTTTCAGCTCGAGTTTTAGTCTTGGATAATCTTGTATCTTGGACACCCCGTCTTTTCTTGTTATAATATTGTAGTATGAGATCCTTTCTAGTACTCATTGTATCTAGTTCATCTCTCTGAAGGGAGTTCTTGTAATCCAGATATCTTGCTTCATATATATAGTCCTAGGTTGTGGGATCTCTTGTATCATCTCTAGTTGAGTTATCCATACCTATCAGTCTCGGGTTGTGGGACTTCTTGTATTAGTTATATATTTTTGTATCATTTTTACTATGTGCATGATCTTGTAATCATAATTATTATCTTGAAATCTTGTCTAGTCTAGTTAGAGAGCACAATCTAGTGCTTCCCTGATAGTGTGTCACAGATGAAGCCCTTAGCTAGATACCATATGGCAACAATTGATGCAAATTACATAAGGTTAAGTCCAGGAAGGCAATTGAATCAAAATTGTCTAAATCATTGTAAGAGATTAGGAAGAAATTTTTGGAAGCAAGAATTGAACTTGTGGACAAGTGCAAATACAATTTAGAATAATGAATCTAGTACTCAGTGTTTTAGAACAAGTGAAAGATGAGGAGCCATATTTGTAGGTGTATTGCTAAGAATATACACTTATGTGGTTCAATAGATTTTTCTAATGGTTGTTGACGTGGACTTTTCTTGAACATGTTTTATACTTCATTTCCATACAAGAAAAGCATGATGAACAATAACAGTTGGTTTCAGTATTGATGATACAATCATTTTTAATGCAATATGTTTAGTCTATTCTAGTCTAGTGATTTTCCTAATAGTTGGTCTTTATCCCAACTTGTTTATCTGACCACTTTCCCATTCAACATGTTTACTACATGTAGTGCATATGAATTTGATGTTTTAGATGAAATTGTTAGTTTACTAGTGCAGTACTTGAAGTTTTAGTGACATGCATCTTGTTACATACAACATTGCTCGAAGTTTTAGATGAAATTATTAGTTTACTAGTGCACTTGAAGTTTTAGTGACATGCATCTTGTTACATACATTTTGTGCTATGTGTAAGACATCAAAAAAATTCCTCGAAGATTGCTTAATAAATTGGATTTTGGAAGGCAGATAACATGATGAGCTATGTTTCTTCTATGCAAATAGAAGGTAATTTTTGCAGTCGTTAAAAAAATATCTATTTATATTTATTAGCTATAAGTAGTTATTTATAATTATAGTCATTCAATAGTTATTAGTTATTAGCTATTAACTATTAGGTATAGCTCAAGTCTACTAGTTTTGAGTTACTCATTAGCTATTGCCTATTAGCACGAAACACCTATCACCTTACAAAGCATACTAACATGATATCAACACCAATTGAAAAAATATGACTATCATAAAGATAATACACTTATCACTAACAAAATAACGATCCATTGTTTTTCAATGTTAGGCAATGTTGTATTACCAAGCCTAGATTAACACAAATAGATAGAGTTACTTACCTAAGTGAAATTTTATACCCTCAACTACAGACTTAGCTAGTTTCACCATATCATTATGAATATGTGAAGAACCTAATAAGAGCAGAGCCTTTCAATGATAAAAGTTCAAATGTATATCATAGATTATTCCCTACTAATTGAATATTCCCTATAAGTTAGTCATTGAATTTAATACCGTTTATTTAGAGTATCAATGCACTATATAAAAGCTAACAACTAACCAAATAATGTCATAGCTAACTATTATCATTAATGTCCATATGAAAGGCCAAATGGCCACCATACAATTCTTTGTATATGTTCTTTAATAAAACATATAGTGTCTTGGTCAGCCACAAACTGTAAGTTCGACCGCATTTGTAACACCTAAGAAGTCTATGTTCATGCTCCTTGCATACTATGTTTTCTGCGTATTTTGTAGCCTTTGTGTAGAGTACTGTATGCAGTGCTTGGAGCTCGGTTTTCTACTATGAGGATATCATCATAGAGATCTCAAGAAGGAGAGTGCACTGTGGTGCATCACCATCGAAATACTTCACTGGTGTTAGAGCTTTTGACACAAACAGTTTGTTCCTTTTGTGCAAGCAAAGCGAGCACCTGCCCAAGACTATTTCCAAGGCTTACGACTAAGGCGGTGACCAAGGCATAGACCTTGGCATACCTTATCATCCGAGTCACGGAAGTCACCATTGGTGCCGTTGGCTGCATGCGAGGGAGGACCTCAATGATCAAGGAAGATAGAGGTTCCCGGTACTTCTCGGGAGGTCACCCACCTGAGTATTGTTCCCTCTAGAGCTCGCTTAACCATGGAAATCTCTTTCCAGTGAGCTACACTCTTGTGGTGCTTGAAGAAGGGGAAAGACTAAGGTTCACATTACCTTCAACAAGTTTTGGGCCCTCAAAGCTTCATTCTTTGCTTTCAAAGCTTATTTTTTGAAGCATTTTTGGAGTGATTTTTGGAGCAATTTTGGAGTATTTTTGTGCATAGTTCTCTTCACAGAGGTCCAAGAACATCAAGAAGAGGGTTGTTTGTACTTCTTCGACAATGAAAGTTCACCTTTTATGGCTGCTTTTTCATCCACACTAGTTAATCTACAGGTTTCTTGAAAGGTTTTAGTTGTGGTGGGACCAATCACCACAAGTCTATGCAGGTTTTTTGAGCCTAAAGAATAGAGTTGACAAACACTTGATGGTGTTGTTGGCTAGTGTTTGGGTAGTGGATTCAGCCTTTTAGTGCCATTTTGTTGCATGTATTGGGCACACGTGCACACACACACACACACACCATGTATGCTTCCCTGGATACTACTTATGTACGTCCATGTGGTCATTGATATAACGGTTACGTTTTTGCATAAAGCCTGTTACATTTGATAAAGAGGGTTGTGGTGAGGTTTTCTTAACTGGGAGACACCTAGATGTCGGGGTCTCTTCAGTAATGCATGTGAAAGACTTACCCAGCTTCGCCATAGGAGATGTATGATAGTTGCTCATAGGTGCTCGATAAGTCTAGTAACTATTGGCTTCTTTCGGATAACTAATTATATGCAGTGGAGTTAGTTATTCACTATGCAGGTAAACATGTAAGTACTTGCAGTTTTATGAGATTTTGACACTGGCCATATGCTCATTTTGTAGAGGATACTCTGGCAAAATTTTTCCATATTTATTGGTTTTGTCAACTATACAGTGGTCGATTTACTCCTTGATACACGTATTGGTGTGAGCACATTTATTCTCACATAATCTTTCTGGTTGGTCATTACTATTCATTAATTCATTTTTTTCGGAAGATTGCTCAATTCTTTCCCAAAATCTGACACTTGGTCATCCTTCTTTGAGCCTTAGTGGTATTTTCATTCTATTTAGTTGTCTACCATCATGGCATCAGAGGTCTCAGGCATGTTTGGTGGATTAGGGTCTAGCGCTAGTGTTTTGAGGAGAACTTATAACTTGCAAGGCAAAGACCATTTTGAGATCCGAAAATTTAATGGCACAAACTTTGATCTATGGAAGAATCAGATTAAAGATGTGTTGATTCAAAGGAGGCAATGGAAGCTAGTAAATGGAATCTCAAAGAAGCCTATGGACATGGATGAAGATGATTGGGATGAGTTAGATGAAATGGCCAAGTCTGCCATTCGATTGCACCTGACAAATAATGTTTACTTTATGGTATTAGACTTTGAAAGTGCAGAGGAGCTTTGGAAGAAGTTAAGCAATACATATGAAAAAGAGACGATATCAAATAAAGTGTATCTAATGAGAAAGTTATATGACCTTTGCATGGACACTGTTATTGTTGTTGCCCATCTAAATGAGTTTGATGCTATATTCTCCGAGTTATAGGCTCAAAAAATGGAGATGGATAATGAAATGAAAGCAGTCTTGTTGTTATGCACCTTGCCATCATCAAGGGATACATTTTGCACAACTATTAGCAATAATGCACTTGGTGGTATTTTGGTCTATAATGACATATGTGGAGCACTCTTGAGTGAGGAGATTTGTAGAAAAATTATGGCTGGCACTCAGAGTGGAGATGCATATAATGTTCGTAATTCTTACCAAGGAAAGAATCAGCAACATGGTAGGAGCAAGAACAAGGAAAAGAATGGTCAACATAATAAGAGTAGAAGTAAATCAAGGAAGAGGTATATTGAATGCCATTATTGTCATAAGAAAGGACACATGAAAAAAGATTGTTATGCATTAAAGAATGGTAAAGGTGAAGAAAAGAATGTTGATGGGCATGTTAAACAGTTATCTGCACCATGTACTTCGACTATAAAGATTGAAGAAATTAATGCTATTTTTGATGATGCTGATGTGCTGACGCTTGATAGTACTGTGCTAAGTGAGGATCTTATGGTTGATTCTCTTTCCCACACATGGTTGCTAGATTTTGGTGCTTCTTTCTATGTGACACCACACAGAGAATGGTTCTCTAATAATGCAACGAAGTCTCTTGGTACTGTGAGACTTCGTGACTCTTACTACTGTGATCTTGTGGGGATTAGAGATTTGGTTGTGCAGTTCATTGATGGTTCAAAATTTACTATGCGTCATAATATGCCTTTTGTCTTCTCTTGGCCACGTAAATCCCTACAACCGCTTGTATTCTAGTCTCATGTAGCTTCTCAATTTGGTCTAGTTGCTTGGATAATTCATGTCCTGTCCATTCATACTATTGGGCTACTCTCAAACTGGGCACTAAAAAATCGATCGACAGGATTGCGTTTTGTCCGTACACTAGATTGAATGGGGTAGTTCCAATGGCAGTCTTGTAAGCGACTCAAAAGGCCCAAATTGCATGATGCAATTGTTTGTCCCAATCTGACCTTCCACTATTGACTATCTTTGTCAATACTCTGCATAACACCTTATTGGAACTTTCCGCTTGACCATTGGCTTGAGGGTGGTATGGGGCTGATTTTTTATGGATCACTAAGAACTCATTCATTAAAGACTCTATTACTTCATTAATGAAATGTGTTCCTCGGTCACTCACAATCTCTATTGGTAGTCCAAAACGAGTCAATATATGCTCAAAAAGAAACTTAGCAGTGGTTTGAGCATCGTTCCTTCTAGTAGCCTTTGTCTGCACCCATTTTGTCAAATAATTTGTGGCTACTATGATATATTTGGCATGTGACCCTTTGGCTGGTGGCTCAATGGGTCCTATGAAATCAATATCCCATTTAGAAAATGCTCTCGCACAGGCCATAGGTCTCAATGGCATGTCATCTCTCCAAATTAGGTATTTAGCCCTTTAGCAGGTCTCGCAACTCCGTACATAGGTGTCCGCATCCATATGTAGAGTAGGCCACCACAAGCCCGCAAATAGGATCATTTTTACTGTTCTCTCGGCAGAAAAATGGCCTCCTGCAGCACCTGCATGTGCCATCTCTAATATGGGTAAGTACTCTCCTTCATGCACACATAAACATAAGTGCTTAGCATCTTTGCCCCTCTTGAATGATTGACTTCCCATGATAACGTAGGCCTTGCTCATTTCCTCTAAGGATCGTTTCCTTGCCAAGCTAATTCCTTCCTCATGTTCTCGTGTCTTTAGGAATTTCATTAAAGTCTTACTCCAATTGGGTGTTATTGTTGAGAAAGGTAAAGATGTATGATCATCTGGGATGGTCTTCTCGCATTCCGCACAATTGCTTACATGCTCATGGACATCTTTAGGCATCTCTGGCCAATATACTCCTAACAGCTTCAATTCTCTTAGCGTTCCATGAGCTCCTTTATGCATTCTCCACTTATTTACATGGGCTTGTTCAATCAGCTTCTTCTGTTCGTCTTCCTCAACACATCTTGACAGCACACCATTTGGTTCCTTATAATACACACTTCCTGTAATAATGTGTAAGTTACATGATTGCAAAATTTCTTTTTTCCTCTCCTTATTAATTGAGTGCTGTGGGCCATGAGTGAGTATTGGAATCAGCTTCTCTGCCGACTTTGGACACACTTCTAAATTAAACAGATAAGTGTCTGGCAAATCATCTGGTACTCCGCTTGGTGGTTCTCCATGTGTTAGCCTAGAGAGATGGTCGGCTCGTATATGGGTATTTCCCTTTTTCACTATTACTTCAAAATCGAACTCCATCAATAGTAGAAACCATCTTATCAGCCTTCCCGTGTTACAAGGTTTATTGACTAAGTACAATAAAGCCTGATGATCTATGAAGAACTTGAACTTGTTGGCTAGGAGATAGTGTCTGAATTTTTTCACTGCATAGACCATTCCCAATCCCTCTCGCTCTGTAGTTGTATAATTTCTTTCAGCTTGATTGAGTTGTCTACTCATATAGGCAATTGGGTGATCTAACTTCCCTTCATCTGCCGGCTGAGCTAAGATGCATCCTATTGTGTAATTTGAAGTGTCCACATGAATATGAAACGGCTTGTTCCAATTCGGTGTTTTCAAAATTGGTGCCATGCTAAGTTGCCTTTTTAACTCATTAAATGCCTTTTCGCATTCAGCAGTCCATACAGGGGTTTAGCAATTATGGCGTACATGTGGATAAATCGACGGTAGTATCCACAATGTCCCATAAATGCTTGCACTTCTTTTGCATTCTTTGGTCTAGGAAGTTCCAAAATGACCTTAATCTTGTCTTCATCTGTAGATATTCCGTTCCTAGAGACTATGTGTCCTAAGATCTTCCCTTGTCTTACCATGAAGACACACTTTTCGGGATTCAAGCAGACTCTATATTGTCGGCATTTATCAAATATCTTTTGCAATTCAGGAATGTGGTCTTGCCTTTGGTTCGAATATGTACATAGGTCATCTACATACACTTCCATACTCTTCTTTAGGAATTCTTTGAAAACATGACACATCAACCTTTGGAAAGTAGCAGGTGTGTTAGTAAGTCCAAAAGGCATCACTCGGAAAGCATAGACTCCCCATTCAGTTGCGAATGCGGTCTTATGTTGATCCTCAGTAGCAATGGCTACTTGGTTGTATCCTGAGAATCCGTCTAAGAAGCTATAGACTTCTTTTCCTGCAACACTTTCCAATAGATGGTTAGTGATCGGTAATGGGTAGCTATCACGAATCGTGGCTGCATTGACCTTTTTCATGTTGATGCATACTCTGAGCTTTCCGTTCTTCTTAGGCACAACCACTAGTGGTGATACCCATTCAGTATGTTCTATTTCATAAATGAATCCAACCGCTAATAGTTTGTCTATTTCTTCCTTTATTTTGGCAGCATAGACCTCATTGTATGTGTAAGGGCATTGTTTAGATGGTTTTGCCTCCAATGTCATTAGTATTCTATGGGAACAAATGGAGGGCTCTACACCCTTGAGATCCTTGTATGTCTAGGCGAATACGTCTTGATATTCCCGGATCAACTGTATCAATTTTTCTTCCTTCATCTGGGGACACATCTTTCCCTATGTAGGTACATCATTCTTCCCCGTCTTCTACTGCCACTATGATTTTCTTTGTTTGTTCCTTACTGTCATAAGCTTCTCCTTCTCTTGCCTCTCTTTTAGGCATTTGAATAGCTATTTTTCTCTCCTCAACTTCGTACCTTTTGAAATGCTCTGGAACCTCAAAAAGATCAGGGTTTGGTTTGATCTTACTCGCACCTTCCTCCTGCTTTGGTACTATGGGGGCTGCTTCTATTGCTAAAACTTTGGTCATTTCCTGCTTATTTTTGGTTCGAATGGCTTCTAAGTAATGTTTTTCTGATTCAAACTCTGGTTCCATCTCTATGCTCTCGTATTCTTCTTTCCATTCCTTTTCTAAAATTTCCCCCGCTTCTACTTCTTGAAGGACAACCATGTACAAATTTACGTCATAGCCTTCTTCGTCCACACATTCATTCATGGTTAGAACTTCTTCATTCACACATACATCTAAGGTTGCTAAGATTTCCATCCACCCATGTGGTTCAAACGTTTCATCAGGAAAGATTTGAGGCATATACATTGGGTCCTCTACCGGTTGGTAGTTAAGATGTCCTATTGGCCACAATTGCCTTTTATTATCCTCTTTCTTGGCTTCTTTACACATCCATAATTGGGCATCCTCATGCATACATGATTGATCGCTTGCTCTAGCACTATGGATAGATAAATCATCCTCTTCTTTATGTATGGTGTTCCATTGTAGTGGTGGTACATCTTTGTATGTGAAGGTGTGCAAGTTTATTTTGGTGGTATTTCCTTGATGTTGAACGTATAAAGAGTCTCGTCCCCAATCTTGCACTACCCTAAGCTGTCTCATGAAGGGTCATCCTAATATCATCTCGTAATTGTTTGCTTTTCTGAATTGATAGATGGCTACACATTAGTGTCTCCATCTCTGGTCCATAGACATTGTCATACCCTTCGTACCCGTAGTAATGTGGATCATAAGTTTGTTCGTACTCAGACATGTTAGTGTCATAGGGATAGTACTCCCCTTGAGATGGCTCGTAACCTGGGTTTGTCGACTCCAAGCTGGTCATAGGTGATGCTGGCACGATGGTTCTTTCTAGGTTTTCCTCTGGTTGAGCATACTTAACCGGTACCACATGTTGGGGCTATGACAGTTGTGGTCCTAACACTGGCTGGGGTTGTGGACATTGTGCTTGCTCGTATGGCCTCGATGCTCCTGGTGGTGTTGGGTAGGGATTGTACCTGGGCATGTCTCTGCCTGGTTCTCTAGGTGGGTATCCATAAGTTCGATATTGAGGTGGTTGTAGAGGCCGTGTCTGCCTATTGAATGGGCAATTTTCCGTGGTGTGATTGGTGTATTTTTGTTCTATGTGACAATACAAGGCAGTTCCTTGATGGGGCTGTCTATTATAAGGATACGTCTGAGGTACACCTGTTCCTCATCGAACACACATGTGAGTGGGGTGATCTCCTCCGCATAGACTACATCTTCACAACATGGGTAATCTTAGGGCTGGGTGTTGATAATTTCTTTGTCCTTGGACTCCTAATTTCTTTGCCACCAGCTCCGCTAATTCCTCCACATTACTGGAGTTGGATGTAACCGTACTCCGAGAGTCTTTCGAGTTAGTGGGGCTGGGTGTGCTCTTAAGATCCTCTACTAGATTATCTTCTAGGTCAATACACTCTTGAAGACATTCATTTAGGGTTTGCAACCTCTTCACATAGACTAGCGTTCTTAGAGTCCCATTCGTTAATCCATCCAAAAACAATGATATCATTTTTGCTGCATAGGTCTTTCAGCTACAATACATCTATCCACATACTGGTTGAATCTTTGGGCATCCGTTTTCATGGTCTCATTAGGGTTCTGTTTAAAACTATGGATTAAAGATGATGAATTGTGTTTAATCCCTCTCTTAGAGAACTCTCCTATAAATTCTTGAAAGAATTGCTCCATATTTCCAAATTGATTGGGATCTAGTGGTTGGAACCAAGTCAGAGCCGTTCCCGTGAGGGTGAGTCGAAAAGACTCATACTGCACAAAGAAGTCGTCTACTTGTTCAGCTCTTAGAACTTGTTTAAATTCAGCAATGTGGTCGTAAGGTTCTCCCAATCCATCATAATGATTCCTCATGCATTTGGCCACCTGAATAGATCTTAATCTTCTCATTGGTTCTGGTTGTCTGGGCATTACTGGGAAGACGGGAATTGCTGGGCTAATTGGGGGTATTCCAGGGTGCACTCCTATTTGTGGTCGTGGCCTTACTGGTGGTCGGTATTGATTATCTACTCCAGGGTGGGTCTGATTGTGTGTTTGCACTCCGGGTGTTGCAAATTGTACATGAGTTCAGTTTGGAACACTTTGTTGGCTTGTTTTTCCCGACATCATATGCTTTGCCTCTTGTTGTGTTCGGAAGGGGTTCTGAGAGGTGGTTGCCTATTCTCGTTGAGGGAATACATGAAATCCTATGTATTTCAGTCGAGCCCTGTCTATGGCATCCACCATCCAATACCTTTTTTGGTTCTTGTCTAGGTAGGTTACTCTAGACTCGTCTTCCGGATCCTTTAGCTCGTAAAATGTCATCGTACTTTCTTCTCTTCCTTGAGTCGGTGAGTCAGTTTGAAGCAACAAGTTTGATCCATGGATCAAATATACTTCCAGTAAGTAGTCGTCTTGAGGTATCAAGTCCCCTCAAGACTCGCGTTACAACTGACTTGCCTTTAGGGGTAGTCACTAATTCCTCAGGGTTCGGTCTCCCTGAGTTTTAAAAGTCCCACTAGTTCTCCCCTCTCATTGATCAAATCAGGATATTCAATCACTATGTAGATGTGACCCAACTTGTCCATGTATGCTCCACCTTCATACTTGACAGCAGGTCTCGACACAATTGTTGAATCTAAGGAAGTCACCATTCTAGCCACATATCTGTTTAACTTGTCCAGGTAGATGGGAATCTCCTGGGCATTAGTAGAGATGTACTGCAACGAAGTGCGGTATTCTCCTTCTACAACTGTCATGAAATTTCTTCCGGGAGCAGGTCCCTGCATGTCTTCCGAGGCCATGGGTATCTCCTCCTCTGAGTCACTAGAGGTATCTGAATAGACAGAGCGGTGACTGACTTGAGCGGTACTTCCTATGGACAATATGATACTTCTCCGGCTACTTAGAACTCATCCTGACCTCAAGTTCATTCACCCTCCTGGGGCTCTCTTGACCTCTAAGACTCTCCTTAGGTGGTTCCTCAAATGCCTCAATTTCACCCTTGGAAATGCTCAAAGTATTTTGGACGATACCACTTTGGCGATACTGCACTAGGTGATACCAAGTTTTCGGCGATACGATACTCCTTGAGAGCATGATACGATACTGGAAAGTCACATGATACGATACCAAAAGACTAGACGATACGATACCAAAAGCGACAGGCGATATGATACCTTTGCTCAATGCAATATGATACCGAGAATTCTAATGATACGATACCAATGCAAGTCACGATACGATACTGCAAATTTGCACGATACGATAGTAGGATTCGCACGATATGATACCTCTACACTGGGTGATACGATACCACAAGAACAGGCGATACGATCTTGGGTGCACGATACGATACCAATTCTGAGGGTGATACGATACTAAAATTTTTCACGATACTATACCAGGTATGCTCACGATACGGTACTACTTAATGGACGATACAATACCAAAATTAGCCGCGATACGATACTGAAATTCGACACGATACGATACCTGAGTATTGCATGTTATGATACTAGCAAGTCACGTGATACGATACCAGTGCAGCTGGCGATACAATACCATGGAACTGCACGATATGATACTAGTGCAAGTCACGATATGATACCGCGAACTTTGCACGATACGATACTGGAAAATGCGATGGTACGATCTTGCTAGGTCAACGATACGATACCACTTGGAAACTCACAATCGCAATACCAACTAGGCGATACAATACCAAAAATGGTATCGCGATACCACGGTTGGTATGCAGTGATACGATACTTCGGCGAGTATCGCGATACAAGGGAATTTTTGGTATCGCGATACCAAAAACTCAACCGATCGTGATACTCCAACCAAATCACCTCCAAATTCAAAACATTTTTCACCCCCTGGTTGTTCTCTCACCCCTCTTCACTCCTGGACCATGCTGTTTCACAAATAGCACTCCTCCAATCACTCTGTCCCACCCTGTGATACCGTCCGGGCCTTTAATCATGTGTAAGTGCAATTTTTCAAAATTTTTGAGATTAATATTTGCATGTAGCTTACCTTGAGGTGGTTATGCTTAGGCCTTGAGCTCACTAAGTAGATTTGGAGGCTTGAAATGCATGATACCACTCAGGCAATACCGGTCGCTGGTTGCAGACGATACCAACACTGAAAAAGTGAGAAATGGCTACAACTTTTTTGGTTTTTATAGTTTTTTTGTGATTGAGGCATGTACTACACTAACTTGACAGTTTTTTGGGATTTTCTTGATGATTTTGACTTACTCCTAATCCAATTCTATTCCTAGCCTAACCCTCACTCTTTCTCCTCTCTCTCCAAACCCTAAACCTAAAAACTCATTACACACACCTTCGGGATGTGAAGTAACAAGTGCTGAAGCATCGAACTACTTGCCACTGAGCGAATTCACTCCTACAAGTACGATTTCATCACTCTAGAACTATAACCATCATGAAGGCACCTTGGTCAAGTGTGTTCCCCAGCAATGGTGCCAGAAACGTGTGTACCTAAGTCACAAAGCCTTAGGCACTTGTGCCAAAGAGACTAAATCTTTTTTGCCACACAAGTGCGTATAGTGGTGGATTGACACACGCTTAATTATCAGTCCGATGAACCGACCTAACCAAATGTATGATGACGTGTGCACATGTGATGGAAAGTGAAGTGGTTTAGCTATTGTGCATGAGAAAAGACTAACCTACCTCTCTAACTCACTTAACTGTTGAAAGTGCCTGCCGCGATACCACTTATAGTAGTTTTCACTAAATCGAGGATACCTCCCAGCTCAGAACTCCGAATATGGCCAATACCAGGTTCGTTTCGAAGCTCTCGACGAGATGCTTCTACTAGAGGTGTTTCACTCGATTTTGACAACTGTGCTTCAAGTTATGATAGAAATAGTGAATGGCGGGAAATGCACACACTCACTCCACAACTCGTACTTGCTCACACACACACTACAAAAGCTCAAAAGTGTTGGGAAGGGGTAGGCAACAGTCTTACACACACATTCCAAGCTTCACACACACATAATAGATCATGGAGAAGATGAAAATCTGCAGGAAAGAAGCAAATTCGAAATTCAAGAGCTCTCCTCTTCACAATGGCAAAAAGTCCTTACAAAGAGTCACCAAGTGACTTATATACATGTGCCCTAAAAATGGTCCTTTCACACAAGTGACCGGCACTTTATCGACTAACTTCCATTCTCTTACTATTTCACAAGGAATATATTACAATGATTTGGGATTATGCATCTAGAGGACTCCTATAGTGCATTTACATAGCTTGAGGGAATTTCCTAAGACTTTGAAGACAACAGTTTCATAGGAACTAGAAAGCTTGTTAAGAAGTCTAATGGCCATGTCTTCCCTTGAAATCTTTCATCCACAAAGTGGTCAGTTCATTTGATAATCTTCAAACTGTGCTATCTCCTTTGTGATGGAATCTTGAGGATGAATAGAAAGGCTATGGAATTCGATCTCTAAAGCATAAATCTTTTAAGGAGTTTTATCTTCATATAGACTACTGATATGATCATTTTTCAATTCATCACATGATAGAAGAATTTTACCTTATGCTCTTTTGTCCTTGACATTCCAAATATTCCAAGAATCTAAATCTTTGACCCTATCTGGTTCATATTCGGAGCCGTCTATAACTTCATGGAGAAGATTTGTGCATAAGTATGAACACATGATACCTTTCCATAAATTATAGTTCTGGCCATCTAGGCATTTTGTGTTAGGCATAAACATGGGTGTGAAGGAAGGTAAATATCCTATCATGGATGATGAACTTGCTTCTTTATTTGACATTGTAAATATTGGGTAGGGGGATGGTTTAGAGTAGCCCCAAAATTGCATTGAGACACATACACTTGGGGGCTTAGAATAGTCTCCCAAAACACACACAAAAGAGCTTCTTCTTATATTCTCGAGTTACAAAAGATGATACTTAATGCCAAATGGCATCCTTGAGGGAGAGGGTTAACCCTACAATAAAACCCCTTTATGAGAGAGTACAAGCAGGAGTACTTAATGCCGAAGTGGGGATGTGGCACCCTTAAAGAAAGAAACCCCTTGAAAAATACAAAGTGTCATTACAAATTGGATGCTTGAGTGCTTGGAGTGCCTATATGCCCAAAAGGGAGGGTTGATATAAGAGGAGGTTCTCACCTCTCAATTATGATGCTCCATATAACATTTCCTTCCCCTTAGTTCCAGTTTTGTCCTCAAAAATGGTATTGGAAGGTCTAATAGAAAGAGAGAAATAATAGCACTACCACTCCCACTATATCCCCATGCATCTCATATACATGGTTATATCTCTGTGTTGTTTCCTCATATCTTTCCCCTTAAGGAGACTCTTGGGAAGGTAATCTAAAGTTGGGAAACCGTCTCTGAAGGGTGCTAACCTGCTCCCATGTAGCACTATCTTCTGAACTATCTTTCCACTTTACTAGACACTCTTTATACAAGTGACTTCTCGTCCATATCTCTTGAGTGCGTAGTATGCTCTCATGCTCATGTGGAATAGATTGAACAGAAATAGGCTTGACTACCTCACTATCTGGAATGAGGTTGTCAGATTCACCCAGCCTTTTCTTAAGCCGGCTAACATGAAAAACTGGATGAATTTGACTATTCTCTGGAAGTTGGAGCTGGTAAGCCATCTTTCCTATTCTCTTAAGTATTTGGAAAGGTCCACAATACCTAGGAGATAGTTTTGGACAAGGTCCCGTCTTCATGGTTTCAGATCTAGATGGAACTCTAAGATAGACCTGCTCTCCTACCTCAAAGTTGATATCTCTCCTTTGAGGGTCAGCATAGGCTCTAGCTCTATCCTGAGCTCTCCTAATGCTGTCCTTAGCAAGTCTAAGCATATCGTTCATCTCCTCCAAGAAGTCCTTTACAACTTGAACTTTCTCATTCTGCAAGCCTACTGCATAAGGAGCTCTTGGCTGAAACCCATACATAAGCATAAATGGACCATGCCTAGTGGAAGAGTGCTTGGCACTATTATATGCAAACTCTACTATAGGTAAGTACTCTTCCCAATTAGTTTGCCTTTCATTCACATATGCTCAAAGCATATCCTCTTGGATTTGGTTAACTCTCTCTGTTTGCCCATCAGACTGTGGATGATCGGCTGTACTCATGCTAAGTTTTGTACCCAACCTTTTGAAGACCACTCTCCAAAAGTCGCTAGTAAAATTCCTATCCCGATCCGAAACTATGTCTAAAGGAAGACCATATAATCGGTATAGGTTCTCTACAAAGAGTCTAGCCAACTCTGGTGTCTTCACTATAGTACATGTCAGAATAAACCTAGCCATTTTGGTTAAGCTATCCACAATTACCCAGACCGAGTCGTGCCCTCTCTGTGTCTTAGGTAATCGAACTATAAAGTCCATGGAGATACTCTCCCACTTCCCATTAGGAATATCCAATGGATGGAGTAGTCCTCCAAACCTCAATCTCTCAGCTTTGTTAACCTGGCATTTAGTGCATTTAAGCACATACTCTAGGACGTCCTTATGAAGTCCAGGCCAATAAAACTGCCTCTTAACAAGATCATAAGTCTTGTTAACTCCTGGGTGTCCCGCACTAGGTGTGTCATGACACTCATACAGAATATGCCGTCTCATCTCAATATCTCTAGGGACACACACCTTTCCTTTATATAACAGATATCCATCATGGACACTGTAATTCTTCCACTTGAATCTTTCTTGAGTACCCGTTGATACTCCATCCTCACTGGAAACCCATATATCACGATCCCCATTCTCAATGGCTTCCCAAATCTCGGAATATGCAGGATCAAGCCTACATTTCCCTCTAAGGGACTCAAGTAGCTCACTAGTGATCTGAGTAAAACTCAGTCCATTGAGCATAGGCATGCGGCTAAGTGAATCAGCCACTACATTAAACTTTCCCTTCCTATACCTAAGCTCATAATCAAACTCTTGAAGGGTCTCTACCCATCGGGGCTTACGACCTTTAAGGTCTGTTTGATTAGAGAGCCACTTAATGCTCTCTTGATCAAACACTATCATGACTTTGGCGCCATATAAATAATGACGCCACTTCTTCAAAGCATGGACAATCGCATACAACTCCTTCTCATAGACGGAGTAATTCTTTCGAGCCGGTTCTAGTTTCTTGCTCTCAAAAGCTACTGGTCGACCATCTTATACTAAAACCGCTCCTATGGCAAAGTCACTCGCGTCAGTCTCAACCACAAATGGTTTGTTGGGATCTGCTATATGTAAAAGTGGAGCTGTAGCAATTGCTACTTTCAATTTCTCCATACTTTGTTTCTGTTCGTCTCCCCAATGAAAGGCTTTCCCTTTCCCTTTAAGTTGTTCCGTCATCGGGACATCAATCTTGGCATAGTTCTTAATGAATCTTCGATAGAAACCTCATAAACCTAGGACGATCTGTAGCTCTTCCAGGTTTCTTGGATGTGGCCATTCCATAATAGCTCTTACTTTTTCAGGATCCATCTGGATTCCATCGTGGGGAGACTATATGCCCAAGGTATCTAACCTCTGTTTTGAAAAATTCACACTTTTGACTCCTTAGCAAAGAGTGCATTTTCCCTTAGCACTTGAAATACTTTCCTCAAGGGTTCCAAGTGCTCCTCTTCTGATGCACTATAGATCAGAATGTCATCCAGAAAATCTACTACAAAGTGTCCAAGATAAGGCCGTAAAACACTATTCATGAGTTTCATGAAAGTGGAAGGAGCATTGCTGAGACCAAAAGGCATCACCAAAAACTCAAAGTGCTCATATCTAGTCCTAAATGCAATCTTAGGGACATCCTCTACCCTAATCTTGATCTGATGATATCCTGATCTAAGGTCAAGCTTGGTAAAATACCTAGCTTGATGTAACTCATCAGATAGATCTTCCAATCTAAGCATTGGAAACGTATTATTGATAGTTACCTTATTAAGTGCTCTATAGTCTATACATAATCTCATAGAGCCATCTTTCTTTTTAACTAGGAGCATTGGTGATGCCCAAGGTGAGTTACTAGGTTTAATAAAGCCCTTATCTAAATAATCCTGCAACTGCCTCTCAACCTCCTCATGCTGAGAAACACTAAGCCTATAAGGTGGCCTGCAAATAGGGTTAGTGTTAGTAACAACGTCAATGGCATGTTCAATGTCCCCTCTCTCAGGTGGTAGCCCTCTAGGTAAGTCAGTGGGAAAAACATCTCTATACTCAAACATAAGATCCTTAAAAATTTTAACCACACACTCTTGCAAAAAAGAATAGTAGAAAATCTTGTTTATATTTACATTCCTAGCATGAGAATATACATTAGATGAGCTGTCTATACAATGCTGCATATCATGACTATACAATAAAAACATCTCCTATACATGCTGAGAATAACAAAGACTATACAACTCTAGTGATGAAATGAGAGGTGCACTAGGTACATCTCTCTCTCCCTGAATACAAACTTTACTTCCATTCTTTTCAAATTCAAGTGTGTTGTTTTGATAGCTTCATTTAAGTGTGTCTCCTAACCCCCATAGCCACTCACTTCTTAAGACTAGGTCTGTCCTCTCCATATTCATAATTTGGAAGTCCATAAAATCTGTATAGTCCTGCATCTTGACTTCCAAATTGGATACCATAGTATCCCATATCTTCTTATCTTGCCCTTGCATCATAGATACAATGTATTTATGTGCACTAGGCTGCCAGGGAATCTTTAATTTCTTGACCAAAGCATAGTTTATAAAATTATGAGTGACAGAGTCATCTATCATGATCCGTACCCTGGTCCCGTATACACTACCATGTAGTTTAACTAGGTCATGTGGTCCAAACTACGGTGACCACAATGACTGAGTCAAACAACAGGTGTGCTCTATATCCTCGTGCATCACCTCCACTCCCTTGCAGCTAGAGCTTCCATGAATAGGAAGAGTCTGCACTAGGTGGACCGCCTTTTTGCCCTTTTCAGGGGCCGTATTAGACTCTGGTCCCTTCTTCTTTTCTTCCCCCTTCTTGAGTGGACAGTTCCATTGTGAATGGCTAGGAGACAAACACCTAAAGCACAGGTTCTCTCTTTTGGCCGTTTCAAACTGATCTGTGGATAACCTAGGCCCTTGTGATCTTTGTTTTTTAATAAAAACTTTATTTTTTCCAAAAGGCAACTTCTTTTTGAATTTAGTCGTACTAAGAGGCTTGAGGGGCTGATCCGTCTCCATAGGAGTATATTGAGGGCGGTTATGGTCCTCATAGATCTGTGCATACTTGATCGCCTCCTCAAACGTCTTAGGTGCATTCCTTCTGACTTCCCTCTTTATGGCTTTGTATAAGCCCCTAACAAACCCTCTCGTCTTCTGGAAATCATCTAAGCCGTTAAGTTTTAAAATGATCTCTCTAGAGTGGGATAGGTAGATCGTAAGAGGCCTACCTCTCTGTGTAATCCTATCCCACTCATCCCAATTCCTCTCCTCCTCGTTCTCAGGAAGAAACTCTTAAAAAAAAAGAGTCTCAAACTGAGCCCAGTCAGTAGGGATAGAGTTCGCCTCCTTAAGACTCATCCACCACTTATAAGCACGGGGGCCGAGGGAGAGACTCGCCTCTAGCACACGATACTCTGGTGGGGTGCCCTTCAATTGATGCAAATCATGCCACTTTTGTACAAAAGTGTAGATTTCATCCTTATTCCTATCTCGATCATCCCCCGTAAAAGTAGGTAGCTTCAAGTCTTTCAGGAGGGGAGCTTCCCTAGAGCTCTCTCCTTTATGCTTACTAGGAAGAGAAGTATCTTTCCTAGTGAGCTCCAAAGGAATAGGAGGGGTCTCTCTTTCCTTCCTAGCTAGGAAAGAGGTGACACTAGTCTCAAGTGAGATCATTTGCCACTTAAGCTGCTGTATGAGAGATGTGATGCTACCAAGATCTCTCTCTAATTTAAGGGTTTACTCTTTCAAATCTATGAATTGGTCGCGAGTGACAAACTCATCTAAAAGTTCCTCATAGGTATATTCCTCTCGCTGAGGCTCTTTTTCTTCTAAGTTCTGTTCTACTTCTTGCCCTAATTCTACTTCTTCCATTCTAGAATCAGGATCCTCTAGTTGCTCTTTAGATGGAGAAGTATGTTCCACTACTTGTTTCCTTTTAGATTCCATGTTTTCCTTCCCTTCCCCCATTTTCTAACTAGAGTATATGAAAATGAATGGAAGTAAAACTTAAATATGCAAGAAGAAGAGAAATATATCACAAGAGCACTTCCCTGTTACAAAACAAAGCTGCGGAAGGGAAATCCAAGTGATCCTTGAAGCTTTAGATTGCTGATTTTGAATACTCGCCAAGCCAAGAAATGTAGCCCAGCACCTGTACTTCAAAGATTTAAGACTATCCCAAGTGAAAAAAGTGAATTTGGACACCGGATGATGAAAAACTAGGCCTGAGAGTGGTCGCCTAGTTCTTGCTAAAGTGCTGTAGAGAGATTTTGGTGGGCAAATGTTGTCCAAATCCAACATCAATGGTCTCTGAGCGAAGCTTAGGAGTATGGCTCCGTAATATGACTAACATTTTTGAAATCGGATTTTGTATGAGGAAGCTATGGTGCGGAGAAGCCGGGTATGTCACACGTAGGAAGTGAAAAACTCATCTTCATGGATGGATGACTTTGAGAAGCTCCAAATTGAGAAACTAAAGCTTTTAACTGAACCCGAAAATCCATATTCCATCTCCACAGCCTGTATTACATATGTATATCATCTCTTAACCAAAATCTTGATCTATATCATCACTTTTGTACTCCAAAGTTCTAAAAAAAAATTCGAATTTTTCCAATTCTAGTTTGAGCTCTCTGTCCCTTCGAAAAAAAAAGTTGGAATTTCTACCGAGTGAGCCTGTTATCCCATATAGAGGTGTGCAGCCAGATAAGTTGCCTATAAAGCCAAGAATATGAGGTATTTTACTTCATCCTAGAGTGGGGGAGGAGGAGCAAAGCTCCCTTGTGAGCTGGCGGACGCCTACGTGTAAGGATAATCCCGCTGTCGGCTCCTTCAGGTCTCACTGTCAGCTCCGTCGCCTGTCGCTTTCACACATGTGCGCCTCCGTTGAAAAGTTGACCGTTAACCACTCAGATACCATTGTAGAGCTCTAATGAATCCCCCAATTTTACCATCATCTCTGCACTTGTTTCGAGAACACCTGTCAGCATCTATGCACACACGGAGATCGAGTCCAAGTCTCTGCCGCCCAGCCGCATGATAGTTCTATATTAATTCTCCCTCTCTCTCTACCCATAAAGGGCAAGCTCTACATATCTCATATGAGTGCCACTTGGCACTCATGTTAGTTTCAAGCTTAACCATCGTAAGAGGAGGTTCTCACCTCTCAATTATGATGCTCCATATAACAATATGAACTCAACTTGTGATAGAAAAGCATTATTTACACAACGTGATTTTATGTATGTGGAGAGAAGAGACTGAGTTCGTGAGGGGATATGTACATTAAGAGAGGGGACTGAGGTAGTAAAATTGGGAATGCACCAAATCGATGCGTGTTGAAGACGTACAAGAGGTATTGCTTGCCTAGTTATAAGATCTGATGACTGAAGATACATACTCGTTGCTATCTTCTCTTTCTTGAATTCTCTCGAATGTGTGTCAATGCCTTCCTGAGACAAGCAACACCCCTCCTCATCACTCCTCCTATTCCATTTCCTCTTGGGGCGAAGATAAAATTTGAATGTCTATTGGTTGTGCGCAATCACATAGATAGCAAGTGAGGTTGCTCCTCCTGTTTTGCACGAGTAATATCTTATGCTTGCTCTTTGTGTGGCTACTGCCCAGTGGAGATGATATCATGTCTTCAACCTTTGCAAAATCACTTCCCTTTCAAAAGCGTGCGAATGTGCTGTATATCTCACTCTTTAGCTTTCCATCGCTTTGTGACATCTATATTCACTTGTCTCTTTAATCCGAGTGACATCTCAGATTGCTTCATAGCTTTCTATTACTTGGGTTGGTCTCCTCTTGAGCTCTTGAGCCCCTTCTATTATGCTCCTTGCGGCTTATAGCTTCTTGTCGTCTTGAAGATGGAAGTCAACCCTCTTCTATATTTGTCGCGGGCCTCTACACATACAACCACATATTCTTCTCTTTGAACTCTTCAATCAATAACCCAGCCTAATTTCTCCCATGCTACCCTCAAATGGTTGATGTTTTCTCCATGCTGTCCTTGTTGTACTGCCTCTTGAACACGTTTACAAAATGGTTGACCATACACCATTGCCAAAATATTCGCCTCCCAAATGAATATCGCCATGGCGATCGAATTCTTTTACTTCTACTCTTATTCCGCTTACCATTCTTTTCCTTGTTCTTGCTCCTGCCATGTTGTTGATTCTTTCCTTGGTAAGAATCACGACCATTATATCCATCTCCACTCTGAGTGCCAACCATAGATTTTCTACGAATCTCCTCACTCAAGAGTGCTCCACATATGTCATCATAGACGAGTTTACCACCAGGTGCATGCAGTGGAAAATGTATCCCATGATGAAGGCAAGGTGCATAACAACAATACTGCTTTCATTTCATTATCCATATCCATTTTCTAAGCCTGTAACTGAGAGAATATAGCATCAAACTCATTTAGATGAGCAACAACACTATCTGTGTCCTTCATATGAAGGTCATATAATTTTCTTATCAGATAGAATTTATTTGATGCCGTCTCTTTTTCATATGTATTGCTTAACTTCTTCCAAAGCTCCTTTGCACTTTCACAGTCTAATACTGTAAAGTCAACATTATTTGCCAGGTGCAAGCGAATGATAGACCTGGCCATTTCATCTAACTCGTCCCAATCATCTTCATCCATGTCAACAGGCTTCTTTGAAATTCCATTTACTGGCTTCCATTACCTCCTTTGAATAAGCACATCTTTAATCTGATTCTTCCATAAAGCAAAGTTTGTGCCATCAAATTTTCGGATCTCAAAATGGTCTTTGCCCTGCAAGTTATAGCTCCTCCTCAGAATACTAGCACTAGACCCTGATCCACCGGATGTGCCTGACCTCTGATGCCATGATGGTAGAGAACTGAATGGAATGATAATGGAGCTAGAAGAGTCTGAATACCAATGAATAAGTGTATCAAGGAGTAAATTGACCACTGTATAGTTGACAAAATAAAAAATCTGGAAAAATTTTGCCAGAGTATCCTCTCCAAAATAAGCGTATGAACAGTGTCAAAATATCATAAAACTGCAAGTACTGACATGTTTGTCTGCATAGTGAATCACTGACTCCACTACATATAGAGTTACCCAATAGAAGCCAACTAGGCTTATCGAGCACCTATGAATAGCTATCATGCATCTCCTATGGCGAAGCTGGGTAAGTCTTCCATCTGCATCACCAAAGAGACCTCGACATTTGGGTGTCTCCCAGTTAAGAAAACCTCACCACGACCCTCTTTATCAAACGTAAAAGCCTTTATGCAAAGAACGTAACCGCCATATCAATGACCATATGGACGTACATAACTGGTATCCACAGAAGCGTACATAATGTGTATGTGCTCAATATATGCAGTAAAATGACACTAAAAGGCTGAATGCACAACCTAAAAACTAGCCAATAACACCTGCAAGTGCCTGTCAACTCTGATGTTTTTGGCTCAAAAATCCTGCATAAATTTGCAGTGGTTGCTCCCACCAAAACTCAAATCTTTCAAGATACCTGTAGTTTTACGAGTGTGGCTGAAAAACACAGCCCCAAAGGTTGATATTTAATATTGGAGAAGTACAAAAAACACTCTTCTTGATGTTCTTAGACATGTGTGAAGAGAACTATGTGCGGAAGTACTCCAAAACGGCTCCAAGAGACACCCCAAAAATGCTTCAAAAATAGGCTTTGAAAGCAAAGAATGAAGCTTTGAGGGACCAAAACATGTTCAAGGTAATGTCAACCTTAGTCTTTCCCCTTCTTCAAACACCAAAAGAGTGTAGCTTAGTGGCAAGAGATTGCCACGATTAAGCGAGCTCTAGGGGGAACAGTACCGGGAACCTCTATCTTCTTTGATTGTTGACGTCCTCCCTCGCGCACAGCCAACGATGACTTCGGTGACTCGGATGACAAGGTACGCCAAGGTCTATGCCTTGGTCACCACCTTGGAGAGGGGTGAGCTCTCCTTAATGAGAGCTCCACGATGATATCCTCGGAGTAGAAAACGGACCTCCTAAGGCCGCACACGGGACTCCCCACAGAGACTGCAGAATACGCAAAAATCACACTACATAGGGAGCACGAAGATAGACTTTTTAGGTCTTACAAATGCGATCAAACTTACAGTCTGTGACTGACCAGAACACTATATGTTTTATTAAAGAACATATACAAAGAAGTGTTCAGTGGCCATTTGGCCTTTCACATGGACACTAACGGTAACATAATATCCTATGCTTGCTCTTTGTGTGGCTAGTGCCCAGTAGAGATGATATCATCTCTTCAGCCTTTGCACATCACTTCCCTTTCAAACTCTGTAGCTTCCCATCGCTTTGTAACATCTATATTCACTTGTCTCTTTAATCCGAGTGACATTCAGATTGCGTCTGACCACTTCATAGCTTTCTATTACTTGGGTTGGTCTCCTCTTGAGCTCTTGAAGATGGAAGTCAACCCTCTTCTATATTTTTCGCGGGCCTCTACACATACAACCACATATGCTTCTCTTTGAACTCTTCAATCAATAGCCTCAAATGGTTGATGTATTCTCCAGGCTGTCCTTCTTGTACTTCCTCTTGAACTCGTGAACAAAATGGCTGAGCATACACCATTGCTAAAATATTCCCCTCTTAACTTCAAATATTCCCTCTTCAATAGTGAGCAGAGAGACACATTGAAAGTACCCCAACCCACCACCATGGCGATCGAAGATCAGCACGTTCTTCTCACCAACACTACTTCCTCGTGAAGTCCACCACCCCCATGATCGGAGATCAACACGTTCTTCTCACCCATGCTAGTGGCCATAGATGGCCGCATCAATAGTAGACTCAATAATGATACGCAGCCATCTTTTTAGACCCTTCATTTAGACACATGAAAATCTTCTTCTTTTATTTTCCATCCATCGTCTCTTTTAATAGCAACATACACAAATGAACATATATGTACATCCATATTCGCTTCATACTGTACACAATGATTTGCACACACACCCACGCAAATGCACTTGGAGCCGTAGTGACACACACATCCTCACGCATGGCCAATCATATCCCCATCCCCTCCCATAAATACATCATGGGTAAATACACATGTATGGACAATGATGTAGTGGACACATTTGTGCAACAACCCATGTAATTTCTCTTAGCTGTAATGCTTGGAACCACATCAGCAACTACTCCATTGGTCATAAAACATCACATTAGTGCACCAAAAATATGTGATCTTTTCAATACAATGATACTTGATGATTTCTTATTGAGCTTAAAAAAATACCTTTCACCCATTCTTCTCTTGATATGGAAAGAAGCCACCAGAAGAGGTGTTCGTCCTATATGCGTCAACACTCTGATTATCAAACATACTCACAAAGAAGGGCCTAAGGATGACTTGAATAACTAGAATTGTATCTATAAGAATGTTCCTCCCATCTTGCCTTAGAACATGCATCAACCTAATGGATAGGATCATCCTCCCTAAGTAAAAAGGTTATCGTGTGGATATATCTTAGATGACATCATATCTCTATGAGAGGGGATGGAGTGTTCTAGTGAAATCGAGAAGGACTACTATTATTTAAAGGTGGAATTTGACAAAAGCCGATGATCATGTAGAATGGGATTTAATTCTTCATTCATTGTATGGTTTTGGTGCTAGTAACACTTTCAAAAGGTATATTGTTAGTATCGTTTTTGGCAATGCCTTATGTAGGGCCTCCATTAATGGTTCTAAGTCCTAAAACATTAAGATCTTGAGGTCTATTAGGAAAAGTTTCCCTCTTTCTCCCTTGTTGTTTGCCATAGCTTTCGATTCCCTTGGTTGGTTGATTAAACGTCGCATGGGAAAAGGAATGATTCAAGGTATCTCTATGTTGGATGGATGATAGGGGATTTGAACTTGTGATCTATTGACAAGGAGTTTGATGGTCTAGCAACTTGCCCCAGAAGCCATGATCGAGGATTACTTACTAATCCTCCCTCTTAAGGTGTGGTTAAACCATCTCCTTCATGTCACTTTTATGACATCCTCCCCCCTTTAGTTACTCATTGTCCTCAATGATGAGCTCCTGAACTCCCTATCTGGCCTTGAATTGATGTCCTTACCCTCGCATGGTCTCCTCAACCTGAAGGTTGCAACCTTGGTGTCTTGAACACCTATCCTCAACCTCAATATATTGAACCTTGTTTTCCCTCATGCTCAATATCTTGAACCCTAATTTGAGTGAAACCCAAATGAAGCTCATTTTGAGAGCTTTCTAAGGGTACCTTACACATCTCAAGCTTATCTATGGATTGGGATTGAGTAGCACTTAGTGCCAAAGTGGGGATGTGGTACTTGTAAAGAAAGAAACCCCTTGAATAATACAAAGTGTCGTTACAAATTGGATGCTTGAGTGCCTGGAGTGCCAAACTATATGCCCAAAAGGGAGGGTTAATACCCTAGGAAGATTACAAGATGGTCCCTTAGTAATAGTTACAAAGTTGGGCAAATAATCCCTTAGTGATGGCTACAACGTTGGGCAAATTGTCCCTTAGTGAGGGTTATAAAGTTGGGCAAAGGGTGCGTGAGAAGAAGTGTTCATATGAACTCAAATTGTGATAGAAAAACATTGTTAGACAATATAATTTTATGTATGTGGAGAGAAGAGAATGAGTTCATGAGGGGATATGTACATTAAGAGAAGGGGACTTGTAACCATAAATTGAGATAGCGAAATTGGGAATGCAGCAAATCGACGTGATCACCAAGATGAGTTTTTGTACTAAAGTCACCAAGGTAGAATCGTATGATATTTTAATTGGACCGGTCTTTACCAAAAAAGGAGAAATCACATACATAAGACATGGAGTTCTGGAGTTTTTTCTTTTTTTTGAGAGTACATTGAATTTGGAAAGTCACACACCCGAACTCACAAGGTAGAGGCACCCATCTTGGGGACCTCTAGGGCATCCAACCCTGCGCAGGACTTGAACCCTGGAGTATTCATCGATTGTGACTTATAGTAAAAAACGGTATCATCCATGTGAATTTTGGCATCATAGATGATGTCATCTTGTAATGTGAATTTGGAATCTTTTAACTTAGCCCAAAAATGGATGCACATCGTCTCTCTCTCTCTCTAGCAAAGAAGATGGCGCTAGAGCAGAATCTCTCATTCTGTGTCGTGAGTATGGCACTGGAATGTTTTGGCGCAACTTTGCCCCCCCCCCCCGAGAGAGCATCTTAGTTTCAGAGATGAATTTGATGAAGCTCTATGGTTCAAGATATTAGGCATAGTACACTCACAACTTCTATGATGCTTAGTGAGCCTAGATAGGAGTGTACATCAATACTCCTTCGATGTAGATGTCTGTAGAGAATGTTTCTATCTCCCTCTCCTTCAATATGCATAGTTGATGTAGGTATCTCCACTGGGTGTTGTTGGTGTACAAAGAAGGACTTGAGGAGCTCGGATAGTTGAGATCTATCTCATGCCTTGCTTTTTACTTTTCAACCTCTCAAGATTTGTGGTTGAAGAAGCATTCACCACTCTGGAAGTCGAGAATGTCACCATTAAACTCCAAAAGCTACCTGACTGAGAATGACATTCCTTACTTTGTCTTAGAGTTATCTCGGTGAATACATACCTTGTCATAGATGCATCCAACAAGTCACTTCGACAATAACAAAACATGTGTGTGCACCAAGAGCTTTTCACCAAGGTCAATACTAGAAATCCTCATCTCCAAGTCCATGTTGAAGACGTACAGGAGTGCGAATGTGCTCTATATCCTCAAATCAATAAGAAGCGCACTCTGTAGCTTTCCATCGCTAAAGTTTGTGAATCTATGTCCGAGTGACCATTCCATAGTTTTTTCCATTCCTTTGTTCGGTCTCCCTCACAACATCCCGGTAGCTTCATTTGTAGGAAGTGCTAAATGTTATACCCCTACTTCCGTAGCCTTTGGGGGCTCGGTGGCAATTAAGCTCCTCATTGTAGAATCACACTTTCCATTAACTCAAGCCTTGAAAGATGTAGAGTAGCACTTTCAATTAGTTAAAGCTTTGAAAGATGGAAATAGTAAGATCGAATAATAATAATAATAATAATAATAATGATAATAATAAGCCTTTGCTCCTACTAATCAGCTTCAAAGTATAGACACAAAAGTGCAAAAGAGACTAAAGAGATACAAGAACACTAAGAAGTTAAGAACTTAGAAGGCTTTAGTCCTGTCGGAATGGGGAATTGGGATTCGGGATCCATTTATGATTTTCTGGCGTGAAACACGTGGAGGGAAAGCTGGCTATTCAATGAATGGAGGCACAAAACCTTTTGTTCAGCCAAAGGGCCCACAAAGATTACTTTTTTCTTCCGATCAAGCTTGTATTCTGACAGCTGGCTATGCCCTTCTATTTTGAAGGTGATGTACTAGGTAAT
This sequence comes from Ceratopteris richardii, assembly GCA_020310875.1. Taxonomy (NCBI): domain Eukaryota; kingdom Viridiplantae; phylum Streptophyta; class Polypodiopsida; order Polypodiales; family Pteridaceae; genus Ceratopteris; species Ceratopteris richardii. Next base: position 119,909,535 of record CM035429.1, on the reverse strand, counting down.
ACCTGTATTTTATGTATTTAATTTAAATTATGAAAGTATTTAATTTAAGTTTAGCAGAAGGTGATCTCCTCTCCAGCTTTGGCATAGAGCATCTGTTCTCTCTCTTTTTCTCTCTCTGTCAGAGACAAATGGTGCCCGGCTTAGGTTCTTGGCAGAGCAAGGATGGCTCTCGAGCTCTTTTTCTGCACTCTCTCTGTTTGTGATGAGTCACTGCTTCTTCTCTAGGAAGAGCGACAGAGTCAACCGCTTCTTTCTGCTTATTGGGTGCTCTATGATGCTCCCCCTGTGTCACAGAGAGCTATGAGGTGTTGCACTAATAGATGATGATACTCTGTTGTCTTCCTCTCTGGGTCTTATCAATCAAATCAGCTAATCTCTGTTGCTCTCTTTTGTTTAGAGGACGGCCGAAAGTAGAAGCATCCTGATGATGAGCTATAGTGGGTGTTTGTCTCTCTTGCTTTGAATTTGTCCTTCTGCAAGGTTGCGTGATCGCCCTCTCTTCCTGCTTCTGTGCATATGGGAGTCCTGCACGATTAAGAAGCCTTCAACTCAATTGATTGCCTATTAAGGGACTGCACAAGTGGTTTGTGCAGCTAGAGATGGTCCTCTAAACTCCTTTCAGCTGCTATAGAATCTGACAGGTCACTTCCTCCTCTTGGAGAATCCAATAGGTCTCAAGTTGACCGCTCTCTATTATGCTAGCTAGGACATGGTCTGCATCGATGGACGAATAGGAGCAATTGTTGAAACATGGCCACGATACTCTTGCTCTCTTTCTATAGAGAACGGCACATATGCAAGAACCGAATCCCTCAATAGAGAACGGCACATATGCAAGAACCGAATCCCTCAATAGAGAATTCTCTCTTTCTCTATAGAGAACGGCACATATGCAAGAACCGAATCCCTCAATGCATAGATACAAGCATTTGAAACTGAATGGATGATATGTTTGCATGCGAAGAATCACTAGTGTGTTCTATACATCAAACAGTCAAACAGATTCAAGAGTGTTTATGAACACTACATGAACTTGAGATTCATTATCAACTTCATGAAAGATTGTCAAATGGACACACGATTACCACAAGGGTATTTGATACTAGAGTCATGCCAAAAGGTTAATGATGAATATGAACTAAAGTGTTTATAAACATTGCAATACACGCGAGACTAAATTATCAACTCTGCAACATCTGTAAATGTGAAGTAGACCAACAAATATGCGCGCACAAAAGAGGGTGGGAGAGAAGAAAAGTGGGGGAAAAATGTGTACGAAATGATGAAAATGGGTGGGAGGGTGGGCAAATGGGTAGAATGAATCCCAAAAACTGATGGCAAAAGGCCTCTCTCAATGAGGAGAAAGCATACCACCAAAATGAAGCACCACCACCACCAAAACGACCGCCAAATACACCACCAAGATCTCCACCTAATGCTCTAATACCATGTAGAGAGTACGCACGCGGAAGCAAAATGAAAAGTAAAGTACTCTCACAAAACAAAGAATGTGTGAGACACAAAACGAGTAGACCATGAAATGGGTAAACTCATGTGGAATAGAAATGAGCTTGCCAAGAGCCTGAAATAGGCTCCTCAAGCTTCTAACCAAGGACAAATGAGGGGATAGGCCCTCCTTATATAGATTTGGGAGGGGCTCTCAAAAGTACATTATATGTGGGATAAGTCTCCTCAAAGGAGAATGAATACAACTCGTAGAAGCACATGGCAAGGTACCCAAATGTAAAGGAAATACAATATAAAATGGAAATAGACTAGAAATGGAGTGCCTCCTGGATACAAAATGGAGATGCACTCATGCAGATACAAATGTAGATGAAGTAGGAGCAATTATGTCATCAACATTGAACACCTGTCCTCAACCTCAATATATTGAACCTTTTTTTCCCTCACGCGCAATATCTTGAACCCTAATTTGAGTGAAACCCAAATGAATCTCATTTTGAGAACTTTCTAAGAGTACCTTACACATCTTAATTTTATCTGTGGATTGGGATTGAGTAGTACTTAGTGCCCGAGTGGGGATGTGGTACTTGTAAAGAAAGAAACCCCTTGAAGAATACGAAGTGTCATTACAAATTCGATGCTTGAGTGCTTGGAGTGCCAAATTATATGCCCAAAAGGGAGGGTTGATACCCTAGGAAGATTACAAGATGGTCCCTTAGTGAGAATCACAAAGTTGGGCAAATAATCCCTTAGTGATGGTTACAACGTTGGGCAAATAGTTCCTTAGTGAGGGTTAGAAAGGTGGGCAAAGGGTGTGTGAGAAGAAGTGTTCATATGAACTCAGATTCTGATAGAAAAACATTGTTCACACAATATAATTTTATGTATGTGGAGAGAAGAGAATGAGTTCATGAGGGGATATGTACATTAAGTGAGGGGGCTTGTAACCATAAATTGAGATACGGAAATTGGGAATGCAGCAAATCGACGTGATCACCAAGATGAGTTTTTGAACTAAAGTCACCAAGTTAGAATCGTATGATATTTTAATTGGACCGGTCTTTACCAAAAAGGGACAAATCACATACATAAGGCATGGAGTTGTGGAGTTTTTTTTTTTAATTTATTTATTGAGAGTACATTGAATTTGGAAAGACACACATGTTGGAGTTAGACGTCTGCAGAAGCACGCGAACAACACAAGGAAGAAGAAGAAGCTTGGAGCTCAACACACAATACTGAATGTATTACTAGAGAATGTACAAAGATAAGTAGCCCATGAGGGCAATAGGAGTATATACAAGCCGGGGGAAAAAAACCTCCTAAAGAGGGAAAAAAGTGCCCCGACGATCCTAGTGTGTTCACACACATCACTACCTAAATATATCAACAAATCCCCCCTGGGAGTGATGCGGTGAACAAGGAGCTGGCACTCATGTATAAGGAAGTGCTAAGCTATGTGGAAATCACTCCACAGAAGGAAGTAAGCCCAAAGCTTTGCGGAAAGCTTCAAGCTTCTCCCTAGGCAGAGCCTTCGTGAAAAGGTCTGCAATGTTCTCCTACGTGGGCACATATGCCAAGCCGATCTCCCTAGCAGAGAACCTCTCCCTGAAATAGGGATAATGCACCTCAATGTGCTTAGTGCAAACACGGAACACAGGGTTCCTCAAATGCGCTCTGACTGTTAGTGAAGATGGTGGTGGCAGAAGTCTGACCAACACCCAAATCATCCATAAGGCGTCTGAGCCACACACACTTAACTGTCGTTGTGAAAGCTGCCCTATACTCAGCCTCACAAGTGGAAGTGGCCACAGTAGGCTGCTTCTTTCTCAACCAAGATATACATGAGCTACCAAGCATGAAGCAAAAGCCACTAGTGGACACACGAGTGTCATAGCAACCAGCCCAATCAGAGTCAGAAAAAGCATGCAAGTCTGGCGGTAGTGATCCCCCCTTGGGATAAAACAACCCAAGTAGCCGAGTACCACTCAAGTAGCGAAAGATGCGCTTAACCGCCTACCAATGCTTGACTCCTGGGCAATGCCGAGTAATGCACAAGTAAATCAAGCATCCAACAACCTGCTGATAGAGAACAACATCAAATGCATCTCCAGCATCATGAAGACTCAATCGTAAACCTGTCTCCATAGGAGTGGCAATAGGCTTATAGTCGCAAGGCCAAAACACTGCAATAATGTGTCAATATATTTTGTTTGACACAAAGCCATTCCACCATCAACTTGCATAAACTGAATGCCCAAATAGTGATGCAAATGCCCCAAATGAGACATCTCAAACGAGGCATGCAAATCAGCCTTAAAATCAGCAATATGCTTCACAATAGGACTAGTGAGCAACATGTCGTCAACATAGACAACAATGATCAGAAGCACATCATTAGCATGCTTAACATATAAGGTGCTTTCAATTGGACTGTTCTCAAAACCATGTGCAACCAGATAGGCATGTATCTTCTCATACCAAGCACGTGGTGCCTGCTTTAAACCATATAATGCCTTCTTTAACCTGCACACCTGATTTTCATGCCCTTTCTGCACAAAGCCACGGGGCTGAAAAACATACACTTCTTCATGCAAGTCACCATTCAGAAATGCTATTTTAATGTCCAACTGATGTACATTCCAACCATGATGGGATCCAAGTGCACAAATGCTCCGAACAGTAGTCATACGGCATGTAGGTGCAAAGCTCTCATCAAAATCAATGCCTATTTCCTCTGCATAACCCTTTGCAACAAGGCTAGCCTTATACCTATCAACTTTACCATCAGGTTTACGCTTTAACTTGTATACCCACTTAGTGACAATGGCCTTCTTGCCAGGAGGCAAGTCACATAAAGACCATGTACCATTCTTCATTATAGCATCATATTCAGATTGCATAGCAGCCATCCAATTTTCTGAATTCTGTGCTTCATCAAAAGAAACAGGCTCATTCTCATCATAGAGACTAGACGCAGCCATAGCATAGCAATTTGATGCAAAGGAGGCACTATGAGAGCCTGAATGAGGACGATATGATAAAGTGCATCTAATTTGCTGTCACGCAAAGTCTGTACCAGCCATTTTGGCATAGTTTTTGCCTCCTCAATATTAGCCCTTTCATCAACAAGTGCATCATGTAACTCTGCATCAGAAACGGAATGAACTGCATCATCATATGAAATCTGCAAAGGCTGAGAAGTTGCCTCATTAGGACCAGCACTAGACTGTCCACCTGTAAAAAGAGGCATCAAAGTATCATACATGTCTTTGGAGCTAACATATGTCTCCTTCGTACATGAAAGCAATGGCTGAATAGCATCTTCCACAAAGACAACATCACAGCTAACCAGAATGTGTTTAGTTTGTGGATGATAGAGACGATATCCTTTACTTTCAGAACTGTACCCAACAAAAATACATTTTACTGCCTTATCATCCTATTTTCTGCGATGTTGTTCAGGCACTAGTGCATATGCCAAACAACCAAAAACACGCAAATGAGCAACAGATGGCTTGTGGTCATGCCAAGCATCATATGGAGTGATAGACTGCAACGCTTTAGTGGGACACCTGTTCAGTACATATGCTGCACACATGACAGCCTCAAGCCCGAAACTATGTGGTAAAGCCTGACTCTTGACCATGCACCTCGCCATCTCCATGAGTGACTTGTTCTTTCGTTCAGCAACTCCATTCTGTTGAGGTGTATACGGCACTGTACACTGGTGTTTTATCCCATGTTCAGCTAGAAATGCATTAAAATCAGAAGACATATATTCCCCCCCTCGATCAGAACGGAGGGTGCCCATTTTACATGCTGACAGATTTTCAGCCAAAACCAAAAACTGTTTAAAGCATATGAATACTTCCAACTTTGCTTTGAGTGGATATACCCATGCATGCCTGGAAAAATCATCAATGAAAGTCACGAAGTAAAGGTAATTTCCAAAAGAGGGTGCTTGCATAGGACCACAGACATCACTATGTACAAGCTGCAATTTGTGCGTAGCCCGAACTGAACCATCTTTTGGAAAGGAGGAACATTGCATTTTGCCCAAAATACAGCCTTCACATACATGTTTTCCAGGTGCCTCAAGCTTGGGCAAAGAAGACACCATATCAGATTTCTGCAGGCGTGGCAAACTAGCAAAATTCAGATGACCAAAGCGTGCATGCCAAAGCTTTGCATCTGACATAGCCTGAGAATCATGTACTACACATGCCAAATCATTCACAGATCTTTCATAGTCTATGAGTTTATACAACCCACGACATAAAATGCCAGAAGCAATAATAACATCGCCATTTGACAGATCATGAACAATACATCTGTCATCAACAAATTTCACAACCAAGCCAATCTTGGTTAATGCACAAACTGATAACAGATTCTTCTTGGTCCCTAGCACAAATAGAGCATCTGACGAGGTGAAAGAACTACCATCAGCAGTAGTCAGAATGATCTTACCAACTCCCATAACAGGATAAGAGGAGTTGTTGGTGCATGTGACAGTATTCCCTGTAGGGGTAGGCTCGAGTGAAGAGAAGAAATTGCGCTGTGAGGTAATATGTTTGGTCGCCCCACTGTCAAAGTACCAAACATGTGAGTCTACTGCACACATGCACTGCTCATGAGAAGATGGGTCAAAACTGCAAACAGTAGTGAACGCCCATTCTTCTTCCTGCACAAGATTAGTAGACTCCGGTTTCGGTGTAGAGGCTTCTGCAACAACCATTCCAGTCTCTTTCTTCTTTGCCTCTTTTGCAGCCAATTTTGGACAGTTCTTTATGATATGATCATTCCCTTTACAATACTTACAAAACAATTTCTTCTTTTCTAAATTTTTCTCATCTTTGTCTTGGTTCTTCAAATGTGAAGCATTTGCAGATTTCTGCTTACTAGTAGAAGAACTCCATTTTCCTTTGCCCTTCTAACTAGCCAAGAAAGCTTGATCTGCAACACGCATAATGGACCTGTTCTGCCTGCACTGATCTTCCTACAACAAAACAGAGAGTAAATCCTCAAATGACAAGGCATTTGGATTGCCTTTCATCATCACCCGAATAGTAGAAGCAAAACTTTGATATGAATCAAGAAGACCATTCAGAACGGTCTTCACAAGTGAGCTATCTGGTATAACCTCATCAACAGAAATCAATTGTTCCTTCAAGTCTTTGATCTTTGTTAGGAAACTGTCCATAGAATCACCTTCATTCATGTGCTCACTCTCCAACTGTTTTTGCAGGTAAGCAACACGAGCCTCATTCCTAGCTTGGTACAATGTGGTAAGTGTATCCCAAGCATCCTTAGTTGTTCTATAAGAGCGAATATGAGGAATAATGGCACGTTTGACAGACAAAGCTATCAATGCATGTGCCTGGGCATCTCTGCCATCCCAACGAATCTGCTCTGTAGTAGGTGCAGCAAAAACAACAACACGAATAGGAATCTGCACAATATCATCTTCGACACCATCTTCATCAACTCCAGCACCTGTATTCGCAGTACCTGTTGTTACAGGTGTAATAGGAAGTCTTTCAACACCCTGCACAATGTTCCACAATCCTTTTGCAACCAATACATGTCGCATCATATAATCCCACAATGGGTAGTTGGTACCATCCAACTTATCCTCAACAACCAACATACGGAATACATCACTGCTTTCAGCCATGGCCGGTGAGTAAAATACCTTGATGCAGAAAATTGACTGTATCTCAAAAAGTTGAACGGAACTATCCCAACGAATTCTGCTAGACCTGTAGCAGACTTCGAGATGCTTATATTGGCGAAAAGAAACTGGTATATACCTTTGGCACAAAAAAAATGAAATAGCCTGCACAGGCACTACGATAGTGCGTTCGGAGGCCGAAACGAGCTCAAATCGCGATTTCGGCACCACAGAGCGAAGCATTTTTTATTTTGGAAACATGTTGAGTATGCTCACTAAATTTCGTGCGATTCTGAGACTGCAAACAGAGGAGTGTTGACGGCACGCTAGATAAAGTGATGACCTGCTCTGATACCAATTGTTAGAGTTAGACGTCTGCAGAAGCATGCGAACATCACAAGGAAGAAGAAGAAGCTTGGAGCTCAACACACAATACTGAATGTATTACTAGACAATGTACAAAGATAAGTAGCCCATTAGGGCAATAGGCATATATACAAGCCGAGGGAAAAAAACCTCCTAAAGAGGGAAAAAAGTGCCCCGGTGGTCCTAGTGTGTTCACGCACATCACTACCTAAATATATCAAGAACACACACCCGAACTCACAAGATAGAGGCACCCATCTTGGGGAACTCTCGAGCGTCCAGCCCCAGGTGGGACTCAAACCCTGGAGTATTTATCGATTGTGACTTATAGTAAAAAAACAGTATGATCCATGTGAATTTTGACATCATAGATGACATCATCTTGTAATATGAATTTGAAATATTTTAACTTAGCCCAAAAATTGATGCACATCGTCTCTCTCTCTCTCTCTCTCTCTCCAATAGAGAAGATGGCGCTAGAGCAGAGTCTCTCATTCTGTGTCGTGAGTATGGCACTGGAATGTTTTGGCGCAACTCCCCCCCCCCACTTCTTTACTCTATGAGAGAGCAGCTTAGTTTCAGAGATGAATTTGATGAAGCTCTATGGTTCAAGATATTAGGCATAGTACACTCACTACTCCTATGATGCTTAGTGAGCCTAGATAGGAGTGTGCATCAGTACTCCTTTGATGTAGGCGTCTGTAGAGAATGTCTACTGCAGACATGCACTGCTCATGAGAAGATGGGTCAAAACTGCAAACAGTAGTGAACGCCCATTCTTCTTCCTGCACAAGATTAGTAGACTCTGGTTTCGGTGTAGAGGCTTCTGCAACAACCATTCCAGCCTCTTTCTTCTTTGCCTCTTTTGCAGCCAATTTCGGAGAGTTCTTTATGATATGATCATTCCCTTTACAGTACTTACAAAACAATTTTTGCTTTTCTGATTTCTTCTCTTCTTTATCTTCCTTCTTCGAATATGCAGAATTAGCAGATTTCTGCTTACTAGTTGAAGAGCTCCATTTTCCTTTGCCCTTCTGACTAGCCAAGAAAGCTTGATCTGCAACTCGCATAATGGACCTGTTTTGCTTGGACTGGTCTTCCTCCAACAGAACATAGACTAACTCCTCAAATGATAAGGCATTTGGATTGCCTTTCATCATCAATCGAAGAGTAGAAGCAAAACTCTGATATGAATCAGGAAGACCATTCAGAACGGTCTACACAAGTGAACTATCTAGTATAACCTCATCAGTAGAAATCAACTGTTCCTTCAAGTCTTTGATCTTTGTTAGGAAATTGTCCATAGAATCACCCTCATTCATGTGCTCACTCTCCAGCTATTTTCGGAGGTAAGCAACACGAGCCTCATTCCTAGCTTGGTACAATGTGGTAAGTGTATCCCAAGCATCCTTAGCTGTTCTGCAAGAGCGAATGTGAGGAATAATGGCACGTTTGACAGACAAAGCTATCAATGCATGTGCCCGGGCATCTCTGCCATCCCAGCAAATCTGCTCTGTAGTAGGTGCAGCAGAAATAGCAGCACTAGCAAGAATCTGCGGAATATCATCTTCGACACCGTCTTCATCAGCTCTAGCATCTGTATTTGCAGTACCTGTAGTCAGACAATGTTCCACAATCCTTTTGCAACCAATACATGTCGCATCATATAAGCCAATAATGGGTAGTTGGTACCATCCAACTTATCCTCAACAACCAACATACGGAATCCATCACTGCTTTCAGCCATGGCTGGTGACTAAAATACCTTGATGCAAAAAATTGACTGTATCTCAAAAAGTTGAACAGAACTGCCCCAACAAATTCTGTTAGACCTGTAGGAGACTTCGAGATGCTTATACTTGCGAACAGAAACTGGTATATACCTTTGGCACAAAAAGACGAAATAGCCTACACAGGCACTACGATAGTGCGTTCGGAGGCCGAAACAAGCTCAGATCGCGATTTCGGCACCACAGAGCGAAGCATTTTTTATTTTGGAAACACGTTGAGTATGCTCACCAAATTTCGTGCGATTCTGAGACTACAAACAGAGGAGTGTTGACGGCGCGCTAGATGAAGCGATGACCTGCTCTGATACCAATTGTTGGAGTTAGACGTCTGCAGAAGCACGCGAACAGCACAAGGAAGAAGAAGAAGCTTGGAGCTCAACACACAATACTTAATGTATTACTAGAGAATGTACAAAGATAAGTAGCCCATTAGGGCAATAGGCATATATACAAGCCGAGGGAAAAAAACCTCCTAAAGAGGGAAAAAAGTGCCCCGGCGGTCCTAGTGTGTTCACACACATCACTACCTAAATATATCAAGAACACACACCCGAACTCACAAGATAGAGGCACCCATCTTGGGGAACTCTCGAGCGTCCAGCCCGAGGTGGGACTTGAACCCTGGAGTATTCATCGATTGTGACTTATAGTAAAAAAACAGTATGATCCATGTGAATTTTGACATCATAGATGACATCATCTTGTAATATGAATTTGAAATCTTTTAACTTAGCCCAGAAATTGATGCACATCGTCTCTCTCTCTCTCTCCAATAGAGAAGATGGCGCTAGAGCAGAGTCTCTCATTCTGTGTCGTGAGTATGGCACTGGAATGTTTTGGTGCAACTTTGCCCCCCCCCCCCCCCACTTCTTTACTCTGTGAGAGAGCAGCTTAGTTTTAGAGATGAATTTGATGAAGCTCTATGGTTCAAGATATTAGGCATAGTACACTCACTACTCCTATGATGCTTAGTGAGCCTAGATAGGAGTGTGCATCAGTACTCCTTTGATGTAGGTGTCTATAGAGAATGTTTCTATCTCCCTCTCCTTCAATATGCATAGTTGATGTAGGTATCTCCACTGGGTGTTGTTGGTGTACAAAGAAGGACTTGAGGAGGTGGGATAGTTGAGATCTATCTCATGCCTTGCTTTTACTTTTTAACCCCTCAAGATTTGTGGTTGAAGAAGCATTCACCACTCTGGAAGGTCTCTTGAAGTCGAGAATGTCACCATTAAACTTCAAAAGCTACCTGACTGGAAATGACATTCCTTACTTTGTCTTAGAGTTGAAGAAGAATGCGCAATTGGTGTTGTGAGAGTGACCTATGCAGACTTCCATCTAATTGAAGCTGGAGAGGATTCAAACAAATGTGGATCATTACTTGGATTCTCAGGAGCGACTCCAGGAGAAATAAGAATGAACGTGCTTGATAAGGTTTCAAGACGGAGGCAACAGATAGAGGTGTGTTGCATGAAGCTCTCTCTCTCTCTCTCTATCACTCAAAATAGAGGGAACCGAATGATGTTCAGAGAGATGCTCTAAGCTATCCGTGGTCTCTGTGGATTGCAACAAAGGAAGATTGGTTGTAGATTCCACATGCACCCTTGTGCAGGGAGCTAGAAGCAAGTATGCATATCCTCTATATGTTCCTGATTGACGAATCTGGAAGAACAAAATTCAGTTGAAGAGTAAGGTTGAAAAACCTTTTCAAAATTGATGAACATAATTCACACAAGTGTTTCTACACACTCTATAAACATGAGATGCATCAATACTCTTTGAATAATGTCACCAATATGAATGATAAAGACTTCTTATAAGCACTATCAAATGTTGAAAGGCACTACCAAAATCGAAGAAAAAGGGTGGGAGGGTGGGAAAGAGTGGTAGAGAAGGGTGGGTGAGAGGGCAAATAGTACTCAAAATGCTGTCAAAGCATAGAGATTACACGTTTGGAAGCAAAATGAAAAGAAGAGTGTACTCACAAAATGAAAGAGTGTGAGACTCAAAACTAAGTAGACCATGAAATGGGAGAACTCACATGGATTAGAGTGAGCTTGCCAAGAGCATGGAGTAGGCTACTCAAGCTTCTAACCAAGTACAAAGTGGGGGAGAAGCCCCCCTTATATAGAGTTGGAGGGAGCTCTCCAAAGTACATCATATGTGGGGTGATTCCGCTTGAAGGAGAATGAATACATAGGTAGAAGCAAATGTCAAGGTACCCAAATACATTGAGATACAATATAAAAAGGAAACAAAATAGAAATGGAATGTCTCCTATATACAAAATGGAGATGCAATCTTCATATTCTCAACGCTTTTGCCACTATAAAAAGAAGATAGAACTTCAGCTCATGTTCATATAACTATAAATACAATCTTGTGGTATACACATAGTGATATATATCTCAATATCACCATGTGGAAACCTTTGGTCAAAGCATATAGTTCTCATACCGAATTCCTCAAGAGTTTACATACTTCACATTGATCACTATGCGTTGCTTGTCACATAAACGTACCATGTGTCTACCTCATCAACACACCATCCTAAACAATTATCTCTATAAATACAAGTTATCTCGGTGAATACAAGACTGCATCACATATGTAACATACCTTGTCATAGATGCTTAAGTATAAAGCTATACTTAATTTATGAAATATTTTCATAAAGAATAATCGATGTACATCATTAGCAATAGCAAGGGATGTGCAACAATGATTAATCATTTCAAACCGGTCTCCTCATATGATCTTAGGGCCATCCTTTCCGAGTTCCTATCCTTAGTATGCCTTCCGGATCCATTCATTCGTAGGAAGTGCTAAGTGTTATACCCCTACTTATGTAGCCTTTGGGGGCTCGGTGGCAATTAAGCTCCTCATTGTAGAATCACACTTTCCATTAACTCAAGCCTTGAAAGATGTAGAGTAGCACTTTCAATTAGTTAAAGCTTTGAAAGACGTAAATGGTAAGATCGAATAATAATAATAATAATAATAATAGTACTAATAATAATAATAGTAATAATAATAATAATAATAATAAACCTTTGCTCCAACGAATTAGCTTCAAAGTATAGACACAAAAGTGCAAACGAGACTAAAGAGATACAAGAATACTAAGAAGTTAAGAACTTAGAAGGCTTTAGTCCTGTCGGAATGGGGAATCGGGATCCATTATGATTTTCTCGCGTGAAACACGTGGAGAGAAAGCTGGCCATTCAATGAATGGAGGCACAAAAACATTTGTTCAGCCAATGGGCCCACAAAGATTACTTTTTTCTTCCGATCAAGCTTGTATTCTAACAGCTGGCTATGACCTTCTAATTTGAAGGTGATGTACTACGTAATACCTGTATTTTATGTATTTAATTTAAATTATGAAAGTATTTAATTTAAGTTTCGAAGGTGATATACAGGTATTTTATATATTTAATTTAAAGTATGAAGGTTTTTGTAAAATATTCAACCTTATTTTACAATAAAATTTGTCTATAACGGATTATACGGTCGTCAACATACAACAGATGACAGCCTTTCACATTGTAAGGGGTACAAGCAATAAAGATGAGCCAAGCAATAAAGATGAAAGAGAATGGACAAGTCCCAGTTCGCTAGCCTAGTGGTTGGGCCTCTCGCCTCTTGAGGTGGGGGCGAGGGTTCAATCCCTGGCAGCAACATGTAAGGGACATATGCATCTTGGAAAGATGTTGTATGTGGCTGATGTGCCACCGTTTGTCCATCTCCGCGGTAGTTGTGACCACCGTTTAACCCAGTCTTGTAAACCCCTGTTCTTGTGGGATAAGGGGCATCCCATGGGTACTATGCCCTTCCTTGTACAGTTGCAATTTCAAAGTTAAAGTCCAGGGGAGTAGGCCCCGGTCGAACCTCCATTTAAAAAAAAAGAGAGAGAGAATGGACAAAGATTATGGCAAAAAGGGATACGTACGAGAGAATGCATTGATTTACTTTAAAAAACCCAAAATATGTAACAAAGCTCCATCTTGTAAAGCCCAAGAGTCCTCGAGCCTAAGGACCACATGCCCTAGGATTCAGCTCTATAACTTATTTAATTATCAAGATGAGGCTCTGATACTAGTGTCAAAAAATCCACCACAAGAGATGAAGTGCAATCCGCCTCCCAATTATGTCATCTAAAATAGGGCTGTAATTTGAAGGTAACTTGTGTTCGCATGTACATAGCTAAACAAGTGTGCAATCTTCTAAAGTCTACTCACTCAAGGTTTCTAAGTCCGCTTGAGTACATTGTGTGGTGAGTCCACCATGTGTTTCAATCTACTCAAGTTAACTCTTCGTGCACTTATGGGGATTGAACCTTAGACATCACTCCATCCATTAGACTTAACCACTAGGCTAAGATTTTTGCTTGTCCTTAACTCCAAAAGATTATATTAGCTTTATGTATGTTAACCTTTAGAACCTACTTTTCAACATTACCCCATTATGTTGAGGGATCTACTTATATATTGATCTCCTTTTATTTAATTAGCACTTGTGAGCTCATAAAATTAATTTAATAAATTTCCATGTGACGTTAGGGCCTTAATATATGTGCCTACCTCTCTCTTAACTTAAGCGTTGACTTCTTTGAATTTTAAGAACACTTTTTGTCTTCATATAAAAATAAAAAAAGTCTTATGAAATAATGAGTCAATGTGAATAGACACCTATACCTCCAACTCATTTATGCTCTTTTGGCCCTCGTGCATTTATATAAAAAAGTTCAATGGATGAAGGGAAACCATGTCTTCTTTTCCAATGGAAAAAAATCACACACGTTGCATGCTTTGATAATTAAAAAATGGTAGACCATTTAATAAATTATTTCTCTACGTCCCCTTCATTACTTTCAAGTTGATATGGTCCATCCTTTTGGGCCACAAATCCAATTGTGGCTATTTCCTTATTTTCATAAATCAAATAAATAGTTTATATAGAGATTGCTCATACTTCCACGGTCAAGAGCCTTCCTTCTTACTTTCCATTTTCTTAGCTTGTAGCCATCCATCGTCTTGAAAAATACATTTTCCTTTGGTTAATCTAATTTATCTATCTAACATTTCACCAATTGAGCAATACATCTTTTATCTCATTGAAAGAGATATTCTGTCACCTATTTCCAAGTTTTTTTTGTGGTAGGGACATGATTTTGCATCCTTTATATATACATATTATGTGCTTTCCATGCTCTTCCCATGAGTTTTGTGCATCATATTGAAGAAAAGAATTGATATATTGACTTTGAACTTTACACAATATATTGACTTTGTGCCTCCAAGACTTCTTCCTTGCCAGAAATCCCTTTCATAGTGTCCAAAATTTGCATCAATGTAACATCCGTGTCCATTTCAATTCCTCTATTTTTGTCATCTTCCTCGAGCATTCCTCTTCCTTTTATGCAATGAAGCTCAACTTGTGACCCTTCTATTTCCCCTGTCTTTGTCCCTCTCTTCTTCTAATTTTACCTTGTCCATCTTTTCTATCTCCTCCTCTGAAAATCCTCCATTAAACAATTTCCCTATGTTTTCCCTTTAGCTAAATTCATTTACTTTTTGAAAATAAGGCTAATACGTTTCAAAAAAATGAGGCTGAATTCAAAATTTCATCACCTAGAAATGCATCTAAGGAGCATGCCATTAGGTCTTCATGCTCTACCTGGATCCCACTTGAACCCAATGCATCCAAAATTTCCTTAATTTTAGAATAAACATTTATACTAATATTAGTTCTATTCCTTAGATTCTTTGACACATATATTAGTTGGATTCTTTATAGATTAGTGGAGGATATGTACATTGTCTCCGAATCTTTCCACACCTCCATGGAGGATTCAAGATCCTATGTATGCCACATCATGCTATTAATCATATGGTAAGGAAGGATGAAGATCACAGTCTTATGTATTTTGTTCCATTCTCTCCCAAGTTAGGCCAAAATCAACATTTATCAGAGATGTTTAGGACTAAATCTATTCTCAAATTATATTTCATTTAAATAAACAAATATTCCAAAGCAAAAAAAATGAAAAAGAAAAGATTTCTCTGGCTTTGGGGCCATCATGTCTTCCTCCTTTATGCATAATAGAACACAAAAACAAGCAACCGAAAGCTGAATAAGAGGCCCCCTTTTCTCATAAAGGCCCTTCTTTTGATACCTTCAAAAATAACCTCCCCAACAGCAAGGAAAATTCCAAATTCACGTATGGCTTTCTTTCTTTTGATTTTTGCAAAATAAAACCTCCACAAAAAAGAAAATCACATCCATCTATTTATATCCTTTGTTTAAACACATGAAATTTCCTCTTGAATATTTTCCATAATGAGTAGAGGCCATCCCATCTTTTCCTTTAATAGCACCATCCCTTTTCTTTTGACTATTCATAGGAGCACATGGGGAAAGGAGTTTAGCCTATAAATATACAAGCACATTTTTGGGAAGGGGTGCTTTTGGTTCAATGTGAGCTCCATGCACATATATCTTTTAGAAATGAATGGAAGAACTCTTTTACTCTTAAACTATGTGCACTTGTGTATTTTGTCTTTAAGTGTGAGAATGAGGTTGTTGACACTCAAGGTCAAGCACAAAGCACAAGAATGCATCAAAGAAGTGGACACACAAGAAGAAGGTGCATGTAAGGATCTCCAAGAAGTATATGTCAAATTTTTAGAAGAATTCCTTATAAAAATAGTGATTTTTATCACTAAAAACCATTGTAAATATCATTTCCCATTTTGCAACTCCATTTTGTTCATGCCAAGGAGTCCTCGAGCTTGAGGAGTATTGCAAGTATCTACCTACCAATTTTCATAATTTGTAGACTCCGTTTGAGCCCTCAAATAGGCCATGAACCTAATTTTTAACTAAGCCAGACACTAGGTTTGGACAGTGCCAAAACTACTCAAAAAACTATAAGAAGAGCTAGAGAGCTCATTTTTGGGGTTAGCTTGTTAGAGGTTTGGGATTTTGTAAGACAGTTCTTTGTAATAGAAACTTTCCATTGTTCCTCTCTTTGTTCTTACCTTGTTTGCACGTGTGTGTGTATGTGTAGTGTGCTTCTCACTCATGCACTTGTGCCTTCACTTGCTCACAGTCTTCATACCAGTCCTCACGTCTCCATGGATTGGCATTTATGAGGTGGATCTCCTCACGCTGGTACTTGCCATTGTGCTATAGTGACACCAAATTCAGCATCGTTGTCGGGGAGAGAGCTTCGAGGATGATCATGTGATGGTAAGACGTAGAATAGCGATGTTGGAAGGTAAAAAATGGTCATTTTGAGTTCAATTTTTGAGTTTTTCTCCACCTTCATCATCATCGCCTTCTCCCATCTTCATCTTTGCCTAAAATTTGTATTTTTTTAGTGGACATTCACTTCATTTTCATTTATGGCTGCGAGCAAGAAGGCTAGAGGGAGTTCCGAGCTGAAATGCTGAAGAAATACTATTGAAATACTCTCAATACACCAAAATTTGAGTGAAGTATCATGCGGGTTGAAACAACCTGTGATAGATATCGCGAATGTGGTGTCATGATATTGCATACATGTTTTGCATCTGCATGCACATAAAGGTGACAAGGAGAGTGAGTAGTACATGCCCACTCTTCATTCTGGAAAAGGTTAGTAGACTCAATTTTAGATGTATAGGGATCTACAACAACCATTCTAGCCTCTTTCGTATTTGCCTCTTTTGTAGCTAGTTTAGAACAACTCTTAATGACATGATCATTTACCTTACAATACTTGCAAAATAGTTTCTAACTTTTGTTTTATTTTCATCTTTATCTTCCTTATTTGATTGTGTAGCATTGGCATATTTTTTCTTACTAATATATGAACTGCATTTACCATTGTGCTTTTGACTAGCTAAGAAGGGTTGATATGCAACATGCATAATTGGCACATTTTGCCTAAGCTGATCTTCTTACAACAAAAGAGAGGTTAAGTCCTCAAAATTCAAGGCATTTGGATTGTCTTCCATCATCAAATGAAGAGTAGAAGTAAAACTCTAATAGGAGTCTCGAAGACCATTAAGAACAATCTACAAAAATGAACTATTTGACAAGTTTTTCTTAGCAAAAAAATCAAATTTTCTTCCAAATCCTTGATCTTTGACAAAAAAGTATCCATTGCACCTGCTTCAATCATATGCTCACTCTCCAACTATTTTCGAAAGTAAGCAACACAAGCCTCATTTGTTGCCTAGTATGATGTGATAAGAGTATTCCAAGCATCTTTGGTTGTTGTGCAGGAGCAAAGGTGAGGGATAGTGGCACATTTGATAGAGAGATCTATCAATTCAAATGTATGTGCATCTTTGACATCCCAACAAAAATCATATATATTAGGTTTACTAGGAACCACATCAAGACTAAAAAATTGAAGATCATCATCTTCAACACCAATTGTATCAATTGTTGATATATTTAGGTAGTGATGTGTCTGAACACACTAGGACCCGCCAGGTCACTTTTTTTCCCTCTTTAGGAGGTTTTTTTCCCCTGGCTTGTATATATGCCTATTGCCCTAACGGGCTACTTATCTTTGTACATTCTCTAGTAATACATTCAGTATTCTGTGTTGTGCTCCAAGCTTCTTCTTCTTCCTTGTGTTGTTCGCGTGCTTCCGCAGACGTCTAACTCCATCAATTGGTATCAGAGCAGGTCATCGCTTCATCTAGGGCACCATCGACACTCCTCCATTTGCAGTCTCAAAATCATACAAATTTTGGCGAGCATACTCAAGGTGTTTTCGAGATCAAAACAGCTTCGCTATGTGGTGCCGGAATCGCAATTTGAGCTCGTTTCGGTCTCCGAACTATCACAATGCTTGTGCAAGCTATTTCGTCTTTTTGTGCCAAAGGTATATACCTGTTTCTATTCGCCAGTATAAGCATCTCGAAGTCTGCTACAGGTTTAGCAGAACTTGTCTGGGCAGTTCCGTTCAACTTTTTGAGATACAGTCAATTTTCTGCATCAAGGTATTTTAGTCACCGGCCATGGCTGAAAGCAGTGATGTGTTCCGTATGTTGGCTGTTGAGGATAAGTTGGATGGTACCAACTACCCATTATGGGCTTATATGATGCGACATGTATTGGTTGCAAAAGGATTGTGGAACATTGTGCAGGGTGTTGAAAGACTTCCTGTTACACCTGTAACAACAGGTACTACAAATACAGGTGCTGGAGCTGATGAAGAAGGTGTCGAAGATGATATTGTGCAGATTCCTGTTCGTGTTGTTGTTTTTGCTGCACCTACTATAGAGCAGATTCGTTGGGATGGCAGAGATGCCCATGCATATGCATTAATAGCTTTGTCTCTCAAACGTGCCATTATTCCTCATATTCTCTCTTACAGAACAGCTAAGGATGCTTGGGATACACTTACCACATTGTACCAAGCTAGGAATGAGGCTCATGTTGCTTACCTCCGAAAATAGTTGGAGAGTGAGCACATGAATGAAGGTGATTCTATGGACAGTTTCCTAACAAAGATCAAAGACTTGAAGGAACAATTGATTTCTGTTGATGAGGTTATACCAGATAGCTCACTTGTGCAGACCATTTTGAATGGTCTTCCTGATTCATATCAGAGTTTTGCTTCTACTATTTGGTTGATGATGAAAGGCAATCCAAATGCCTTGTCATTTGAGGAGTTAGTCTCTCTTCTGTTGTAGGAAGATCAGTGCAGGCAGAACAGGTCCATTATGCGTGTTGCAGATTAAGCTTTCTTGGCTAGTTAGAAGGGCAAAGGAAAATGGAGTTCTTCTCGCCTAGTAAGCAGAAATCTGCAAATGCTTCACATTTGAAGAACCAAGACAAAGATGAGAAAAAATCAAAAAAGCAGAAATTGTTTTTTAAGTACTCTAAAGGGAATGATCATATCATAAAGAACTATCCAAAATTGGCTGCAAAACAGGCAAAGAAGAAAGAGGCTAGAATGGTTGTTGCAGAAGCCTCTACACCAAAATCGGAGTCTACTAATCTTGTGCAGGAAGAAGAATGGGCGTTCACTATTGTTTGCAGTTTTGACCCATCTTCTCATGAGTAGTGCATGTCTGTAGTAGACTCAGATGTTTGGTACTTTGACAGTGGGGCGACCAAACATATTACCTCGCAACACAGTTTCTTCTCTTCACTCGAGCTTGCCCCTACAGGGAATACTGTTACATGCGCCAACAACTCCTCTTATCCTGTTATGGGAGTTGGAAAGATCATTTTGAATACTGTTGATGGTAGTTCTTTCACTTTTTCAGATGCTTTATTTGTGCAAGGGATCAAGAAGAATCTGTTATCAGTTTCTGCATTAGCCAAGATTGGCTTGGTTGTGAAATTTGTTGATGACAGATGTACAGTTCATGATATGTCAAATGGCGATGTTATTATTGCTTCTGGCATTTTATGTCGTGGGCTGTATAAGCTCATAGACTATGAAAGATTTGAAAATGATTTGGCATGTGCAGTAAATGGTTCTCAGGCTATGTCAGATGCAAAGCTTTGGCATGACGCTTTGGTCATCTGAATTTTGCTAGTTTGCTACGCTTGTAGAAATCTGAAATGGTGTCTTGTTTGCCCAAACTTGAGGCACCTGGAAAACATGTTTGTGACGGCTGTATTTTTGGTAACATGTAGCCTTTCTCCTTTCCAAAAGATGGTTCAGTTCAGGCTACACAGAAATTGAAGCTTGTACATAGTGATGTTTGTGGTCCTATGCAGACACCCTCTTTTGGAAATTACCTTTACTTCGTGACTTTCATTGATGATTTTTCGAGGCATGCATGGGTATATCCACTCAAAGCAAAGTCTGAAGTGTTCATGTGCTTTAAACAATTTTTGGTTTTGGCTGAAAATCTATCAGCATGTAAAATGGGCACCCTCCATTCTGATCGAGGGGGGGAATATATGTCTTCTGATTTTAATGCATGTCTGGCTGAATGTGGGATAAAACACCAGTGTATCATGCCTTATACGCCTCAATAGAATGGAGTTGTTGAACGAAAGAACAGGTCACTCATGGAGATGGCAAGGTGCATGGTCAAAAGTCAGGCTTTACCACATAGTTTCTGGCTTGAGGTTGTCATGTGTGCAGCATATGTACTGAACAGGTGTCCCACTAAAGCGCTATAGTCTATCACTCGATATGAGGCTTGCCAAGATCGCAAGCCATCTGTTGCTCATCTGTGTGTTTTTGGTTGTTTGGCATATGCACTAGTGCGTGAACAATATCGTAGAAAAATGGATGATAAGGTAGTAAAATGTATTTTTGTTGGGTACAGTTCTGAAAGTAAAGGCTATCGTCTATATCATCCACAGACTAAACGCCTTTTGGTTAGCCGTGATGTTGTCTTTGTGGAAGATGCTATTCAGCCATTGCTTTCATGTACTAAGGAGACATCTGTTAGCTCCAAAGTCATGTATGATACTTTGATGCTTCTTTTTGTAGGTGGACAGTCTAGTGCTGGTCCTAATGAGGCAACTTCTCACCTTTGCAAGTTTCATATGATGATGTACAATTGGAGTATATCACGACCAACCGCTTAGGTGCACGCATCTATGAGGATGGTCTGAGAAGATCTGTTGTCCTAATTAAAAATCTGGATCAGCCCATGGGACTAGAACACCCTATAGTCAAGTTCAAAAATGGTTCCTACTCAGATAAAGAAGGAATAATGTATGTGTTCACCAGCCAACCTAAAAGGATGGATGAATTTGGCAACATAATCTTTGAATCTGAAATAGGTGACATAGAGCAAGGGAACTTAGGAAAAGAGCCAAAAACCCCTCGAGGCAAATCAGTTCTGACAAGAATAATCACTCCAGAGTGGGTTCCCCAAGACAATAGAAGCATAGATTTGCTCGTGAATCGAGAAACGGATGAGGCCTTTTGGAGGTATAAACTTGAGCAACCTAACGAAGTGGAAACACTTACCATCTATGAATTCAAAGATCCTGATAGCCCAGGCAATGTGACCTACCTAGATGATGCTTCTGAGAGGATCTTTGTGGTCTCAGAGCATGGAAGACATGCATACACTTGGAAGGGTGATTTTTTTTTTCCCCAACCTCGATCCACTATCTCTTATGGTCACCAAGGAGCTGCAACATCTCAAACTCATGGGACTCAAAGAGAAAGGAGTAGAGATAGACCCGAGGTGAATTTTGCTAACCCAATGGGAAGAGAAAGAACAAGGATTGAGATGGATAGGATGGACAAGGAGAGACAGAGGAACCTAAGGAATCTAAGAAATGCAGATGAATTCCCTCTGCCAAGGCCTAGAGAACACGCTAGAACCTTAAGGCCTACACAATTGGTGAAGTCCATGAAAAATTGCTTCGATTGCACAGGAGACCCTTATGACCATATAGCAGAGTTTAGGCAAGTTTGGAGAGCTGAGCAAGTTGAAGACTTGTTCACTCAATACAATGCTTTTGGCCTAACTCTCAAGAACACCTCATTGACTTGGTTTCAACCGCTTCACCAAGGCCAGTTCAGAAATATAGACCAACTCCTTGAAGTGTTCATCACTGAGTTTTGCAAGAGTGGTATTAGACATAACACATCCTCCCTAATATACACCTTCAAGCAAACACCTCAAGAGACAATGAGGCTTGCAGGAAGAAGGTTTAGGCAATACCTTGAGAGATACCTTGTTCCAGAGTTACCCACTCCAGCCAAACAAGTGGCCTTATTTCTAGACAGATTGTTAAGTACCAAACTGAGATCATATGTGTACTTGAATGACCCTAGATCCATAGAAGAATGTGTACGCATGTGCATAGACATTGAGGATAATCTAGGGGAGGAGTTAGAGCTCTCAAAGATCTATAAAGACTCGGATAGTTCTACTTGCCTCGCTTCCTCACAATCCACATCAATTGAGGATCTAGTAGAAAAGGTAGCTTAGAAATTAGGTGTCTCTAGCAAGCAGATTCCTAGATTTGCCTCAGGAAAATGATGCTATACTTGTGGAGGAGACCATATGGCTAATGTGTGCCCTATCATGACTCAACCTCAAGTAAACCCTAACAGCAAATACTACACCATAGAAAGGAGATACACCAATCACACAACACAAGACTGTCCATATAACAAACAAGCTATTAGACAAAATTATTCTCAGACTTATCCACAACAAGGAAAATACCAAAATCAGTATCCACAACAACAATATGGTAGACCCCAACAACCCTATCCACCACCTTATCAAGGTTAGCAAAGACCTCAACCAATCCTAGCGCAGCAACCCCCTCCTCTAGCCAATGTGATCCTAGTGAAGTATGCAGCCGCAGAAGAAAATCCAAATAGAGCTTTAGTGCCAGTGATACCATTGCTTTTAGAAAGTGACCCGAGTGACCATAGTTTTGACTCTACCCATATTGATACCCCACATTCTTACTACATGCAGTCATCTGAGCATAATGAGTTATACTATTATGAAGAACCGAGTGAATCTAGTTGGGAGCCAGAATATGTGAATGTCATGTACACAAACCCCAACTCTAGACCTCAGCCTAGGCATATAAGACCTCCATTTCCTAGATGGCCATGCTTCCGATGTCAGGGAGATCACCTCATTCGTGATTACCCTCTACCTGCACCTACACAAACCCAATCTATGACAATTCAAGGCTTTTGTCCCGATTGTGGGAAGGAGCACTTGTTACGAGAGTGTCCCAAGAACCCCAAAAATATGCCAAAAATTGCCCCTATCAATGTTATTGGGCTAGTGGTAGACTCCACGGGAAGTGTGACTTCCACAGCCCCGGTGCAAGTCATCACTAGAGCTCAGACGCTTAAGCAAAACCAAGACTTAGGCCAAGAGAAGAATGTTGAGGTTAGTGAGACTGAGAGCCTGAATAAGAAGAGGACAAGAGCTTGGAGAGAAAGCCATGAACGTATGAAAAGGCAATGGGCAAAGAAGATGAGCAAACTCGAGGAAAGTTTGCAAGAGACGAAAGCCAAAATAATAGAAATCACATCTCAAACGCACTCTCACACATCACCCCCACTACCATCCCCATCACCTACCATCCCCCAACCTTCTAATCAACCACACGTAACCCACCCACCACCTCAAGTAGGATCAATCTTTGCAGATCCCACTCCCAAGGACATAGATATGATGCTTAGAGCATATCAGGCTAGAATCCAAGAAGGGCCAAATGGAACAGATCATGAAAAGTGTTACCCTAGAGCAGACCTAGAGCTCGAACGAACAAAACTTTGTGCCAAGATGGTGGAATTGACTCACGCCATGTTTGAGGCCAGTCGCCTCTTCAATTGCTCTAGCTGCACTAGAACACCATTGCATTTTGATGGTCTATTAGATAGATTGGAGAGGTTAATTGAAAAATCTAGAAAAGAAGCCACCTCACAGGCTAAGGATAGGGTAGGTGATAGAATAAGCATTCCTCCACAAGAAGCTTATGTGCCTAACTCCACTGAACCAGACACCTCTTCTTCTATGAATCGGTACACAGCAGAATTCTTGCGAGAGATCCAGAAAGAGGAATGGGCAAAAGAAAGTGAGAATTCTCCACCCATTGAACTTGTGGATGACCTGCACGACCAGTTTCCACAAGGCATTCCCTCCATCTATGGAGAACAGGAGGATGCCCCATCAAGTGAGCGGTTAGACTTCAAGTCTAATTCTTTGTAGGAGTTGCCTCATTTCACAAACCCATGGGAAGAAAAGTCTACTTGTACGAGAGCACCCACGGTCATGATAAGAAACGAAGACTCAATCATACCTAGGAACACACAGGTAGTGAAGAATACTAAAGTGCAGTGCAATCTCACTTTAGAAGAGCTACTCAAGGTTAAGCCCAAGTTGTGGAAACATGTAGCCAAACAAGTGTCAAATGTAGCAAAACCTCGTTCCCAGGTAGGATCTCATAGAACAGTGCCAGAAATACCCTTGGACAAGATAGGAGACATGAGCGAAGGAGAAGAAGGAAATACCTATCTCCCTATCACTCATCAGGGTTACACAACCAAGGCAATTTTAGACTAAAATGCAGGAGTTGCAATTGCTACCATTTCCCTATGGAAGCGTTGGGGCAAGTCAGCACTCCAGCCAACAAGAATGAAGTTGCAAATGGCCGATGGTCACATTGAGAGACCTTTAGGACTACTAGAAGGGATAACTCTCACCACTTGTGGTGTAGATTTTGAACATACTTTTGCTATATGTGATTTCAGCAAAAATCAAGCCTACGAGATGATTATGGGAAGACCATTCTTGAGACAATTGCAAGTAGTACAGGATTGGGGACCAAAGTGAATCTCAAAGATTTCTCTCATAGAGACGTGCCCCCCATTCAATGGAATCCCATCCATAGAGCCAGAGATGATATAGAGTCAGTGCATTCCATAGGGTCAGGATCCTCATGGATGCATGAAAACACTCACTTATGGATGTGTAAAGTGGCCGACGAGGAAGAGAAAAGGGAAAAGGCTAGAGAGGTAGGTGCAAAGGAAACACATAGACCAATACAAGACCCAGCCTATGCACCTGGAGTATTTCCCGATGAAGAGTTTGAGACTCATGGTTGGGCAGAAATTTTAGCAACAATGGATGTAGCCATCAATGAAGAACAATGGACACCCCACTGTGATGAGGATGGCTATGACATTTCAGTCTTCACAATAGAGCCAATCATGTTTGATCCAATTATTGAAGAATGTGAACCTGGAACTGATGCATTCGAGGATGCAAGTGACTCCGATCTAGAGTCAATTATAATGGACCCTCCTTTCGCATCAGATGAGGAATATTTCTACGAAGTAGAAGCTCATCCTCAGAGACATGAAGAAATGAGGAATGAGGTGAGATTAACCACACAAGTGACCACTAAGAACGAAGGCAAGAAGAGGAAGAAGAGAGAAGTCACACCAGAGGAAGAAGAATCTTTGTTTGAGGTCCCTGAAAATTTCAAGAAGTATGAAGTTGAAGATAGGAGAGTCATGATCAGGATGCCTAAACGTGAAGCTTCCATAGGAGAGGCCTATGATAACAAAGAAACTACAAAGAAAATCATAGTGACCATAGAGGAAGGGGAAGAGCGATGCATAGACATAGGATACAACCTAAGTGAAGATGAGGAACAGGAATTGGTAGCCTTGCTAAGAGAATATAGAGATGTTTTTGCATGGATCTACAAAGACTTAAAAGGTGTAGACCCTAAAATATGCTCACATACTAATCCCATGACCTCAGATGATGTGTATGCATTAACTTGAAGAAGGTTAACACAGCCACTATCAGAGATAGTTATCCGCTTCCTATCTATTAGAAAGGGTAACAGGCAAGGAAGTATACAGCTTCTTGGATGGGTTCTCTGGTTACAATCAAGTAGCCATTACACTAGAAGATCAGCATAAGATGGCTTTTGCCATGGAGTGGGGCCTATTTGCTTTTGGGGTAATGCCATTTGGGCTTACCAATGCGCCTGCAACCTTCCAAAGACTGATGTGCCATGTATTTAAAGAATTCTTGAGGAAGAATTTGTAAGCCTATATTGATGATCTCTGTGCTCATTCCAACATCAGACAAACCCATATACTAGAACTCAGGCAAATCTTCGACAAATGTAGAGAATATCAAGTCTGCCTGAACCCAGAAAAGTGCGTCTTCATGGTCAAGCAAGGCAAGATTCTAGGACACATAGTGTCAAAGAACGGCATATCCACTGACGACGAGAAAGTGAGAGCTATCATAGAACTACGTAGGCCAAAGAATGTCAAGGAAGTGCAAGCTTTCATGGGGCATTGTGGCTACTACTGATGTTTTATACACATGTATGCCATCATTGCAAAGCCTCTATATGGACTTTTGACCAATTTTGAGTGGACTGATGAGTGTGAGAAATCTTTCAATGAGCTTAAATGGCGATTATGTTCAGCACCAATCTTAACTACACCAGATTGGAACAAGCCATTCCATGTACATGTGGATGCATCCAATTATGCTATTGGGTGTGTACTTGCACAACCTACGGGCGAAGGTAATATGGATCTTCCAATTGCCTATGCTAGTAGACAGTTAAATGCAGTTGAACGAAATTATACCACTACTGAGAGAGAAGGATTAGGCATGGTATATGCGGTTAAAAAATTTAGACACTATTTGCTTGCAAATAAGTTTAAATTTTTTTACTGATCATCAAGCTCTACTTTACTTGGTAAACAAGCCATGCAAAACAAGTAGATTAGTAAGATGGTTCCTCTTACTAATGGAATATGACTTTGAGGTAGTGGTGAGAAAATTCAAGACTCACTTGAGAGCAGATCATCTCTCCAGGCTCACATCCGAAGAGGCCCCACAAGGAGTATCAGATGACCTTGCTGATGCTTACTTGTTTAATTTGGAAGTTGTACCATAGTGGGCCAAGACCTTAGTGCCAGTACTGACATATGGGCCTAAACATCCAATAGTAAACACTCAAGATAGGGAGGTAGTAAAGGCCCAAAAGTACCATATCATGGCAGGGAGTATGTACAAGTACACAGATCAAGGAATATTATCTTGTTGTGTGAAGGAGGATGAGTATGCCAAATGGTTACAATTAGCACATGTTGGTGCATTAGAGAAACACTACTCGAGGCAAAGAACTTTACAGACACTGAGGAGACTCGGAGTACACTGGTCAACTATGGAAGCAGATGTCCATAGAATGTGCAAGGAATGCCCAATCTGCCATACTAAAATATGGCCCTACTCAAGCAACACCTGGCTCATGAAGAAAATCGACGTCTCCAACTACATAATCAGGAAAACTTAGAGGCTACCATCGAAAGCACACCCGAGGCAACAATCAATCCCTCAAAATTCCAAGCAATGACCCTGGAAAACATAAAGATGATCCTCGAAGATTATGCTATACTACTTGACGTACATGACCAGTTATCAGAGGAATTGGATCAACTGAAGCAGAAATGACAGAAAGACACAACAATAGCCCCTCAAACCACCGTCTCCACTGCTTCACTTCTCATGGACTCAGAGGCCCTAAAAGATCTCGAAAAATAGGTCACAGAATTGCAAGCATGCCTTCTACAATACGAAAGACCACCTTCCCCACCTGAGGCTCCCACCGATGAAGAAACAGTACAAATTCCTATAGAACAGACATTTGAAGAGAACTATGAGCCGCAACCCATCCCAGGGGGATGGCAAACAAAAGAAGGTCAGGATACTTTCAAAGCGCCACAACCTCCGTGGTTAAAACAGGTGGAAAAAATTGGGAGTTGTCATGAAGAGCGCACGGTCGTGCAAAATCAGACCATGAGAGTCATAAAGGAAACAGTATTACAATCCAGTTACTTCAAGAACTTGTCATCTAGACGTCTCATCATATCATCAAAACTCCAAAACAGGCCTTACATATCATTCTGGTAGATTATAACACGGAAATACAGAGAGTCTTGCAGTCATGCACAATTCGGTAACAAGGCCTAATCATTTTTTTCCATGAACTATTCCAGCTCAAGTGATTTTCATCACTACACATACATTGTAGATTCTGTTTTTGGTAGAACAGACTCCATTTTGTTCAAGCCAAGGATTCCTCGAGCTTGAGGAGTGTTAGAATTAGCTACATACCAATTTTCATAATTTTTAGACTCCGTTTGAGCCCTCAAATAGGCTCTAGAATCTAATTTTTAACTAGGCTGGACACTAGGTCTTGACAAGGCCAAAGCTAGTCAAAAAACTATAAAAAGAGCTAGAGAGCTAATTTTTTAGGTTAGATTGTTAGTGATTTGAGCTTATGTAAGAGACTTTTTGACTAATGCAAAGAACTCCATTGTTCCTCTCCTTGTTCTTGCCTTGTGTGCACGTGTGTGTGTATGTGTGTGCATGTTTGTGTGCTTCTCACTCACACACTTGTGCCATCACTTGCTCATAGTCTTCATACTAGTCCTCATGTCTCCACAGATTGACACTTATCAGGTGGATCTCCTCACATTGGTACTTGCCATTGTGCTAAAGTGACAAGCAGCCAAATGTAATGAGCTAGTATTATCTCCAAAGATCATTGGAGTGTATG
The DNA here is from genome assembly GCA_020310875.1 of Ceratopteris richardii. Taxonomy (NCBI): domain Eukaryota; kingdom Viridiplantae; phylum Streptophyta; class Polypodiopsida; order Polypodiales; family Pteridaceae; genus Ceratopteris; species Ceratopteris richardii. The sequence goes on along the minus strand of CM035429.1, from coordinate 119,881,164 downwards.
TATGTAGCTCGAAGTCTGAGTAGAGTAGCTTTAACCACATTGCCTCTTGTGTTGCATTTTCTAGGCCCTTATATTCAGCTACAATTGAGGACAAGGCCACAATTGGTTGTATCTTTGATGACCATGAAATTAACTTAGACCCCTACAAAAGATAAGTATCCATAGGTGCACATCTATCATATTTTGAGCCAGCCCAATCTACATCAAAGTATAGCTTGATATCCAAGTTAGATGTAAATGGATAAAATAATCCTTCATTAATGGTACCCTTCAAATACTTTAAGATTCTTTGTTGATATATTTAGGTAGTGATGCGTGTGAACACACTAGGACCCCTTCCCCTGGCTTGTATATACGCCTATTGCCCTAATGGGCTACTTACCTTTGTACATTCTCTAGTAATACATTAAGTATTGTGCGTTGTGCTCCAAGCTTCTTCTTCTTCCTTGTGCTATTTGTGTGCTTCTGTAGACATCTAACTCCAAGAATTGGTATTAGAGCAAGTCACCGCTTCATCTAGGGCATCGTCGGCACTCCTTCGGTCGTAGTCTCAGAATCGCATGAATTTTGGTGAGCATACTTAGAGTGTTTCAGAGATCAAAACTGCTTCTCTTTGTGGTGTCGAAATCGTGATCTGAGCTCATTTTGGCCTCTAAATTCACTATCGTAGTGCTTGTGTAGGCTATTTCATCTTTTTGTTCCAAAGGTATATATCATTTTTGATTCGCCAAGTATAAGCATCTCAAAGTCTGCTATAGGTATAGTAGAATTCATCTCAGCTTTTATGTTCAACTTTTTGAGATATAGTCAATTTTCTGCATCAAGGTATTTTAGTCATCGGCCATGGCTAAAAGCAGTGATGTATTTCGTATGTTGGTTGTAAGGGAAAATGGAGCTCTTCAATTAGTAAGCAGAAATCTACGAATTCTGCACATTCGAAGAAGAAAGACAAAGATGAGAAGAAATCAGAAAAGCAAAAATTGTTTTGCAAGTACTGTAAAGGAAATGATCATATCATAAAGAACTATCCAAAACTGGCTGCAAAAGAGGCAAAGAAAAAAGAGGTTGGAATGGTTGTTGCAGAGTCCTCTACTCCAAAAACATAGTCTACTAACCTTGTGCAGGATGAAGAATGGAATTTTACTACTATTTGCAGTTTTGACCCATCTTCTCATGAGCAGCGCATGTCTATAATAGACTCAGATGTTTGGTACTTTGATAGTGGGGTGACCAAACATGTTACCTCGTAGCGCAGCCTCTTCTCTTCACTCGAGCATGTCCCTACAGGGAATACTGTCACATGCACCAAAAACTCCTCTTATCCTTTCATGAGAGTTGGTAACATCATTCTGACAACTGCTGATGGTAGTTCTTTCACTTTGTCAGATGCTTTATTTGTGCCAGGGATCAAGAAGAATCTGTTATCAGTTTTTGCATTAGCCAGGATTGGCTTGGTTGTGAAATTTGTTGATTACAGATGTACAGTTCATGATCTATCAAATGGCGATGTTATTATTGCTTCTAGCATTTTATGTTGTGGGCTATATAAGCTCATAGACTATGAAAAATTGGTGAATGATTTGGCATGTGTAGTACATGATTCTCAGGCTATGTTAGATGCAAAGCTTTGGCATGCACGCTTTGGTCTTTTGAACTTTGCTAGTTTGCTACACCTGCAAAAATCTAAAATGGTGTCCTCTTTGCCCAAACTTGAGGCACCCGGTAAACATGTATATGAAGGCTGTATTTTGGGCAAAATGCAGCATTCCTCATTTCCAAAAGATGGTTTAGTTCGGGCTACTCATAAATTGCAGCTTGTTCATGGCGATGTCTCTGGTCCTATGCAAACACCCTCTTTTGGAAATTATCTTTACTTCGTGACTTTCATTGATGATTTTTCTAGGCATGCATGGGTATATCCACTCAAAGAAAAGTTCGAAGTGTTTATGTGCTTCAAACAGTTTTTGGTTTTGGCTGAAAATATGTCAGCATGTAAAATGGGCACCCTCCATTTTGATCGAGGAGGGGAATATAAGTCTTCTGATTTTAATGCATTTCTCGTTGAACATGGGATAAAACACTAGTGTACAGTGCCATATACACCTCAACAAAATGGAGTTGCTGAACAGAAGAATAGGTCACTCATGGAGATGGCGAGGTGTATGGTCAAGTTTTTGGCTTGAGGCTGTTATGTGTGCAGCATATGTACTTAACAGGTGTCCCACTAAAGCACTATAGTCTATCACTCCATATGAGGCTTGGCATGATTGCCAGCCATCTGTTGCTCATCTATGTGTTTTTGGTTGTCTGGCATATGCATTAGTGCCTGAACAACATCGCAAAAAATTGGATGATAAAGCAGTAAAATGTATTTTTTCTTGGGTGCAGTTTTGAAAGTAAAGGCTATCGTCCATATCATCCACTGACTAAACACATTCTGGTTAGACGTGATGTTGTTTTTGTGGAAGATGCTATTCAACCATTGCTTTCATGTACTAAGGAGACATCTTTTAGATCCAAAGACATGTATGATACTTTGTTGCCTCTTTTTACACGTGGACACTCTAGTGCTGGTCCTAATGAGGCAACTTCTCAGCCTTTGCAGGTTTCATGTGATGATGCAGATCATTCCATTTGTGATCCAAATTTACATGATGCACTTGATGAGAGAGCTGATATTGAGCAAGCAAAAACTATGCCAAAATGGGAGACTTTGCATGACAGCAAATTAGATGCACCTATGTCATATCGTACTCGATCAAGCTCTCATAGTGCCTCTTTTGCATCAAACTGCTATGCTATGGCTGCCTCTAGTCTCTGTGATGAGACTGAATCTGTTTCATTTTATGAAGCACAAAATTCTGAACATTGGATGGCTACAATGCAATCTGAATATGATGCTATAATGAAGAATGGTACTTGGTCTTTATGTGACTTGCCTCTTCGCAAGAAGGCCACTGGCACAAATTGGGTATACAAGTCGAAGTGTAAACATGATGGAACAGTTGACAAGTATAAGGCTAGGCTTGTTGCAAAGGGTTATGCACAGGAAACAGGCATTGATTTTGATGAGACCGTTGCACCTACTTGCCAAATGACTATTGTTCGTAGCATCTATGCACTTGCAACTCATCATGGTTGGAATGTACATCACTTGGATATCAAAACATCATTTCTTAATGGTGACTTGCATGAAGAAGTGTATGTTTTTCAGCCCCATGGCTTTGTGCAAAAAGGGCATGAGAACCAGGTGTGTAGGTTAAAGAAGGCATTATATGGTTTAAAGCAAGCACCACGTGCTTGGTATGAAAAGATACATGCCTATCTAATTGCACATGGTTTTGTGAACAATCCAACTGAAAGCACCTTATATGTTAAGCGTGCTAATGATGTACTTCCGATCATTGTGGTTTATGTTGATGACATGTTGTTCACTGATCCTCATGAGAGGCATATTGCTTTCCTGATCCAACAACATCAAAGTTGGATTCAAAAAGCAAAAAGTCTGTCTTCCTAGGATATAGTGAAGAGTCTAAAGCATACAGGTTGTCGGATCCTAAGGCGAGGAAAATTTTTGTCAGCCGAGATGTGGTGTTTGATGAACAACCACACTTAGTAGAAGATAAAGGTAAATCCACTATCTCATCAAACGGAGAAATATCTCACCTTGTGCCTATCAAAAGATAGGTTAAAGTTGTAGAGGAGGAAACATCTGATGGTGAAATTTCCTCAGTAAAAATCTAATCAGTTGTAGTTGCACAGCATAAGCCACTACCAAAGTGGGCCCAATAGCTCTTTGATGATCTCAATCCACATGTAGATGTACCAGAATCATCCTCGGATGGACAAAGATCAAAGAGAATAGAGGAGCAAAGAAGATCCTCACAACACATTGTTAACATGTCTCTAATGACAGATATCGGGCTCGATAAAGGAACCTACCACCATTGAAGAAGCCCTTGATGATCCAGGTTGGAGAGCAGCAATGCAGTCTGAGTATGATAGTATACTCAAAAATGATACATGGGATCTAGTTGACTTGCCACCAACAAAGAAGGTAATAGGTACTAAATGGATTTGGAAAGTTAAGTATAAAGCAGATGGCACATTAGAGAAGTACAAGACAATATTAGTTGCACAGGGTTTTTCACAAATCAAAGGATTTGATGTTCAAGAAATGTTTGCACCAACATCACGCATGATAACTATTCGGACGGTACTTGTAGTAGCTGCACAAAAGGCTAGGAGTATTTTTCAGATGGATGTCAAATCTACATTTTTGAATGGTCACCTCAAGGAGGAGGTATATGTATCTCAACCACTAGGTTTTGAGGTGCCCAATTCAGAAAATAAATTTTGCAAGTTGAAGAAATCTTTGTATGGACTTAAGCAAGCACCACGATCTTGGTACCAACAGATAGATAATTTTTTCAAAAATATGGGTTTTGAAAGAAGTACGTCTGATGCTAACTTGTATGTAATGAAAAGGGATAGCAAGCTAGTTGTTGTCATTGTATATGTAGATGATTTAATCATTATAGAAGATCATCAGGAACTCATCAATCAAACTCGGATCAGCTTGGGAACTGAGTTTGAAATGACAGACTTAGGTCTATTCCATTTTTGTCTGGGAATTGAAGTATGGCAAAGAAAGGATGGCATTTTCATCTCACAATAAAAATATGCCAAAGAAACTCTCAAGGCATTTGGAATGATGGACTACAAACCAACTAGCACACCTATGGAGGTAAATCAGAAGCTATTTATGGATGATAACATGCCTGATGTAGATGCTAAGAAGTATAGGAAGCTCGTTGGAAGTGTTATTTTTCTGTGCAACACTAGACCAGACATTTGCTATGTTGTAGGAGTGTTTAGTAGGTTTTCCAACAAACCTAAGGAGATTCACTCAAATGCTGGAATTGGAATTCTAAGGTACATTGCAAGAACCTTGGATTTTAGTACTTTTTATACCACAGGTGATACAATTGAACGATATTGTGATTCAGATTGGGCTGGAGCTTGTGATTCTTCTTGGGTAAGTAGGAAGCAACCAACTCTCGCACTCTCCTCCACTGAAGCAGAGTACAAAGCAGCTTGTTTTGCTTCTTGTGAGGCAATCTGGTTAAGGAGAATTCTTGCACATCTAGGCTTTCCATCAAATATGGCGACTGTAATCAAGTGTGATAATCAAAGTTGTATGGCCATTGCAAAGAACCCAATGTTTCATGCTCGCACCAAGCATACAGAAGTAAATTATCATTATGTTCATGAGCTAATTGAAGATGAAATTGTGGAGCTAGAATATTGCCCAATATAGGACAATTGTGTTGACATATTCACTAAAGCACTTGGAAGAGAGCAGCTCAACAAGCATCTTCAACAGATGGGCATAGAATTGAGACCTACTTGATTTATCATTCGGTAAAATTGAGGGGGGGTGTTAGTATATGATCAATTTCAACCCATCATGATTGTATGCACATTTTGTAAGGCCCCCATTATGAGGAGAAGCCAAGTGTGCATTACGCAATTGATGGGAATCCCAACTTGCATATTGGACAAAGGTCATATTAGATCATGTAAGATATTGGCATGACAGTAAAGGGAATATTCCATAGAATATTCCCTCTTGAAGTCAGAAATCATTTATATTTGTTAGGTCATTTTAACCGACTTAAGCCGTGTATGGTAACTATGCAGGCGATGGTTGCCCATGCTCTACCGCCCATGTATAGCCGTCCACGGAAGGTTGCCCACTATCCTATATATACATGACTTCTGCACTACCTGTCACATCAAATCAAGCTAGCATACCTCTACCTTGTATCTCCCTATCTAGAGTTGTTTAGATCTCCATTTAAGCTCTACCTTGAGAGCACACGGGTGGACAACACCATCATCTTTGTACTATAGAAGTAATGCCTCTACGGGAATCCATCAATGTAATGGTGGGAAATGACTCCAAGTGTCCAGCGGAAGGAACTGGAACCATCTCTTTTATCACTTCTCCAGGTGTTGAGAAGAAGTTATCAAATGTTCTCTATGTACCTACACTTAAAAGAATTTTTTTGTCAGTTTCTACAATAACAGATCGTGGACTTGAAGTTCACTAAGCACTTCAATAAGAGTGGTGCAAAAATCATGGAGTCATCAAGTATGTACTACATAAAAGGCATAAGACGTGATACCTTGTATGAATTAAGTGCCTTAACAGCTACAGAAGATAAAGATATAAGCAGGTTATGGCACCAATGATTTTGGTATCTCAGATTTGCAGTTTTGAACAAGATGCAAAGAACAGGGATGGTTGCTCATTTGCTTGAATTTTCAAAGTTGTAGGAACCTTGTCAAGCTTCCATGATGGGCAAGAAACAATGAAAGGCATTTCCATGAGAGACCAGCAATCGATCTCAAGCTCCTCTAGATTTGGTACATGCTGATCTTTGTGGCCTAATGGAATAGTCAATAGTTATAAGGCTAGGCTTTTTGCCAAAGGCTATGCTCAAAAGAGAGGCACTGAATTTTATGAGACTTTTGTTTCGAGATGCCGAATGACCATTATTCATAGCATTTGTGCATTTCTAGCTCATCATGGTTGGAATATACATCAATTGGAAATTTAAACTACATTTCTGAATGGTGTTGTACATGAAGAAGTGTATCTACTTGATCCCCTTAGTTTTGTGCAAAAAGAGCATGAAAACAAATTTTGCAAGTCGAAAACATAAAGACATATTAAGGATAAAGGAAGACGAAGAGAAGCAGAAACAAAGCATTCAGAAAATCAAGCTTTAGTGAAGGGACAAATTCACGCTTGTAATATAGTGCATAGAAACTTCCAGAATTACGAGTTTTGAATCTCGGAACAAATATGTATATAAATGAGTTAGAAGATCATAATAAGTGGAGCTGCTGAGTGAGTAAGAGAAGAAAGAGAGTGCATAGAGTAGAAGGAAGTGCGCATATGTAGTGATGAATAGTAGAACCTAAACTATCGAGTATTCATCCGTCAGAGAGATGGTAAGGAAGAATTACTCAATATAGGAGAGTTTTCCATGCCTATGAGCAAAGTGAGGCCAAGCCATTCTGTACACATCTTCTCTAATAGAAAACACATGTTTGTGTAGAAGGATTTGAGTGCATTCTTCTTGTGTAAAGAAATCTAAATATTTTCATGTTCCTGTGAAAGTTAGTTAACAGTTACAGTTTTCTCAGCACACATTTTACGGTAATTTTACAAGTTAGATCTCACAGTATAGCATAAAGTTTTTCATGAGTGATAGCTTATCTTGAAGCTACTAATCTCAACTACAAACTGATCAAAAGAGTTTTGTGAAACGGGACATGTACACACAGTACTATGTCTGACAGTAAAGGCATCCAAAACTGATGAAGTTTTTCTCAAACTTCAGATAGAGTTCATTCACTGAAGGAAGCTCAGGTATTACTTCCTTACTTCATTTAAAACCATTTGAAGTAACTTCAAACAGAATTGTAGTTGATTACGGTGACATTTTGGTGAGATTCTAGTAACAGTCCGGTGAAGTTCCGGTGATATTTTGATGAGTTTAAAACACAGTTTTGACACATCTAAGTGGCGGAAAGAATATCTAATAGTAAGCAAACAAACAATTGTAAAGATTTAAGTAAATCAGATCAGAATTGAGCTTGAAGAAAAGGTAAAGTTTTCTGTAAAGTGAATTTTCAGATTTCATTAAACACAGTTATAAAGTTTTCAGTTTCAAAAGGTTGCTGAGTTATAGATGAATATAGAGGTGTTCTAATATCACTTTAGCTTAGTTCTTGTGAGGTGGAGAATTCCGTAGTTTATTTTCGCATCAACAAGTGGTATCAGAGCAGAAAGGTCCTCAAGAGTAAACGGAAGTACAGATACAAGAGAAATTGAAGAATTCTTCATAGGAAAGGTGAAAGTTGAGGTGATCAACAACAAACGGCATCAGAGAAGCAGTCCGAAGTCATTCTCAAGGGTAAAGGTTTATGAAAGGAAAAATCTTTTAACGTTACACTTACAGATAGCAACAAAAACAAGAAGATCATGCCAGATCATATTTCTATTGATAAATTGGACAGAGATAATTATCCCGTAGGGGTAATGCAAACGGAAGCCTTACTTATGAGTAAGGATTTAATGATATATGTGACAAGAGAAGAAAAGAAGCCTACTTTTGGAGACGACAGTCAACCGAAGAAAGAAGAGTTAGAAGCTTTGAAGTTGTGGCAGAAGAAAGATGCAACTGCAAGAGCTTATATCTATAATACCATTACAGATCAACTACTACCACACATTAGAGGTTTGGAAAAAGCGGAAGATATATGGAACGCGTTGGAAGATCACTTCCAAAACACCACTAAAGCTAGGAAGGCTAGCTTATGGTCGGAGTTTACAACGTTCAAGAAAAAGCAAAGTCAAAGCATTAGTGATTATGTCACTAAGATGAAGGACTTAGTAGACAATCTTGGATCTATTGACGAGGATATTGAAGACCACAGGTTAATAGCACAAATGCTTGCAAGATTGAGAGGAGATGAATGGTGGAAACCTTTTGTACTCTTAACTGAGTTGCTTGGACTAATGCTTACATTTGAGCAAGATTTGAAGACAGATGGAGATAAAGGACATAGTTCTGCTATGTATGCAAAGAGTAAGAAGAAAGGTGATAAATGTAAAGAAAAGGATGAAGAAGAGATGACTACTCAAGCAAATTATGCAAGAGGAAGAGGTAATGTCAGAAGTAAAAGTAGAGGTAATACAAAAGGAAGAGGTAATCAGAATAACAAGAAGAAGTATTGTTGGATCTGTGGATTAAGCAATCATCTGGCTCATAATTGTTGGCATAATTCCCAAGGTTCAAATTCGAATCAAAACAATAATAGCAGAGGCAGAAGCGGAAGATATCAAAGAGGTAGACAAAGCCAAAGAGGTAGACAAGACCTGATCTCAGTTATGCAGTGGGAGTTCTCTCATAGTTTATGCATTGTCCGAAGGATCAACATTGGATTGCAGGACAAAGAGTTCTTAGATACATCAAAGGAACTTTGAAGGAAGGATTATACTATCATTTTTACATCGTATATAAAGTTGAGAGCATATAGTGACTCAGATTGGGCAGGAAGTCAAGATGATAGAAGGTCAACACATGGGTATATGATATACCTAGGAGATAAGCTTGTCAACTAGTGTTCAAAGAAGCAGCATACAGTGGCTTTATCGTCAACTGAAGTTGAGTATAAAGGACTTGTGGAAGCAGCTAAAGAAGTGGTATGGATGCAGACCTTGTTCAAAAGCTTGGGAATTGATCAAGGTATACCTATCATACATGGAGACAATATGAGTTCGTTGTATCTTACAGCAAATCCAGTATTTCATGCAAGAACAAAGCACATAGAAATTCAGTATCATTTCTTGAGGGAAAAGTTAATGGAAAAGGAGATTGAAATAGTATACACCTACAAAATATCAGATTGCAGATATTATGACAAAGAGCTTGGATGGAGTAAAGACAAGCAGATTCAAAGAAATGGCAGGAATAAAAGGAAAGAAGAATATATGAGAAATCAGAGGATGCTAATTAGTGATTGAGGGGGAGCTGTTGAAGAATCACTCACTAATTAGACATAAAAGACATAAAGACATATGAAGGATGAAGGAAGATGAAGAGAAGCAGAAACAAAGCATTCATAAATCAAGCCTTAGTGAAGGGACAAATTCACGCTTGTAATATAGTGCATAGAAACTTCCATAATTACGAGTTTTGAATCTCAGGACAAATATGTATATAAATGAGTTAGAAGATCATAATAAGTGGAGCTTCTGATGAGTAAGAGAAAAAAGAGAGCGCATAGAGTAGAAGGAAGTGCGCATATGTAGTGACGAATAGTAGAACCTGAACTGTCGGGTATTCATCTGTAAGAGAGATGGTAAGGAAGAACTACTCAGTATAGGAGAGTTTTCCATGGCTATGAGCAAAGTGAGGCCAAGCCATTCTGTACACATCTTCCCTAATAGAAAACACATGTTTGTGTAGAAGGATTTGAGCGCATTCTTCTTGTGTAAAGAAAACTAAGTATTTTCATCTTACTATGAAAGTTAGTTAACAGTTATAGTTTTCTCAGCACACATTTTATGATACTTCTACAAGTTAGATCTCACAGTATAGCGTAAAGTTTTTCATGAGTGATAGCTTATCTTGAAGCTACTAATCTCAACTACAAACTGATCAAAAGAGTTTTGTGAAACGGGACATGTACACACAGTACTGTGTCTGATAGTAAAGGCATGCAAAATTGATGAAGTTTTTCTCAAACTTCAGATAGAGTTCGTTCATTGAAGGAAGCTCAGGTATTACTTCCTTACTTCATTTAAAATCATTTGAAGTAACTTCAAACAGAATTGCAATTGATTACGATGACATTTCGGTGAGATTCCGATGATATTTCAGTGAGTTTAAAACACAGTTTTGGCACATCTAAGTGGCGGAAAGAATATCTAATAGTAAGCAAACAAACAATTGTAAAGATTGAAGTAAATCAGATCAGAATTGAAGCCTGAAGAAAAGGCAAAGTTTTCTGTAAAGTGAATTTTCAAATTTCATTAAACACAGTTATAAAGTTTTCAGTTTCAAAAGGTTGCTAAGCTACTGATGATTATAGAGGTGTTCTAATATCACTTTAGCTTAGTTCTTCTGACGTGGAGAATTCTGCAGTTTATTTTTGCATCAACATGAAGCATTGGTAGGTAGTGAAGCACATCTTTGCTACTTAAATGGTACCCTACTACTTGGATTGTTTTATCCCAAGGGGGGATCATTAACACAAGATTTACATGGTTCTTTTACTTAGAATTGTCCAGTTGCTATTATACTCATGTGTCCACTAGTGGTTTTTGATCCGTGCTTCCTAGCTCATGCATATCTTAAAAGAGCAAGAAGCAACCTACTATGGCCACCTCTAGTTTTGAGGTTGAGTATAGGATAGCTTTCATAAAGATTGTTGAGTGTGTATGAATTTGGTTAATTTGAGTGTTGGAAAGTCTTTGAACATCCTCATCTTTACTAATAGTCAGCGTGCATTGGCAATTGCAACGAACCTTATGTTCCATGCTTACACAAAGCTCATTGAGGTGCACTATCATTATGTCAAGGGGAGTCTCTTTGCTGGAGAGATCCAAACTACCCATACAACACATAATGTTACAAACCTTTTCACAAAGGCTCTACCTAAGGAGAAGTTTGAAGCTTTTCGCAAAGCTTTGTGCTTACTTCCTTTTGTGGGTCAATTTCTTTCCACATATCTTGTTCCATGGCCAAACAGAGGGAAAAACTTGAAGAAGATGATAAAAATTGCAAAACTACCCTCCAAACATTCAGAAAATCATACCAACATCTACAAAAAAGCTTCTTATTACCTCTCCCAAGCTTCGAGCTTCAATGGAGACCTTGAATAGTAGCACATCCCTAGCAAGGGTGAAAAAGGATGTTGTAGACCTGCTAGAACAAAGATTAACCTGCATCTAGTAGTTCTAGTTCAACTTTAAATTGCCAATTCATGTATGTTTACCTCATTCAAATGTATGATGATGCATCTCATGAAGCTATGAAACTCAAATTTGCACCCAAGAGGAAGATCAATCCACACAAAAAAACATGAAAAAACCCTTACCTCAGGTGGATATAAAAAAAACATGAAAAATCACTTACTTGAGGTGGATATGGAGTTGAGATACCTCAAAAACACTATGTGAGCTCCATATGAAGAAGGAGATGAGAGAAAAGTGCACAAGAAGCAAGATGCACAAAATTCTATTAAAAATGAGGAATATTCCTTATAAAGTTAGGACTTTTGTCCTTTATGTCCTAACTTTATAAGGAATATTCCTCATAAAGGACAAAAGTCCTAACTTTATAAGGAATATTCCTTATAAAGTTAGGACTTTTGTCCTTTACACGTTATTTTTTGACCAAAAACACTTGAAAATGGTGCTAAGTTTATTTAATCTTCCAAATGAGTCCTAAAGATTATAGAGGGTTGGGGGATCACACTTGAGGCTCAAGGACTCCTCAGACTTTAGAAAAATGGAGTGTGCATACATCAAATCCTCTTTCCAAGGTTAAAAAATACATAAAATGTTCAAAATTGAGGCATATCTGACATGTGGTGTCTATGTATCCTAAAATTCTTGCATGTGGATCTCCATTATTACTTGTCATTCACTTCATTGTCAGAATTGGAAAAAATTGATGGGCCTCCTTGTTTCTACACTCCTTGTCTTCAAGTCTTTTCTTCACTATTCGAGTTGTTGCAACAACAGGTAAATCCTTATTTTTGTCCAATGACATGCAAAAGAAACTATCGCATACAAATATCCCTAATCTAGCAATCAAGATGATAAATATATTGAAGCATTTCTTTTTTATTATCTATAACATTGAGAAAAGCAACTTTAATGGCTTATTTTTCAAGAATAATATTTCTTCCAAGTTATTATTTGCATACCTTTAAAGAAGCATCATTTACAAGGATTTTTTAGCAAGACTTAGAAATATTTTTTAAGATTACTTTCAAAATCAACACCTATATGGTTATAATGCTCAAATATGCAATAGCAATTAATCAATGAGACCAAACTGTCTTTTGAAGCTACACAAGAGCCAAAATATGTGGAGGATGAGAGAGTTCAAGAGGAGGAGTGTGTGGGAGCATGCACTATCAAACTTGGTGCACAATCTTTGAGTGGACAAGGAGAGACTAGTAAAAAGAAAAAGAGAAGAAGAAGTTGCAAGAAGAAAAAAGAAGGCACCCAACCTATGGAAAATCAATAAAGTAAATAGCTATGAATAGTTGTTATGAACTATTGTGGAAAAGGACCGTTCTAGACCAAAAGCATGGAGATTGAAAATCTTCAGTACGTCAAGAATAAATATGGCTACTATATCTAGTCTCTTGAGCTCTCATGTCATCAATTGAAAAGAGATATACGAAGGTCAGTCAGAGATGACACACATTAGGGGCAGAGACTGTTGTAGAGAAGAAAGCATACGGGTAACAATGAATAAGCATGGAAAACAAGCCCCATATATTCTTTTAAATTCCCATTATATCATAATTCTCCAATGTAATCAAGCCTTGCAACATGCACAAAGAGGAGTCCTCTAGTGGCATATTCTCAACATTGTTTCATAGTAGTCTAAACTTTTTTGCTTTAGTACTTGTTGATATATTTTAGTAGTGATGTGTACGAACACACTAGGACCACCAGGGCACTTTTTTCCCTCTTTAGGAGGTCCATCCCCCAGCTTGTATATATGCCAATAACCCTAATGGATCACTTATCTTTGTACATTCTCTTGTTAATACATTGAGTATTGTGGATTGCACTCCAGACTTTTGCTTCTTCTTCCTTTTGTTGTTCGCGTGCTCCCAAAGACCTCAAACTCCAACAATTGGTATCAGAGCAGGTCACCACTTCATCTAGGGTGCATCAATGCCCCTCCAATCACAGTTTCAAAATCGCATGAAAATTTGTGAGCATGCTCAAACCTAACATATATACAGGTTTCGTTTTGCTAGTATAATTTCCTCGAAGTCTGCTATAGGTTTAGTAGAACTCAACAGGGTAGTTCTTCTCAACTTTTTGAGACATACTCATGTTTTTGCATCGGCGTATTTTAGTCAGTGGCCATGGTTGAAAGTAGTGATGTATTCCATATGTTCGTTGTTGAGGATAAGTTGGATGGTACCAATTACCCACTATGGACATATATGATTTACCATGTATTGGTCACAAAAGGACTATGGAATATTGTGCAGGGTATTGAAAAATGTCCTAGCATAACTAGAAATACAATTATTGAAGGTGATGTGGATAGTGTTCAAGATGATGTTCTTTAGGTTCCTGTTCATGATGCAAGTCCTACTCCACCCACTATAGAGCAACTTCCTTGGGATAGAAGAGATGCTCGAGCACATGCATTGATAGCCTTGTCTATCAAACATGCCATTATTCCTCACATTTGCTCATGTAACACAGCAAAGGATGCTTGGGATATGCTTACCACTTTTACCAGGCAAGGAATGAGGCTTGTGTTGCTTACCTCCGAAAACTATTAGAGAGTGAGCACATGAATGAAGGAGACTCCATGGACATTTTTTTGACAAAGATCAAAGATTTGAAGGAGCAGTTGATTTTTCCTTATGAAGTCTCGCTAGACAGTTCACTTGTGCACACTATTCTGAATGGTCTTCCATATTCATATCAGAGTTTTGCTTCTACTCTTCGATTCATTATGAAAGGCAATCCAAATGCCTTAACTTTTGAGGAGTTAGTCTTTGTTTTGTTGCAAGAAGATCAACATAGGTAGAACAAGTCCATTATGCATGTTGCAGATCAAGCTTTCTTGGCTAGTCAGAAGGGCAAAGGTAAATAAAGCTCATCTACTAATAAGCAAAAATTCGTTAATTCTACACAATCAAAGAAGGATCACAAAGATGAGAAGAAAATAGAAAATAAGAAATTGTTTTGCAAATACTATAAAGGAAATGATCATGTCATAAAGAGTTGTCCAAAATTGGCTGCAAAAGAGGCAAAGAAAAAAGGGGCTGGTATGGTTGGTGCAAAGGCCTCTACATCCAAGTGAGAGTCTGTAAATCTTTTGTAGAATGAAGAATGGGCATTTACTATTGTTTGCAGCTATGACCCATCTTTTCATGAACAGTGTATGTCTGTAGTAGACTGAGATGTTTGGTACTTTGATAGTGGGGCAACCAAACAAATTACCTCATAGCACAATTTCTTCAGTTCACTTAAGCCTGTCCCTGTAGGGAATATTATCACATGCACCAAGAACTCCTCCAATCCTACCCTAGGAGTTGATAAGATCATTCTAAATATTGTTGATGGTAGTTCTTTTACATTGTCAGATGCTTTATTTGTGCCAAGGATCAAGAAAAATCTATCTTCGGTTTCAGAAATAGCCTAGGTCTGCTTGGTTGTGAAATTCATTGATGATAGATGTACAGTTCATGATTTATCAAGTGGCGATATCATTATTGCTTTTGGCATTCTATGTTTTAGGTTGTATAAGCTCGTAGATTATGCAAAATCTATGAATGATTCAGCATGTGCAATTCAAGATTCTCAGGCTAGGTCATATGCAAAGCTTTGGCATGCACGCTTTGGTCATCTGAATTTTGCTAGTTTGTTATGCCTGCATAAATCTGAAATGGTTTGATTTTGTGAGATAGCAAATTAGATGCACCTCTATCATATCGTACTTGTTCATGTTCCCATAGTGCTTCTTTTGCATCAGATTTCTATGATATGGTTGCCTCTAGTCTTTGTGATGAGAATAAGCCTGTTTTGTTTGATGAAGCACAAAATTCGAAAAATTTGATGAGCATAAGCCTAATGAAACAGTTGAGAGGTATAAGGCTAGGCTTGTTGCAAAATGTTATGCTCAAGAAAGAGGCATTGATTTTGATGAGACCTTTTCTCCTACATGCCAAATGACTATTTTTTGCAGCATTTGTGCACTTGTAGCTCATCATGCTTGGAACGTAAATCAATTGGACATTAAAACTAAATTTTTGAATGGTGAATTGCATGAAGAAGTGTATGTTTTTCAACCCCATGGTTTTGTGCAAAAAGGGCATGTATGTATGTATGAGAGAGAGTGTGCATATATATGTATGTACACACACACACACACACACACACACACACACACATATATATATATATATATATATATATATATATATATATATATATATATATATATATATATATATATATATATATATATATATATATATATATATATGAAAAAGGCATCATATGGTTTGAAGCAAGCACCACATGCTTGGTATGAAAAGATACATGCCTACTTGACTGCACATGGTTTTGAGAAGAGTCCAACTAAGAGCACCTTATATGTTAAGCATGCAAATGATGTGCTTCTGATCATTGTTGTCTATGTTGATGACATGATGCTCACTAGTCCTAATGAGAAGCATCTTGCTAATTTAAGGCTGATTTGCATG
Organism: Ceratopteris richardii; assembly: GCA_020310875.1. Classification (NCBI taxonomy): domain Eukaryota; kingdom Viridiplantae; phylum Streptophyta; class Polypodiopsida; order Polypodiales; family Pteridaceae; genus Ceratopteris; species Ceratopteris richardii. The sequence goes on along the minus strand of CM035429.1, from coordinate 119,865,102 downwards.
CCTCATTTGAGATGTCAAATTCGGGGCATTTGCATCATTATTTGGGCATTCGATTTATGCAAGTTGATGGTAGAATAGCTTTGTGTCAAACAAAATATATTGACACATTATTGTAGCATTTTGGCCTTGAAGACTGCAAACCTATTTCCATTCCTATGGAAACAAGTTTATGATTGAGTCTTCATGATGCCAAAGATGCATTTGATATTGTTCTCTATCAGTAGGTTGTTGGATGCTTAATTTACTTATGCATTACTTGGCCAGATATTTAGTTTTCCCTCTTATATATGAGCACATTTATGCATTGCCTAGGTGTCAAGCATTGTCATGAGGTTAAATGCATCTTTCACTACTTGAGTGGTATCGGACTACTTGGATTGTTTTATCCCAAGGGGGGATCACTACTGCTAGATTTACATGCTTTTTTTCAATCGAACTGGGTTGGTTGCTATGACAATCATGTGTCCACCAGTGGTTTTTGCTTCATGCTTGATAGCTCATCCATGTCTTGGTTGAGCAAGAAGCAGCCTATTGTGGCCACTTGTAGTTGTGAGGCTGAGTATAGGGCATCTTTCACAACGACAGTTGAGTGTGTGTGGCTTAGATGCCTTATGGCTGATTTGGGTGTTGTTTAGTCTTCTGCCACCACCATCTTCACTGACAGTGAGAGAACATTGGCAGTTGCGAGGAACCCTATGTTCCATGCTTGCACTAAAGAAATTCACGTGCACTATCATTATGTCAGGGAGAGGTTCTCTACTGGAAATATCAATTTGGCATATGTGCCCACACAATAGAACATTGCAAACCTTTTCACAAAGGATCTACCTAGGAAGAAGTTTGAAGCTTTCTGCAAGGATTTGGGCTTACTTCCTTTTGTGGATTGATTCCACATAGCTTGGCACTTCCTTATACATGAGTGCCCACTCCTTGTTCATCACATCACTCTGAGGGGGATTTGTTGATATATTTTGGTAGTGACGTGTCTGAACACACTAGGATTGTTGGGGTACTTTTTTCGCTCTTTAGGAGGTTTTTTCCCCGATGTGTATATACGCCTATAACTATAAGAATTCACTTATCTTTGTACAATCTCTTGGTAATACATTCAGTATTGTGTGTTTTGCTCCAACCTTCTTCTTCTTCCTTGTGTTGTTTGCATGCTTACATAGACCTCAAACTCCAACAATACTCACTTTTAGCAATTCTCATCCAATTGTGTGAAAGGACATAAGGGCACATGCATATATGTGAAAATATTCTATCTTAAAAGGGATCTTGTCATTTGTAATGAAAAACCAACTTGGAAGAGCCAAATTCAACTAAATTTACTTCTTCACCTCTTTCTCCTTGTTGGTGAGCTTGTGTGGCAAGGACTCTATGATAAGGTGAGTTGTCTACCCCTCCTTGACCTTTTTTCACCATATTCTTGCATATACAAAGTCTACTAGGGGAGGGATGGAGTGGAAATAGGAGATTATTAGCCCTTGGTCTTTTGTCTACTAGTTTTCTTAGAAAACCAAAATACTTCTAAATCATTTCTATTAGATGTGTTTTGTTGAGAGCTCAGAAAAGAGCTCAATATTGATCCTATTTGGTCACTCATGTTAAGAGAAATGTCCATACTAGTGTCTTATGTTGTGAATATGTGTTGTGTTGCATGAATTAGTGTGTAGAAGGTGATTGTGTATGTATGCTTACTTACTTCTCATGCTTCTTTGACTTGTTGATGCATTGGCCATCATCTGTGCACATGCTTCTATATTCTTGACTAGATCTATTCTTGATTTGACAATTTAGCGTGTTAATTCAAGCTACCACTTGACTACACTCATACAATGTGTGATTTTTGTAGTAGCCTAATATAAAATGGTTCCAATGGAAGAACCCCCAAAACCTTATTGATCTAGAGGTCATGGTGTTTGGTGAATTATATTGTAAAATATCTCTTAGTAAAAGTTGTACCTTAGAACAAATTTATCATGAAATCAACATAGAGACTTCAAGTGATGGAGAATACTACTTCATTCTCAACAACAAGAATGTAAGTATAAGAATCACTATACTCTTTATATTAAGAAGAATATGAAAACTTGTTCTTATTTTAACAAGCAGATACTAAGAAGAAGGGGCCCAATGATAGAATGAAAAAAAATTGAAGGGAGTATTATTGTATACAAAAGGCATAAAGGACATCTCAATAGTAGTGGAGGCGTTTGATATGTTTCATAAAGCAACTATGTAGCATTTGTGTTATTTTTTTATCCTTATTCTTTTCTTAGCACTTAGTTAGCTAGGTATCCATGATTGAAATGTCTCCCTTTGAAAACTGTGCATCTGAATGTAGAAGTGCTATGATTACATGCTTGTAAAGTGTGTGCTTATTATCAAAATTCTTGGACATTGTGATTTTCTTGTAGAAGGTTTGGTGATCCCCTTGCTTGGAAGTTGTGAAGTTACTAGAAATCATAGATGTGACTTGTTAACGTCACATACCCTTCATTCATTACCATGGAGATCTTTATAAAATGGAATACCCTTATAGCTTACCCTTGTGCACTTCCCTTATCAATCCACGCTTTATCTCATGGCATCTTTTGACAAGGAGTATGACTCTCACATAGATTCATATGAAGTGGGTTATGAATTCTACAAGAAATATGGCATGATATATGATTTTGAAGACCCTTAAACATATGATATGGCGGAGTGTTTTTCCTCAAGAAAAGGACTTTTGAAGCATAATTTGGAAGAAGAGCATCACTATCAAACTTAGAAGAAATTTGGATTCCTCTTTCCTAGAGATAAGAGTGAAGAGGATGATCCCCCACGATCATAAGTGAAGGAATTCGATAGCGATGCACCATAATGTGCTCTCCTTCTCAAGAGCTCCACGACGATATCCTCGAAATAGAAACCCGAGCTCCTAAGTCCGCACACGATACTCTGCACAGCAATTGTAGAATATGCAGAAAAACACAATATATAGGGAGCACGAAGACATATTTCTTAGGTCTTACAAATGTGCTCAAACTTACAGTCTGTGACTGACCAGGGCACTATATGTTTTATTAAAGAACATATACAAAGAAGTGTCCGGTGGCCATTTGGCCTTTCACATGGACACTAACAGTAATAATCTCCCACTAAAGGCCAATATGGCCAAAGTAACTATGGGAGAAAAAATAAAGAATGATAAAGAATACTTGATTGTAAGTATACAAACTATACCTCCCACTTGATGGGCATGTTACATAGTATACAAGTGACTATGTAAGATCATGAATCAAGTAACTCCCATCAAGTGACAACAGTGTCGAAAGCTATCATGTGGTAGAGCTTTAGTCAAAGCATCTGTAGCATTATCTCGAGTGTAAACCTTCTCAAGAATAATGCGCTTAGTGGCTAAAAAATTCTAATGAAGTGATACCTCACTTCAATATGCTTGGTCTTTGCATGATAGATTGGATTCTTAACCAAAGCGATGGCACTCTGACTATCACTAAGCAAATGAGGTACATGCTGAGGTAAACCCATATCACAAGCAAGACAAGAAAGCCACAATGCTTCCTTACATGCCTCACTTGCTACAACATACTTTGCTTCTGTGGTGGAAATAGCTGTACATTCTTGAAGAAGAGATAGCACCTCTAGAAAAATGAGAAATGTACCTTGATGTAGACTTACGATTGTCTACACAACCAGCATAGTCAGAATCTATGTAACCAATAATGGATGTTTTCCCTCTACCTAAGCATAGACACTTGTCCTTAGTGCCACTCAGATATCTCAAAATCATCTTGATCGCTTCCCAATGTTTCTGGCTAGGATTAGATATATATCTACTCACAACTCCCACTACAAATGCAATGTCTGGTCTCGTATCTACCATATACATGAGACTACCAACAGCAGATTGATAGGGAATTTCGGTCATGAATTCCTTTTCCTCATTTGATTTGGGGCAATCATCCTTGCTATATTTCACATATGTGGGTAAAGGTGTACTCAATGCCTTTCCACCTTGCATATTGAACATGTGAAGTAATTTGGATATGTACTCACTTTGAGACACGTATATGCATCTTTTACTCCTATCACGAGTAATGTGCATGCCAAGAATATGTTTGACATCCCCCAAATCCTTCATATCAAATGTTTGACTCAGCTTCTTTTTGAGAATTGACAAGTCATAAGAGGACTTCCCAGCAATCAACATATCATCGACATAAAGTATCAAGCATATCAAGCTGCCATCTCAGCATCTCTTTGTGTACAGACAATGATCCTCATTGCTTCGAGAATAGCCTTGAGACTTCATAAAAGCATCAAACTTTTGGTACCATTGTCTAGGGGATTTTTTAAGTCCATAAAAGCTCTTCTTGAGCTTACAAACTAGACTTTCCTTGCCAGGAACTACATAACCCTCTCGTTGTTCCATATAGATCTCATTTGTAAGATCTCCATACGAGAAAATGGTTTTCACATCCATTTGGACTAGTTTTAAGTCCTCCATTGCAATGAATCCAAGCAACATGTACACGGTAGTCATCTTGACCATTGGAGAGAAGATTTCATCAAAATCAACACCATGTTGTTGCTTAAAACCCTATACCCATTTACATGGTATCCATTTACATGGTATCCATTTACATGGTATCCATTTACATGGTATCCTACCATTTCGCAAAGGTATTAAATCCCAAGTACCATTCTTGTGAAAAGAATCCAACTCACTCTTCATGGCATGCTCCCACTTGACATGATCATCTGTCTGCATAGCCTCTTTGTAGCAAGAAGGCTCACCAGCATCTGTTAGCATAACAAGAAGGCTCACCACCAGCGTCTCAATGGTTGCTGAACAGGAACATGTGCAGACTGATCTGATCGGACATTCTCTTGAACATCCCTATGTGTAGCATTTTTGTGCATGCTAACTGGAGGAATAGTATCCTCAAACACCACTCTTCTCACTTCAACCTCCTTAATGGGTTGTTTATGCATCTTGGACTCATTGAAAATGACATCACTACTTCTGATCACTGACCGTGTTTCAGGATCCCATAAGCGATATCCAAATTGTCCTTCTCAACCATATCCAAGAAAAATGCATTTCTTTGACTTATGGTCCAGCTTTTGTCTAAGATTCTTGGGTATATGAACATATGCTTCACACCCAAAAACTCAAAGATTATCATAATATGGTGGCTTCCCTTTCCATAACTCATGTGCCACTTTACCATTCTATACTCAGGTATAAGGAGTTATAAACTCTCTATGAATCCCTCTAGACTAACAAAAAAGGCTGAATTCATGTGATGTATACTCACTCCCATTATCTTAACGTAAACAAGCTTAGTTCCTTTTTCAGTCTCAACTAAACCAAGGCATTTTTTGAAAGTAGGGAATACCTCATCCTTCGATTTGATAGGATATACCCAGACTTTTCTAGTAGCATCATCTATGAAAGTCACAAAGTAAAGAGAACCACCTAAGGACCTAGTGGGCATAGGACCACACACATCTGTATGAATGAGATCTAAAGGTTGAATTGAAGAGTCAATGTGCGTTCTAAGTACATTTCTGGTTTTCTTTCCATATTGACAATGCTCACAAAACGAAATATCAGAGAAAGAACACAAGTAAGTAGCTAGAATGAGAAAGATTTTCCATTCCACTACGAGATATATGGCCCAAACGACCATCTCAAATACAAACCATAGACTATTCAGTAACAGCTAACAAGTGTTCTTTCTGTGATACAAATAAAGGATAAAGTGAGCCAACTTTGCTTCCTTATGCAATAACCATATTGCCCTTTGATATACGAAAGGACTGAGCAAAGAAGACAACCTTGTAATTGAGGTCATCAAATTGACCAACTGACATCAAAATGTGTGATAATTGAGGTATATGGTGTACATTGTGCATAATAAATTTTGAACCATCAATGAACTGCACAACCACATCTCCAATCCCCACAACATCACACTAGTAAGATTCACCAAGTCTTACGGTACCAAGAGACTTTGCTTCATAATTAGAGAACCATTCTCTGTGTGGTGTCACATGGAAAGAAGCACGACAATCCAACAACCACATGTGGGAAAGAGAATCAGCCATAAGAGCCTCAGTTGGCATAGTACTATCAAGTCTCAACACATCAGCATCATCAAAAATAGCATTAATTTCTTCAATCTTCATAGTCAAAGTAGATGGTGCAGGTAATTGTTTAACATGCCCATCAACATTTTGTCCTTTGCCTTTAGCATTCTTTAATGCATAACAGTCTTTCTTCATATGTCTTTTCTTATGATAATAATGGCATTCGATATCCCTCTTCCATGATTTATTTCTACTCTTATTCCGTTGACCATTCTTTTCTTTGTTTTTGCTCTTGCCACGTTGCTAATTCTTTCCTTGTTAAGAATCACGAACATTATATGCATCTCCACTTTGAGTGCCAACCATAGATTTTCTACAAATCTCCTCACTCAAGAGTGCTCCACATATGTAATCATAGATGAGTTTACCACCAGGTGCACTCTTGGTAATAGCTGTGCAAAATGTATCCCATGATGATGGCAAGGTGCATAACAGCAATACTGCTTTCATTTCATTATCCATATCCATTTTCTGAGCCTCTAATGGGGAGAATATAGCATCAAACTCATTTACATGAGCAGCAACACTATCTGTGTCCTTCATGTGAAGGTCATATAACCTTCTCATCACATACACTTTATTTGATGCCGTCTCTTTTTCATATGTATTGCATAACTTCTTTCAAAGTTCCTCTGCACTTTCACAGTCTAATATTGTAAAGTAAACATTATTTGCCAGGTGCAAGCGAATGGTAGACCTGACCATTTCATCTAACTCATCCCAATCATCTTCATCCATGTCAGCAGGCTTCTTTGAAATCCCATTTACTGGCTTCCATTGCCTCCTTTGAATCAGCACATCTTTATTCTAATTCTTCCGTAGGGCAAAGTTTGTGCCATCAAATTTTTGGATTTCAAGATGGTCTTTGCCCTCCAAGTTATAGCTCCTCCTCAGAACACTAGCTCTAGACCCTGGTCCACCAGATGTGCCTGAGAACTCTGATGCCATGATAGTAGAGAACTGAATAGAATGATAATGGAGATAGAAGAGGCCAAATACCAACAAATAAGTGTATCAAGGAGTAAATCGATCACTATATAGTTGACAAAATAAAAAATCTGGAAAAATTTTGCCACAGTATCTTCTACAAAATGAGCATATGACCAGTGTCCAAATTTCATAAAACTACAAGTACTAACATGTTTACCTGCATAGTGAATCATCAACTCCACTGCATATAATCAGTTACCCAATAGAAGCCAACTAGGCTTATCGAGCACCTATGAACAGCTATCATACATCTCCTATGGCGAGGTTGGGTAAGTCTTCCACCTACATCACCGAAGAGACTCGAACATCTGGGTGTCTCCTAGTTAACAAAACCTCACCACGACCCTCTTTATCAAATGTAAAAGGCTTTATGCAAAAAACATAACCGCTATATCAATGACCACATGAACATACATAAGCGATATCCACAGAAGTGTACATGGTGTGTATATTCTCAATATATGTCGTAAAATGACACTAAAACAAGATTGAATGCACAACCCAAAGACTAGCCAATAACACTTGCAAGTGTCTGTTAACTCTGATGTTTTAGGCTCAAAAACCTGCATAAATTTGCAACGGCTGCTCCCAACAAAACTGAAAACCTTTCGAGAAACTTGTAGTTTTACAAGTGTGGTTGAAGAACAAAGCCCTAAAGGTTGATATTTATTGTCGGAGAAGTACAAAGAGCAATCTTCTTGATGTTCTTGGACCTGTGTGAAGAGAACTCTATGCGAAAGTAATCCAAAATGGCTCCAAAAGACACCTTAAAAATGCTTCAAAAATAGGCTTTGAAAGCAAAGAATGAAGCTTTGAGGGACCAAAACATGTTCAAGGTAATGTTAACCATAGTCTTTCCCCTTCTTCACACACCACAAGAGTGTAGCTTAGTGGAAAGAGATTGCCACGATTAAGCAAATCTGGAGGGAACAGTACTGGGATGGGTGACCTCTTGGGAAGTACCGGGAACCTCTATCTTCCTTGATCGTTGTGGTCCTCCCTTGCATGCAGCCAACAGTGCCAACGATGACTTCGGTGACTTGGATGACAAGGTATGCCAAGGTCTATGCCTTGGTTGCCACCTTAGTCGTAAGCCTTGGGGGGGTGCTCGCTTCGCTCACACAAAAGGAACAAAGCTTTTGCGTCGAACTGCTCTGATACCAGTGAAGGAATTTGATAGCAATGCACCACAATGCGCTCTCCTTCTCGAGAGCTCCACGATGATATCCTCGGAGTAGAAAACCGAGATCCTAAGGCTGCACACAATACTATGCACAGCAACTCTAGAATATGCAGAAAAACACAGTATACAGGGAGCATGAAGACAAAACTCTTAGGTCTTACAAATGTGGTTGAACTTACGGTCTATGACTGACCAGGCTACTATATGTTTTATTAAATAACATATACAAAGAAGTGCATGTTTCCCATTTGGCCTTTCACATGGACACTAACAGTAACAATAAGAAAAGGATGGAGAGGATGGAGGAGATCCAAAAGGTGGTCCAAGATTGCAACACGATATATGAGAAAGTAAGGACCTCTTGAAGAAGGCTAAAGAGGAAACACATGGTGACCGCTCAAGAGCACCACCCAGGGCCTCCGCTAAGATCACATGTCAGAAGAAGAAAAATATACATCATAAGGATGAGAATGAGTGATATGGATAGTGTTTCACCTCATTCTCTCACATGTTTTAATTTCTCTCGTCCTTCCCCATTTTCTAGGGTTTTTTTAAATATTTCTCCTAATGAAAGTTCATTATTATGTGTGACTATGTGTATCGATGTGCCTACGTATGTTTGAGTGTATGCTTATGAGAGAAATAAAGAGAGAGATAAATAGAGAGAGGGAGAAATCTAGGTAGTGAGGCAATATTTGGAAGTCATGCCAAGGTTTCATGCTTTAGAACCGAGTCTGGGACTTTAGATAAGTATGAATTTAGCTACTCAAATTTCCAAACATATATCTGCAAAAGTTTCAAACATGAAGTCAGGCACATACACATAGATACATATACACGCAGAAAGCGAGAGAAAGAGTGAGAAAGAGAGATAAGAGATAGAGGGGGAGAGGGAAATCACACAACAAAATTATCCAAGGTCAATATCTTCTATAAGCTACAACAATTCACAATGTCTTCTCCCATACTAATGTTCATTCCATGTATTCTTTAGTATCTTTACCCATACAAATATCACCATGTAACAATATAGAATCTACAAGTTTGAGTTTTTTTTGCCATATCTTGCTAAAAAGACCATCAAAGAGAGATGGTTTTATGGCACTCATGGTTTTGTTGGATGGTACACTTTTTTCAAAATAAACTATTAGATCTTTCAAGATGATATGATGATGCATAAAAGTTTGCAAATGTAAGTATATGGATTTGATTTGGAATATATTCTGCCAAATTATGTGGTTCCAACATCCCTTTTTGTGAATAATTGATAACAAATTTATTATTCTCCTTTTCTATCTCCTTAATCCTTAAACTTATGCTTTTTTTTCTTTTCTTTGCGTTCGTCCTTCTCTTGCTCCTCTTACGTTTAAATTGATGTCATTTATTTTTTGTACTTAATTCTCTTCTTGAAATGCTCTTTAATTGACCCTATTTTTTCTAATACCTTTGTTTTTCTTTCTCATGTATTTTGTTCTTCTTTTGTTGTTCTTGATTTTGGTGTGGTTTTTTTGCTTTTTCTGCTTGTTTTTCTTGTTTTTGTTGCTTATTTTTCTTGTTCTAATTTCTCTTCTTATTACTATTGTCACTCTTCATATTGTTGTTCATGATCTTGTTATTGCTTTCTGCATTTTGTTCCTGCATGTTCCTGCTCCTGTTTCTTTTCATCTATTTGTTGTTGTTCTTCTTCTTCTTCATGTTGTTATTGTTCATCTTCTCCTCGTTTTTTTTTTTGTTCTTGTTGTTGCCCTTGCTATGGTTTCCGTCCTTTCTCATCCTCTTCTTGTCGTTTTTGTTGTCCTTGTTGTTGATATTGTTGATGTTCTTGGTTTTGTTGTTATTACTCTTCCTTTTGTTCTCATTTTTTATGTTGTTGTTTTTTCTTCTCTTCTTCTTCTTCTTCTTCTTCTTCTTCTTCTCCTCCTCCTCCTCCTCCTTATTCTTATTCTTCTCCTCCTCCTCCTCCTCCTCCTCCTCCTCCTCCTTCTTCTTCTTCTTCTTCTTCTTCTTGGTATTGTTCTTGTTCTTGTTTTTGTTGTTGTTGTTGTTGTTGTTGTTGTTGTAATTGTTCTTGATATCATTATTGTTCTTATTTTTGTTTCTCTTCCTCTTGTTTCTATACCGTCTCATTCTTGATCATCTTGTTGTTTATGGCCATCCCAGGCCCCCTCACCATCTTTGTTCAGATCTTTCACCCTCTCATATCCTTCAAAATTTTCCCTTGTCTCTTCAAATTTTATGGGGATTTTTTGAAAAAATATTTGATCCATTCTCCTTATATTCTTAACCCATTTGATGACTGATAATTAGAGGGAGGAAGTGTCATAAGACCCTGAACCTTGTAGAGGACATCACAAATTCTCTTTTGCAAGTTATCTATTTACATCTTGAAACTTTATTCTCTGGTGTCTTTTGATATTGATTAAGATGTTCTTGATAATTTTCATGACCTCCAGTATTTATAGTATTTGTCACCTCTTGGATGACAATGCCAATGTGTTTGGCCTTAGAAGTTTGTGGGACATGGAGAATATGGTTATAAAGTAAGCTTATGGGCATCCAACTGGTTTAGAAAGATCTACAATCGCACACCATTTGGAAATTCTCATGTAAAGCCAAAGTCTCAAGGGTAGGTGCATGTGCTCATTAAAAAAGCAACGATGCTTGGCCTAGTGGTTAAGACATATGGATGGGAAAAGAGGACTTTGGTTCTAGTCCTATGAGAGTCATGTGAGAGTATTCTGCCCTAAGAGCTTTAAAACTTTCTAGAAGCATCCACTTGAGTTATTTCCACTTAACTAGGATACTTGGCATGCATGGAGTTATGCACAACACTTGAATGGTTAGTATCCACCTTCCATAGAGGGAAATCCCTTGGAGATAATTATGTATAGAGGCATAAGGTTGGGAGGAGAGTCATATCTCAAGCACATGATGATCCCAATGCTCCTAATTCTTCACAATCGTATCAAAGCCTTATGAATTAGCTTCTGTGGAGACCTTCTGAGTTATCATATTCCTCATGAGAGATGTAGGATTAGACATTACCCACACAGCTTCATTGGACGTGAAACTAGTGTGGCAAAAAATGCAGGACTTTTGAGATGACCATGGTAGGTAGAGTGGAGGTATCAAACCTCTGACCTTCATGGGAACATGTGATCATGAAATCCAACATATAGAGGTGGTTGGGTGCTGAATTATGATTGATCATTTTATGCACTTCTCTGGTCAAGAACCTAGAAAAGGTGATGATTCAAGCACCAAATGCATAACCACGAGTTTTGAACCTAGGATGTTTGGGAAGATAGATAACATGCTACTCAAGGCAATTAACTCAAGGATGGAATAAATGTTTTGTCAATAGCTCTATGATGATTGTGACACTCACTGAATGCTTGAATAACACTTCAACACAGATGTTCTTAGTTTGAAACCTAGTCATTTCATATTTGTGAGTACATGTTTAGAAAAGGAAAACACTTTTTTATCATCGACATGTGTGCCATGCAAGAATTAAACCTGCAACACTATAGGTGGTAAGATGTGATCTATCCGAGACATCCTAGAGACATCTGAGTTTATAAAATTCCAAAGGGGAGAATTGAACTTTTCACATCTCAACCCTCGTATGGATGGCACATCTTATGAAGCGAATGGAGAAGGAGTATATATACTTCCTATCAAGGATGCAGGAGCAATGATGGACGACATATTTTACTTGGTTTTGAAGATCCATATGAGGATGGCTCTTCTCAAGGCAAAGGATCGACATAGCTCTGATCTAGAACTTCGCATTTTCCAAGTTGATGCTTGATTTCAATACTTGTTTGTCTTTGCTTTCTTATACTTGTGCATAGAACCATCATTGAAGTACATTTTTAATTATAAGGATTTAAGAGTTAATTAAAGCTACAAGGGCAAGCCATGAGTGCCTTGGAAAACATGTCAACCACTCGGGGTGCTTGCATGCATTCATAAGCTACTTTCTAATTCATGCATGAACAAAGAGAGGATGTTTGTGCATTTTTACTTTCCAAAAGAATGCTTTAATGCACAAATTAAATTTCAATACTTTTATACACACTCAAAGATTATCTTCTATTAGGCAAAGGTTTTAGATGAACAAAATCATGTGCAGAATCATGTTGTTAACTAAAGGGAATGAAGAGTAGTGTGTTTGTGCACAACATATATGTGCATGAAGTGCATGCATGTCAAGCACAAGGAATCCTTGAATTAGGTTAGAGCGTGTAAGCATATGCATTTGCACGAGTGAAACTCACTAGAATACCTTTTTACATACACTATGCATGCACTCAAGTAAAAGGATTATGCATGCATAAAACGATGCATGGTATTGCAAATAGAATTAATGTTGAAAATTATAGTAGACTCTAAATTAGAAGGAAAAGAGATCTTCAAAAGTAGATCAGAAGTAAGTGAAACTTAAATTTATCTTACAAGTTGAACTTGATTAACTTATGATTATTTCTCATTTTTATTCAAATTTTATCATTATAATATGTGGATATAAAAACATGATGTAGTTATAAGAAATTAAGAATAGGAACATCAAAATAGTTAATACATAATTTATTGGCAATACACAAGAATAATTGTAAATTATGATAATCAATAAGTTCATGGTTCTTTATGTAACTATTCCATAAAGTTAATTATAAAGTTTATACTTATGGAATATTACACAAGAAGTTTCAAGGTTTGGTTTAAGTATTTAAAATAATAAAAGAGAAACATTTGGAGAAAAATCAAAAGAGGACTGTGGAACATAGAATTGGCCCTAAGTTAATTATTAAAAGTTTTTTGAAAGTGTTTCTCCAAAGAGCACTTGGAATTATAACTTTCAAATATAATGATACCAAAAAGAGGCTTATGGAAAGATGTCCATCAATTGTCTCAAAAGATAAAGCGTTGGTAGTTCTAATTTGATCCAAGGAATTAGGATTCAAGAAGAGATATTGAATAAAGTATCATCCATGATTTAACATTCAAGAATAAAATGTAAAGATAATTGCTAAAAATATTCAATGAAGGTATGTTAAAATCAAATATACTAGAATTTTGAATAAAATAAAAATGTTCAAGCATAAATTGTTTTGAATAAGGTGCTTGAACATTACCTTTCATCATGCCAAAGGAAGTGTGCGGTAAATCAAATTTATCATTTTGAGTTATATTAATATATGAGGAGTCAAAAGCCTATTCCTTGAATTATCAAAAGTAATTATAAATTCAATATTCTTAATAAGTATATAGAGTTGCATAGGTCTTCAAGACAAAGATGGATCTTAAGTATAATTAATATTTATGAAAAATCAAATAATAAGCCATATCTTGATTTGCATATTTAAAGCAAAAGATTGGATAAGTATATCTTTTAGACAAGCTAGTTGCAAAGCATAATCCTTGAAATCTTTTAGAATATTATCAAATTATCATTTCTATTAAAGAATCAAGAAGATTATTACATGATCAAGGAGAAGGACTTTTGTTGGTTCCTCCACAAAGAAAAGCAAGACTCTTGTACTTTAAACATATTTCAAAATATTTTCCCAACATTGGCTACAAGAAGATGTTTTAAATATACAAGAACCAAAGATGGATTGACCAATGACACATAACATATGTTTCAAACTCAAGAAAAGATATAAAGGGATAAATATCACACCTACCTTAAATAAAAGTTCATGTTAAACTTTCAGATAGTGTGTGTTGGAGTTCGAGGTCTGCGAAAGCACATGAACAACACAAGGAATAAGAAGAAGCTTGGAGCATAACACACAATACCAAATGTATTACCAAGAGGATGTACAAAGATAAGTGACCCGTTAGGCCTATAGGCATATATACAAGCTTGGGAAAAAACCTCCTAAAGAGGGAAAAAAGGGTCCTCCCAGTCCTACTGTGTTCAAACACATCATTACCTAAATATATCAACAAATCCCCTTGGGAGTGATGCAGTGAACAAGGAGCTCACACTCAAGTTTAAGGAAGTGCCAAGCTACATGGAATCAATCCATAAAAAGAAGTAAGCCCAAAGCTTTATGGAAAGCTTCAAAACTTCTCCCTATGTAGAGCCTTTCAATGTGCTTAGTGCGAGCATGAAACACACAGTTCCTTGCAACTGTCAAACTGCTATGATTGTTAGTGAGGATGGTGGTGGCAAAAGACTGACCAACACCCAAGTCAGCCATAAGGAGTATGAGCCACACACACTCAATGGTCGCTATGAAAGTTTCCCTATACTCAGCTTCACAACTGGAAGTGGCCGCAGTAGGCTGCTTCTTGCTCAACCAAGATATACATGAGCTACCAAGCATGGCATGAAGCAAAATTCATTAGTGGACACACAAGTGCCATAGCAACGAGCCTAGTCAGAGTAAGAAAAAGCATGTAAATCTAGCAATAGTGATCCCCCCTTGGGATAAAACAATCCAAGTAATCGGGTACCACTCAAGTAGCGAAAGATGCGCTTCATTGCCTACCAATGCTTGACACCTAGGCAATGCATAAACCTGCTCATCTATGAGACAGCAAACTAAATCTCTGGCCCAGTAATGCATAAGTAAATCAAGCATCCAATAGCCTGCTAATAGAGAACAACATCAAATGCATCTCTAGCATCATGAAGACTTAATCATAAATATGTCTCCATAGGAGTGGCAATAGGTTTGTAGTCTTCAAGGCCAACACGTTGCAATAATGTGTCAATATATTTTGTTTGACACAAAGCTATTCCACCAACAACTTGCATAAATTGAATGCCCAAATAATGATGCAAATGCCCCAAATCTAACATCTCAAATGAGGCATGTAACATAGCCTTAAAATCAGCAATATGTTTCTCATGAGGACTAGTGAGCAGCATGTCATCAGCATACACAACAATTATCAGAACCAAATCATTTGTATGCTTAACATATAAGGTGCTCTCAGTTGGACTGTTCTCAAAACCATGTGCGATCAGATAGGCATGTATCTTTTCATGCCAAAAATGTGGTGCTTGCTTTAAACCATATAATGCCTTCTTCAACCTGCACACTTTGTTTTCGCCCTTTTTGCACAAATCCAGGGGGCTAAAAAATATACACTTCTTCATGCAAATCAGCATTCAAAAATGTAGTTTTAATTTCCAACTCATGTACAATCCAACCATGATGAGCTGCAAGTGCACAGATGCTACGAATAGTAGTCATTCGGCATGTAGGAGCAAAGGTCTCATCAAAATCAATGCCTCTTTTTTGAGCATAACCCTTTGCAACAAGCCTAGCCTTATACCTGTCAATTGTTCCATCAAGCTTAGACTTCAACTTGTATAGCAACTTAGTGCCAATGGCCTTCTTGAAAGGATCCAAGTCACATAAAGACGACGTACCATTTTTCATGATAGCATCATATTCTGATTGCATAGTAGCCATCCAATTTTCAGAATTTTGTACTTCATCAAAGGAAACAGCCTCATTCTCGTCACAGAGACTAGAGGAATCCATAACATAGCAATCTAATGCAAACGAAGCACTATGAGAGCCAGAACGAGTACCATATGACAAAGGTGCATCTAGTTTGATGTCACCCAAAGCTTGCACCAGCCATTTTGGCATAGTTTTTTCCTCCTCTATATCAATTGTCTCATCAATAATTGCATTATGTAAATATGCATCATAAATGGAATGGTCTACATCATCACATGAAACTTGTAAAGGCTGAAAAGTTGCCTCATTTGGACCAACACTAGAATGGCCACCTATAAGCACCAAGGTATCATACATATCTTTAGAGCTAACAGATGTCTCCTTAGTACAATGTCATGAAAGTAATGGTTGAATAGCATCTTCCACAAAAACAACATCACGGCTAACCGAAATGTGTTTAATCTGTGGATGATACATATGATAGCATTTGCTTTTAGAATTGTACCCAACAAAAATACATTTCACTGCTTTATTGTCCAATTTCTTGTGTTGTTGTTCAGGCACTAATGCATATGCCAGACAACCAAAAACATGTAGGTGAGCAACAGATAGCGTGCGATCATGCCAAGCCTCATGTGGAGTGATAGACTGCAATGCTTTAGTGAGACACATGTTAAGTACATATGTTGCACACATAACAGCCTCAAGCCAAAAACTATGTGGTAAGGCCGGACTCTTGACCATAAACCTTACCATCTCCATGATCTTCTGTTCAGCACCTCCATTCTCTTGAGGTGTATATTGAACTGTACACTGATGTTTTGTCCCATGTTCAGCCATAAATGCATAAAAATCAAAAGACATATATTCCTCCCAATTAGAATGAAGGGTGCCCATTTTACATGCTGATAGATTTTTAGCGAGAACCAAAAAGTTTGAAGCACATAATCACTTCAGACTTTGCTTTCAATGGATATACCCATGCATGCCTAGAAAAATCATCAATGAAAGTCATGAAGTAAAGATAGTTTCCAAAAGAGGGTGTTTGCATAGGACCATAAACATCACTGTGAACAAGCTGCAATTTTTGAGTAGCTCGAATTGAACCATCTTTGGGGAATGAGGAACACTGCATTTTGCCCAAAATGCAGCCTTCATAGACATGTTTACCAGGAGCCTCAAGTTTTAGTAGAGAGGACAATATTTCATATTTTTGCAAGTGTAGCAAACTAGCAAAATTCAAATGACCAAAGCGTGCATGCCAAAGTTTTGCATGTAACATAGCCTGAGAATCATGTACTGCATATGTTGAATCATTCATATATTTTTCATAGTCTATGAGCTTATACAGCCCACAACATAAAATGTCAAAAGCAATAATGAAATTGCTATTTTGATAGATCATGGACTGTACATTTGCAATCAATAGATTTCACAACCAAGCCAATCTTGGCTAAAGCTGAAACTGATAACAGATTCTTCTTGATCCTTGGCACAAATAAAGCATCCAACAATGTAAAAGAACTACCATCAATAGTAGTTAGAATGATCTTACCAACTCCCATGACAGGATAAGAGGAGTTGTTGGTGCATGTGACAGCATTCCATGTATGGGCAAGCTCGAGTGAAGTGAAGAAACTGCATTGCAAGGTAATATGTTTGGTTGCCCCACTATCAAAGTACCAAACATCTGAGTCTACTGCAAACATACATTGTTCATGAGAAGATGGGTCATAACTACAAATAGTGGTAAATGCCCATTCTTCATTTTGCACAAGATTAGCAGACTTTGTTTTGGGTGTAGAGGCCTCTGCAACAACCATTCCAACCTCTTTCTTCCTTGCCTCTTTAGCAGCAAGTTTTGGACAACTCTTTATGACATCATCATTTCCTTTACAATATTTGCTAAAAAAATTTTGCTTTTCTATTTTCTTCTGATCTCTATCATCCTTCTTTGATTGTGCAGAATTAGTAGATTTTTGTTTACTAGTAGAAAAGCTCCATTTACATTTGCCCTTCTGAACTAGCCAGGAAAGCTTGATTTGCAACATGCATAATGGACCTATTTTGCCTAGATTGATCTTCTTGCAATAGAACAAAGACTAACTCCTCAATTGTTAAGGCATTTGGATTGTCTTTCATCATGAAATGAAGAGTAGAAGAAAAACTTTGATATGAATCAGGAAGACCATTCAAAACATTCTACACAAGTGAACTGCCAAGCAAGATTTCATCAGCAAAAATCAATTGTTCCTTCAAATCTTTGATCTTTGTCAAAAAATTATCCATGGAATCTCCTTCATTCATGTGCTCACTCTCCAACTCTTTTCAGAGGTAAGCAATGTTGGAGTTAGACGTCTGCGGAAGCATGCAAACACCACAAGGAAGAAGAAGAAGTTTGGAGCACAACACATAATACTAAATGTATTACCACTAGAATGTACAAAGATAAGTAACCCATTAGGGCAATAGGCATATATACAAGGGGGGGAAGAAACCTCCTAAAGAGGGAAAAAGATGCCCCGATAGTCCTAGTGTGTTCACACACATCACTACCTAAATATATCAACAAATCCCCCTTGGGAGTGATGCGGTGAACAAGGAGCTGGCACTCATGTATACGGAAGTGCCAAGCTATGTGGAATCAATCCACAAAAGGAAGAAAGCCCAAAGCTTTGCGAAAATCTTCAACTTCTTCTTAGGCAGAGCCTTCGTGAACAGTTCTCCAATGTTCTCCTGCGTGGGAACTCCAGCAGAGAACCTCTCCCTGACATAATGATAATGCATCTCAATGTGCTTACTGTGAGCATGGAACAGAGCGTTCCTTGCAACTTCCAATGTGCTCTGACTGTTAGTGAAGATGGTGGAGGCAAAAGGCTGACCAACACCCAAATCAGCCGTAAGACATCTGAGCCACACACACTCAATAGTCGTTGTGAAAGCTTCCCTATACTCAGCCTCACAACCGGAAGTGGCCACAGTAGACTACTTCTTGCTCATCCAAGATATACATGAGCTACCAAGCATGAAGCAAAAACCACTGGTGGACACATGAGTGTCATAGCAACCAGCCCAATCATTGTCAGAAAAAGCATGCAAATTTGGCAGTAGTGATCCCCCCTTGGGATAAAACAATCCAAGTAGTCGAGTACCACTCAAGTAGTGAAAGATGCGCTTAACTGCCTGTCAATGCTTGACAGCTAGGCAATGCATAAACCTACTCATCTGTGGGACAGAAAACTAAATATATGGCCAAGTAATGCATAAGTAAATCAAGTGTCCAATAGCTTGCTGATAGAGAACAGCATCAAATGCATATCCACATCATGAAGACTCAACTGTAAACCTATCTCCATAGGAGTGGCAATAGGTTTGCAGTATTCAAAGCCAAAATGCTACAATAATGTGTCAATATATTTCGTTTGACACAAAGCTATTCCGCCATCAACTTGCATAAGCTGAATGCCCAAATAATGATGCAAATGCCCCAAATCAAACATCTCAAATGAGGCATGCAAATCAGCCTTAAAATCTACAATATGCTTCTCATGAGGACTAGTGAGCAACATGTCATCAACACAGATAACAATGATCAAAAGCACATCATTGGCACGCTTAACATATAAAGTGCTCTCAATTGGACTGTTCTCAAAACCATGTGCAATCAAATAAGCATGTATCTTTTCATACCAAGCACGTGGTGAGAACTTCCCAGCAATCAACATATCATCAACATAAATTATCAAGCCTATCTAGTTGACATTTAAGCATATCTTTGTACAATGATCCTCATTGCTTTGACAATAGCCTTGAGACTTAATAAAAGCATCATACTTTTGGTACCAGAGTCTAGGGAACTGCTTAAGTCCATATAAGCTCTTCTTTAGCTTATAAACTAGACTATCTTTGCCAAGAACTACATAACCCTCTCGTTGTTCCATATAGATCTCATCTATAATATCTCCATGCAAGAAAGGATTTTTCACATCCATTTGGACTATCTCTAAGTCCTTCACTGCAACAAATCCAAGCAACATGCACAAGGTATTCATCTTGACCACTCAAGAGAAGATTTCCTTGAAATCAACATCATGTTGTTGCTTAAAACCCATTGCATTAAGTCACAATTTATACTTTAGAAGCACTATCTCATTTGAATTTCAGCGTATATGCACATCTACATGGTAAATTTGTCCTTCCCTTTGGCAAAAGTACTAAATTCCAGAAGACTCACCATCATATGTTAGCATAACAAAATCCAAACTTGGAACATATCTATCAGGTGGATGTGAGGCATGTGTAGAGCATCTCAATAGTTACTAAATAGGATCATTTGCAGAATGATCTAATTGGACATTTTGTTGAACATCCCTATGTGCAGCATTTTTATGCATGCTAATTGGAGGACTAGTATCCTCAAACATGACTCTTCTTACTTCAACCTCCTTAACAGGTTGTTTATGCATCTTAGAATCATTGAAAATGGCATCACTACTCTTGATCATTGACCATGATTTGGGATCCCATATGTGATATCCAAACTGGCTTCTTAACCATATCCAAGAAAAATGCATTTCTTTGACTTATGGTCTAGCTTTTGTCTAAGATTCTTGGGTATATGAACAAATGATTCGCACCCAAAAACTCAAAAATGATCATAATATGGGTGGCTTCCCTGTCCATAACTCTTGTGCCATTTTTAGCCCTTTCACAATACTAGGTGAAAGGTTAATCACATGAACTACAGTCAATACTGCTTTTGCTCAAACGCCTTGTGAAAGGTTTGCATGATGTAGGATAGAAACTACTGATAGGATATACCTAGACTTTTCTAGTAGCATCATCTATGAAAGTGACAAAGTAAAGAGAACCACCTAATGACCTTGTGGGCATAGGACCAGACATATCTATATGAACAAGATCTAAAGGCTGAATTGAAGATTCAATGTGTGTCTTGTGCACATTCCTAGTTTGCTTTCCATATTAACAACACTCACAAAATGAAAAATCAAAGCAAGATAACACGGGTAAGTAGCGAGAACAAGAAATATTTTCCATTCCACTATGAGATATGTAGCCCAAACGGCCATACCAAATACAAGCCATAGGTCCTTTAAAGAACAGCTAACAAGTGTTCTTCCTATGATACAAATAAAGGATAAAGTGAGCCAATGTTTCTTCCTTTTGCAATAACCATATTCCCCTTTGATATGCCAAAGGACTAAACATAGAAAACCACCTTGTAACCAAGGTCATCAAGTTGATCAATTGACATAAAATTGCATGATAATTGAGGTACATGGCATACATTATGCATAGTAAATCTTGAACCATCAATGAACTACACAACCACATCTCCAATCCTGACAATGTCACACTGGTAAGAGTCAAAAAGTCTCATAGTACCAAGAGACTTTGTTGCATAATTCAAGAACCATTCTCTATGTGGTATCACATGGAAAGAGTCATCAGAATCTAACAACCATGTGTGGGAAAGAGATTCGGCCAAAACAGCCTCCATGGGTAGAATATTGTCAAGTGTAAACACATTAGGATCATCAAAAATAGCATTAATTTCTTCAATATTCTTTAGAGTCCAAGATGATGTTCCAAGTAACTATTTAACATGCCCATCAACATTCTGTCCTTTACCTTTAGCATTCTTTAACACATGGCCGTCTTTCTTTATGTGTCCTTTCTTATGAAAATAATGGCATTTGATATCCCTTTTTTCCTTGATTTACTTCTACTCTTCTTTTGTTGACCATTCATTTCCTTGTTCTTGTTCTTGCCATGTTGTTGATTCTTTCCTTGGTAAGAATCATGAATATTATATGCATCTCCACTCTTAATGTCAACCATAGATTTTTTACAAATCCCCTCACTCAATAGCGCTCCACGTATGTCATCATAGACCAATTTACCACTAGGTGCACTATTGCTAATAGCTATGCAAAACGTATCACATGATTATGGTAACGTGCATAACAACAAGGTGGCTTTCATTTCATTGTCCATCTCCATTTTTTGAGCCTTTAACTAAGAGAATATAGCATCAAACACATTTTGATGAGCAACAACATTATCTGTGTCCTTCATGCAAAGCTCATATGACTTTCTCATCATCTACACTTTATTTGATGTTGTTTGTTTTTCATATGTGTTGCATAACTTATTCCAAATATCCTCTGCATTTTCACAGTCCAATATTGTAAAGTAAACATTATCTGTCAAGTGAAATTGAATGGTAGACCTAGCCATTTCATCTAACTCATCCCAATCATCTTCATCCATCTCAACAAGCTTCTTTGAGATTCCATTTATTGGCTTCCATTGCCTCCTTTGAATCAACACATCTTTAATCAGATTCTTGCATAGAGCAAAGAGTTTATGCCATCAATTTTTTGGATCTCAAAATGGTCTTTACCCTAGAAGTTATAGCTCCTCCTCGGAACACTAGCACTACATCCTGATCCACCAAACGTGCTTGAAATTTTTGATATCATGATGATAGAGAAACTAGAATTATAAGGGAGTTAAAAGAGTTCAAAGAACACGAACGCTCAAAAAAGGATGAACAAGTGCCAGATTCTGGGAAAACTTCGACAAAGTCTCCGCATAAAAATATATTAATGAAGAGGAATGACCAACCAAAAGGATTATTTGAGAATATATGTGCTCACACCAATAAGTGTATCAAGGAGTAAACTGACCATTGTATAGTTGACAAACCAAAAATCTAGAAAAAAATTTATTACAAGTGCTAACATGTAAACCTGCATAATGAATCACTGAATCCATTGCATTTAATCAGTTAACCAAAAGAAGCCAACTAGGCTTATTGAGCACCTATGAACAGCTAGCATAAATCTCCTATGGCGACGTTGGGTAAGTCTTCCACCTACATCACCAAAGATAGCTGGATATCTAGGTGTCTCCTAGTTAAGAAAACCTCACCATGACCCTCTTTATCAACATCAAAGGCTCTATGCAAAAAACGTAACCCCTATATCAATGACCACCAAGGTAAAAAATAAGACCACCCCTCTTACTCAAAAGTATAAAAGTATGGGTGAATTTCTCTAAATATCTCATATTATAAGTATAAATATATTGACAAATTTTGATAATAATTTCCATTCAAAATATTAAAAAATTGGTGAATTTTATTCACAACTTATATTTAAAATATAAAATTTCACACAAATTTGTATAATAAGCTCCCTTAGAAATATATACAAATATTTGAGTATTTGATACCATTTTCTATGCTAAATCACTTCTTTTGCTATGTTTTCTTTGTAATCCTCGTCATTATTGCTACCTTCTTCCTCCATTGTTGTTCAAACTTTTCTTCACCTTCATTGAGCATAGGATAGAAACACATGCACAATGCACACACATGTCATAGATGTACACATAAATGCACACACATACATAACCACATACACATGCACACTTGCACATATATACACATACATACACTTGAACATATGCATATCATGTGTGACGTACACACATACATGCATAATACACAATACACATAAAACACATTCATACACATTCATATACTCTTTCATGCACATTCCATAACCTCATTTTGACATGTGTGGAGAAGTGAGATCATATGGGCCATCTGGATCATAACCTCTCATTCTACCAATTGATCATAACCTAGAGACTCAATGGATTCAACAAAATTACGAATATAAGACTCTAATAGAGAGAATTACAAAATTCAAATGAAAATTATAGCATTGAGATAATGCTACTACTCTCACACAGACAAACACCAAAGGCATCTTGGGAAAGTTCCAAAATCCATAATATTGCTCAGGCATCATGCATCATAAAGAAATATATGAGAGATGCATGAGCTTACTTTAAGATTTAAGTCCATCATGAGGTAGACCATACAAATCCTAAGGTTGGCACTTTTAGAAGTAGGATCAATCTAAAAAAGCTGACCTAGATATATACAAGTAGTTTTGCCAAAATCCATGACTAGACCAAATGTGGAGCAATTTTTTGCTAGTCAGCGGATGATTTCTGCCTTATCTATGTTCCCCAATCAATAGAAAACAAGAAGACTTCTAGGTAAGCCACTTATGTTTAGTAGTCTATTGATGAATAGAGCTAGTACTTGTTTGAGTTTATGTGTAGATAGACTATGCTACACATTCCTGGAGACTTCTTCTATCTTCTACATCGATTTGTATTGTTGTAATTACCATGAAGGTTTCTAAACTCAAACAAAATTGAAATGATATGAAGTAGCCATAAATGATATTTTTCAATAGTAGGATGGTGCATCTTTTTGAAACTGGAAAGACAAAACTACATGTGTCTATAAGCATGTCAAACTTGCATGAGATGCAGGAACATACTTTGGATTCTGAGAACATGTATGTAGTCAACATTCCAATTATGTAAATAAAAGACCATGGCAATCATGAAGAATATATAAGCTATCAGCTCATTCAACAATGAAATACCATTGGATGTGCATTAAAAATGAAGCATTTTGTATCTAAAAGACAAGAAAATGTGATTTCTCATTAGTAAAGAACAAATGGAGGTGCAACTAGAAAACTATAACACATGCTACAGGGCCATAAATCTTTACAAATAATGTCCAAAACCAACTAGAACTAAAACTACCATTGAATATACTCTCTTTAGTATTAAGTAGTGTGCACTTTCTATAAATGAGAAAAATAGAGATCCTCACTTGCAAAATACAGCCATCTTTATATCTAAACAAAACTCTAGAAATGCAACCATTCTTGAAGTCTATAGAAGAGCATTTTAGCTATTTTAGAAACCTAACATTAAAATATGGTCAAGTAGAGATTGCAATAACAATTAACCAGAATACATATCCTTCCTGATCAGCAAAATCTGGCAGGAAGTGAGTTGACTATCTCTGAGATTACCCTCTCCTAGCTATTAGTTGATTATTTTTGACATAGGTGCAGTAGGTACATTTTTGAAATGATAAAATTTCAATAACATGTTGTTAACACAATGGACCCCAAAAAAAATTACTAAGCTTATCTCTACAAAAAGGCTTGATATATATACACAATAAATATCAAAATCTCTCGGCATTTGTGTTGCTGATATATGTTCTTTCTTTAAGAGATCCATTTGTGTCCCTCACACAGACTCTCATGGGCATTAATAGGAACTATAATCACCAGCTACCATAATAGCCTTGAAGGGAAGAATATTGACATCAATCCTTGGTAGCATGGCCTTCCGAATTAACTCATTCATCTAAATATATCATAGAGTGAATTTTGATTACAAGAGGTTCAATAGCCCCACTACAACTTCACCATGGTGCAAGCAGTATGACTAGTAACTCAGGAATGACAATGTAGAACAACAACAAAATGAAGAAATAGATAATAAAAATAGCATAGTCTCCAAATGAGGAAAAAGTTAATAATAATAGCATGCTCTAGACATAATCAATAACTCCTATGAGAGTTAATCTAAAAAAACCCTAATGCCTTGGGCATCCCATGTCCACTTGATACTATGTTGCTTCATTGTAAGCATGGGTTCCAAGTTAAGCCCTGGAACGAACCATATTGTTAGTTCTTAGGAATTCCTTCAACATCTAGTCTTGGGAATCCTATTGTCGACCGTGATGCTTTTCAAACATCAAATAACCAACCATATTGATCCAAAATCCTCAATCCTCCTTTTCTACACTTTCAATCCAGCCTCTGCTGCTTTCACAATCTAGTTGTTACTCTTTTTCTTGTGAAATGGATCTTACATTTAATTTCCTCTTAACATAAGAAGATCCATCCATATCACCTTTCTCCTTAGTCCTATTTTCCTGGTGTCGCATCAACATGTGCAACACCCCAAAGCTAGATAGAACTTCCTGTGTTGTCTGTAAACCTCACACATCTAGGTGCTACTTCTTCACTTTGGCTGGATTCCCTTTATCCAATATATTAACCCAGAGGTACCAGAACATTGATAATGATGAGCTACAAGATGGTTGGTACTCGAAAAATATATGCATGCTATAATCTACTTCAATCTCAACCTCAATTGTTGAAATGAAGAAATACCTTCGGTGATTGTACCTCTGATAATCTATGCACCATATAATTTTCTTAAGTCTCTACCTTCGTTTCCCCAGTTGACAAGCACCTTCAAGGTTCCTAGGAGCATTCTACAATGAATCAAATCTGGTGTTATATCGCATGAGAATATGTGAATTGCAAATGTATAGAATGATGGTGATAGGAGATCTTCTTCTTGTTTGTCAAACACTTTAGTACAATGAGTGAATACATCAAGCAACTTTCATGACTTGATAGGCCATCTCATAAAAAAGTGTCTATAAATAGCATATCTTATCAAGCATTCTGTGAAGTTCATCTCTAGCTCCCATTACATGGTCTCTGACATTGTTGTCCATAACAAATATCAAGCCTTGTGTGTTCTAGAAGTAAACCCTCCAAAGAGGTTAGATCTATAAGACAATATGGAGATATTAAAGAGTCACCTTGACAATTATTATAACTTTCTTTAAAGTTTCTACATTATCTTGGCCTCCCACAAACTATACACTAAAGTTGATGTCTTTGTACTCGAAAGTTTTGGAGACCCTGCTCAACATAATCATGTGATAAAAGCTAGACAAGATGTGTTCGATCATTTAAAGAAACCTATATACTCATCATGAAGAAGGTAAACACCTCTGATTACAAGGGGGACAGTAGATCAATAGACTAGAGCCACGTGATATAACAATCCCACACCTGTCCATACATATCCACACATGCATATGCATACTTATCTTAATTTATTTTAACATATACATACTTTTCCATACCTATCTCGATTTATTTTGGCATATACATACCTAGCTCCTGCACACACGTGCACATACACAACCTATATGCATACTTGTACACACATCTAGAAACAACATTAGATTACCGAATTTCTGATCATAGATAGGTCCCAAATTCCAATATGTTCTATGTGCAAGCCTTGTAAAGCATGAATACAAACATAATATATATATATATAAGTTGATCTACTTTGTATGTTCATCAACTTGAAAAAATGGTCAATTTTCATGGAGATTAATTTTTTCATATTTATGAAGCCATTTCAATCAACCTCCTCTAGATACAAAACCTACACAACATATAAAACAACATATGGAGATATTCCATATCTAATCTAGTTCAGCTCAGAGAATGTCCAACAATGCATTGTGAGATTGTTGGATGGTCTCAAAGCTACGCAAGAGGGGAACCACCTCAGAGAGATGTCTAACATAATTTTGATGTGAATAAAATAGATGGGAACAGGATCAAAAGGACCCTCTAAAATAGATGGGAATGGGATCAAAAGGATCCAAGGGGTCTATAAATGGCCCAAGTTCTTTAGCAGCTTGGCATTATAAGAAGCATAGGTATCTCAAAATGGGGACTCAGAGGTAGTTAAATAGATTGTTTTTATTCGATCTTTTAAGTTCGCATTATCTTTTTGTGTGATATTGTATCAAAAATGTGGGTGTGGTTTAGCGGATGTGCCTTGGACTCCTAGGCAGATGGCCAGGGTTCAAGTCCCACCTAGGGCTAGATGCCTCAAAGTTCCCCAAGAAGGGTGCCTCTACCTTAGGAGGTTGGGTGTGTGTGTCTTTCCAATTCATTGTAATCTCAAAAGAAAAAAAAAACTCATTGTCTAATTGAATAGTTTCAATAGAAGAAAAATATATGAGCATTTCAGTTATAATAATTTCCTCTTTGGAGAAAAGCCTCTTTCAGTTTCACAGAAAGTCTTGGGTTTTGAAAGCTTCAAAGAAAATGTGGTATGGTTGTCGAAACTACTCGCTTGTTTTCTTTGACTTATAATCTCACGTTTTTTTTGTTCAGTATAACTCATATTCCATCTATGAAAAGAAATGGTTCAGACATGGTTTGCAACAGAAAACAACTTTTCTTGCGCACACACACACACACACACACACATATATATATATATATATATATTGTTGGTGCAAACAAGCCTTAACACTTGGCTTTGAAGACTCAACATTAAGCTTGGACAATTGGAACCTTGGAAAGATAAAGTTTGAACCCATGAAGGATACATTTGAACCATAGAAACAGATACTTAATTGATTGTTACTCTTTACCCAATGTAAAAGTCAATATGACTTAATCAATTATGTAATCACACCTACTAGACTAGAGTCGTGGAAAAAGTAGATGATCTAGTTGAGGGAATATCTCCCTAAGTCTAGTGGAGAGAATCAAGGGAACTTTAATTTGAATTCAAATTCAAATTTGTTCAAGATTCCTATAAAAGAGCTATGTAAAAGTCGCGGGTAAGTGGCTCACTCCCCGAGGCAATTCCAAACAAAATCACTGAGTGTGTGAGAGCTACTCATTAGCCTACACCTCTGAGTACCATTGGGCATCATTATACATGCCAATGGGAATGTACATTTGATAGATTCAATACATATACTCATATTCATTATCACTGTTTTCTCTGAGTGACTACCTCCAAGTCTGTCAACTTCAACAGGGCATATCTCAAGATCTACTGAACCAAATTGGATGATCCAGGGCTCATTGAAACCAGCTCAAAGCATTCTACAACACTACAAAATTTCAAGTCATTCTATTTAGCCAATTGGGAGAAATCTCAGTCGAAGAAGTCACTGGTATATTTCTGTGTTGTTCCTAAAAAGTCGGGGGTGTCTCTGATTTTGCTAAAGATCATGCTCAGTGTATAGTTTGTTATTTGGAGTGATTCAACTTGCTAATGGTAGCTTGTTAAGTTAATTTAATACTCCCAGAAGGAATTAAACCAATTGCAAGTGTGCTGGTCACACTGAGCTTAGGACTGAGCAGGTATCAATACAGGAATAGAAAGTTTTTGGAGTTGTGAAGGTTCAAAATCATCTGTTTTGATTTGGTCATCACTCAATCATTTTTTAAAGCACATATATAGTTTCTTGGTGTCATTTGGAAGCTCAAGGAGTCTCCTAACCATATCTGAAAAGAAAAGAGGGCAGGTGTGAAGCAGGTCTAGCAGCACCAACTTGATCTTCTGATTGTACCCAGCCATCACATTCAACAGTGGTATCAGAGCAAAACAAGGTAATCATGGGTGATGGTTTCCCTTCCTTCATTGACAAATTGGATAGAAATAACTACCAGGCTTGGTCATTAAGAATGAAGACCTATCTACAAGGGAGAAGCTTGTATGGATACATATCAGGAGATGAGGAGTTGCCCTCATTCAAAACCAGAAGCCTACCTACAAAGGATGAGCATGAGAGACTAAATCAATGGTGTGCTAAAGATGCTTTGGCAAGGTCATATCTTCTAAACTCTATCTCTGATTTCCTTCTACCTCATGTTAGGAACTGTAAGACTTCCCAAGAGACTTGGGAAACCTTGTCAACATACTTCTCATCAAGCACAAGGGCCAGAAAGAATCAGCTATGGATTGAATTTACAACTCTTAGGAAGCAATCAAAACAATGTGTCTCAGATTTTGTCACCAAAGTCAAAGACATTGCAGATCAACTTGCAAGTGTTGGAGAAGAAATTGAAGAAGAGCAAATAGTCAGACAAGTGATCAATGGACTCAAAGCAGATGACAAGTGGGAAAGCTTTACCACTGTAATGGATTTGTACATGGACATCCAAGCACCTGATCTAACAACTCTGATTGGACAACTATTCACACATGAAGCAAAGATCACAAAGAATGGAGAGCAATCAAAAGGTAACAATCCCTCTGCCCTATATACAGATAAGAAGTCTAAAGACAAGGGTAAAAGTAAGAAAGTTGATGAAGAAGGATCCACCTCCCAAGCAAACTATGCAGGGAGAGGTAGATCATCTAGAGGTAGGGGCAGAGGAGGTAAGTCAGGTAGGGGGAGACCCTATAATCAATCTCCATGCAATATTTGTGGCTTGTCTAACCATACTACAGATGAATGCTACAAAAATTACAAGAACCAAGAGGAAGAGGTCACCAAAGAGGAGGATACTCCCAAGGCAGAGGCAGATTCAATCAATCTCAAGGCTACCATGGCTACAACAATAATTACAACAATAACTACAACAATAGCTACAATCACAATGGCAATTATCAAGGAGGATACAGGAACAGAAAGGATTACAACAATTATGCAGAGGATCAAGATGATTCCTTGTTGATTATGAACATGACATCTAAATCAGGTATCAATGATGATCATTTGTTCTATATTGATTCAGGTTGCTCTAACCATGTAGCTGGGAATGTTGCCTTACTCTCTGATTTGGAAGAACCTAAAGGCAAGCACCAAGTGCAGACAGGTGATGACACTAAACATTCAGTGGTTAAAGTAGGTAATGTCAAAACAAGTGATGGTAATTAGAATTTGCTAAGCAGAGTATTGTATGTCCCAACAATCACCAAGAATCTGATGAGTGTAGGTCAGATTGTTGAAAAAGGTCTACAGGTCAGGTTCACTCAACATGGTGCATATGTCGAGGATCCAAGACATGGATTCAGAAGGATAGCCAAGGGAGAGAAATCAGGTAGACTATTTACTTTTGAACTTGAGGATACTAAGAATATTGCCTTGTACAACTATAAGGACCAAACCTTATCAGAATTGGAGATGTGGCACAAAAGATTAGGTCACATTGGAGAGAGGACCATAAAGCAGATGAGTAGGGATCAATGTGTGCTTGGGATACCTAATGTATCCAAGCAACACATGATATACAAGTGTGGGGCTTGTCAATTTGGTAAGTCACACAGATTGCCATATACCAAAAAAGGTTTTATGCATGAAGACTACTTGGAATTGGTGCATACAGATGTTTGGGGACCAAGCAAGGAGCCATCCCTATCTGGATCAAGGTACTATGTATCTTTTATAGATGATTATAGCAGATGGACTGTCTTGTACTTCATGAAACATAAAGATGAAGTATTTAATTGTTTCAAAAGGTATCTTGCATTAGTAGAGAATCAAACAGGTAGACATTTGAAGAGATTAAGGTCTGATGGTGGTGGAGAATACTTCTCCAATGATTTTGAAGAATTCTTGCAGGAAAGAGGCATCAAGAGGGAGATTACCACAAGGTACTCACCTGAACAAAATGGGGTAGCTGAAAGAAGGAATAGACTCATTGTGGAGACAGCTAGGTCTATGCTTAATGAGAAAAAACTACCAAATTATCTTTGGGCAGAGAGTGTATCTACTGCCACATACTTAATCAACAGGTTGCCATCAAAGACACTTGATGGAATGACACCCTATGAGGCTTGGCATGGTAAGAGACCATCTCTAGATCATTGCAAGATCTTTGGGTGTGTTGCATATGTGCATATTCCCTCACAGGTAAGGGGAAAGCTAGACCCTAAGGCTGAAAAGTGTATCTTTATTGGTTATGATTTGAATCAGAAAGGATACAGGTTCTATAACCCCTCAAACAAAGGCTTCAAGGTAAGCAGAGATGTAATCTTTGATGAAAATGATTCATGGTATGATAATGAGTGCAGGAAAGTTAGTCTACCTTATGATATGGAAGAAGACTTTCCAAAGCTTGTCAGGCAAGAACCAACTCAGAATGAGGACACAAGCTCAGATGATGAAGACACCATCAACATTGAAGAATTCAAAGCTTGGAAATCCAAAGGGAAGATGAAGATGAAGCAACTTGAAGACAATCCAGAATCCTCAACTCAAGCTATGAGGAGATCTTCAAGGGAAAAGAAGAAACCTATTAGGTATGGGTATGATACCTCACTTGTAACCAAGCACTCTGTATATCTTGCAAAAGATATCTTAAGTGAAGAACCAGGTACATTTGAGGAAGCTATTACTAAACCAGAATGGAAGGAAGCAATGGATGAAGAAATGGAGGCTCTCAAGGAGAGTGATACTTGGGACTTGGTACCCAAGAAGGACTCCATGAAAGTGATAGGATCCAGATGGATCTACAAACTCAAAAGGAACTCAGATGGTACAATAAGCAGGTACAAAGCTAGGTTGGTAGCCAAGGGTTTTGCACAAACCCAAGGCATTGATTATGAGGAGACTTTTTCTCCTGTGGCAAAGATGCCAACTATCAGAATTATGGTGAGTGTAGCTGCATCCAAGAATTGGAACATGTACCAATTGGATGTAAAGAATGCATTCTTGAATGGATGGATATCTGAAGAGGTCTACATGTCACAACCACCTGGCTATGAGGATCCCAATAAGGTAAATCATGTTTGCAAATTGAAGAAGGCTCTGTATGGATTGAAGCAGGCACCTAGAGCATGGAACTATAGGTTGACTACCTATCTCTTGGATCAAGGATTTGTGATGAGTAAAGCAGATACTTCATTGTTTATAAAGAAGAACAATTCAGAGGTAATATACTTGTGTGTCTATGTTGATGACATCATTATTACAGGAAATGATGTTCAAGGAATTAGACACATCAAAGGTCAAATGATGAAGGAATTCAAGATCAATGATCTGGGATTATTGAAGTACTTCCTAGGGCTTGAATTGGTCTACACAAATTCAGGTATATTCATTACTCAGAAGAAGTACATTCAGGACATGGTCAAGAAGTTTAATTTGCAGGAAGCTAAAGTCTCAAACATTCCTATGGAGGTCAACCACAAACTCAGTGCACATGAAGGAGAAGAACTCAAGGATATTACACGGTACCAAAGTTTGGTAGGTAGTCTTAATTATGCTACCTTAACTAGGATTGATATCTCATATGGTGTTAGTGTACTTAGCCAATTTATGCATAAGCCAAGAGTACCACATTTGGAGGCAGCCAAGAAGATAGTAAAGTACCTAAAGGGAACACAAAATCATGGTTTGTATTATCCATATTCATCAGACATTGACATCAAGGTATACTCAGATGCAGATTGGGCAGGTTGCAAGGATGACAGGAGGAGTACATCTGGTTACATATGCTTTGCAGGTGATAAACCAATTTCTTGGTCATCCAAGAAACAACCCACAGTGGCTCTATCATCTACTGAGGCAGAATACAGAGGGCTAGCTAATGCCACTCAAGAAGCCATATGGTTGAAGCTACTATACTCAGAATTGGGCCTATACACAAGGCCACCAATCATATTTGGTGATAACACAAGTTCACTTCACCTAGCTGCTAACCCTGTTTATCATGCTAGGACAAAACACATAGAGGTTCATTACCACTATGTAAGGGAGAAATTACTTAGCAAGGAAATCCAATTATCATATGTGTCCACTAATATTCAATGTGCAGATTTGCTTACAGAAGCTTTGGATGGGAGCAAGCTATGCAGGTTTAAATCCATGATAGGATTGCAGGATATCATTGAAGACTAAAGATGAAGACTCAAGCAAGTGTTTGGCTTGAGGGGGAGCTGTTGGTGCAAACAAGCCTTAACACTTGGCTTTGAAGACTCAACATTAAGCTTGGACAATTGGAACCTTGGAAAGATAAAGTTTGAACCCATGAAGGATACATTTGAACCATAGAAACAGATACTTAATTGATTGTTACTCTTTACCCAATGTAAAAGTCAATATGACTTAATCAATTATGTAATCACACCTACTAGACTAGAGTCGTGGAAAAAGTAGATGATCTAGTTGAGGGAATATCTCCCTAAGTCTAGTGGAGAGAATCAAGGGAACTTTAATTTGAATTCAAATTCAAATTTGTTCAAGATTCCTATAAAAGAGCTATGTAAAAGTCGCGGGTAAGTGGCTCACTCCCCGAGGCAATTCCAAACAAAATCACTGAGTGTGTGAGAGCTACTCATTAGCCTACACCTCTGAGTACCATTGGGCATCATTATACATGCCAATGGGAATGTACATTTGATAGATTCAATACATATACTCATATTCATTATCACTGTTTTCTCTGAGTGACTACCTCCAAGTCTGTCAACTTCAACAGGGCATATCTCAAGATCTACTGAACCAAATTGGATGATCCAGGGCTCATTGAAACCAGCTCAAAGCATTCTACAACACTACAAAATTTCAAGTCATTCTATTTAGCCAATTGGGAGAAATCTTAGTCGAAGCAGTCACTGGTATATTTCTGTGTTGTTCCTAAAAAGTCGGGGGTGTCTCTGATTTTGCTAAAGATCATGCTCAGTGTATAGTTTGTTATTTGGAGTGATTCAACTTGCTAATGGTAGATTGTTAAGTTAATTTAATACTCCCAGAAGGAATTAAACCAATTGCAAGTGTGCTGGTCACACTGAGCTTAGGACTGAGCAGGTATCAATACAGGAATAGAAAGTTTTTGGAGTTGTGAAGGTTCAAAATCATCTGTTTTGATTTGGTCATCACTCAATCATTTTGTAAAGCACATATATAGTTTCTTGGTGTCATTTGGAAGCTCAAGGAGTCTCCTAAACATATCTGAAAAGAAAAGAGGGCAGGTGTGAAGCAGGTCTAGCAGCACCAACTTGATCTTCTGATTGTACCCAGCCATCACATTCAACATATATGTGTGTGTGTGTGTGTGTGTGTGTGTGTGTGTGTGTGTGTAGATGATCCAAAAACCAATAACGCACACACACACACACTCCTTCCATCATAAGGAGGTCTCAGCAAAATGATCGGAATATGGCTTCTAATTAACCAGACACTGGCACACAGAAAATGAGTATAAAATGTAGTAAAGCACAATTTCCTATGTCCAAAGAGCAGCTATATTATGGTGTTCACGACTTACTTTGGAAATGCACATAGTGCAATACAATTCTGTATTCAATGCTTGTGTGGCAATGGAGAATTAACAGAGAACTATAGACACTTCACAAAAGACATTGAATTGGCATTGGTGAAGGAGCATGGCATGGTAAATATGTATTTTAACATGAAGGCAATGTTATGATAATTATTAGCCTTTTAGATGAGCTCCACCTACTATTGATGAGCTCCACCTACTATTGATGTGATAGTTCTGTATTTACAAGTGAGAGGAACAAGAAGAGATCAATCTACAGAGTAATGTCAAGCACATTGTATGATTTTACATCCAATCTTTCCAAGCATAATTGAACCAAAACACTAGATGTTCATCAAGAAGTTAGACAAACCCCCACATGTTGAGAAAAGCATTACAACATTGGAAATCCATCCTTGAAAAGAGAAACAGTGAAATAAGGATAAGCAATCGATTTCTTTTACCCTTTTAAGAGACAGGATTCGACAATCCTCCATGTAATTTGAACATTGTGTTTTGAATCCAACTAAAAACCATGGTTTCAATGGTTACATTAACATAAAGATTTGCAAATCAAAAAGAGCATTTTTTTGTGCTTTTCAAAACTTAAGTGGCACATGATCAAATAACTTCCTCTTCTTGGCATACACATTTGCTAAAGAACACATTATAGTGCATGCCAGGTTAGAGAATGATCTTTAACAATGCACAACAATGCTTTGGTGGAATGATCTTTGTCACAGTGCAGATTGTCCAACACATGGAAGGCTTTTCAAGAAAAGTTTAAGGATTTTTTTCTACCCTTACTGTTCAACCTACATGTTCGACAATTGTGGGCTAAATTTACATGGATGGAATGTGATACGTTTACAACCTACACAGATCGGTTCTACCAATACCTAGTATCTCTTCGCTTGCTTGAAGATGTTTCCAATGATACTATGAAGAAGAAGAAAGTATGATGATGGGATAGAGAAGGAGATTCAAGCAAAGCTTCACTCATGCCAACCTACATCGCTTCATGAAGCTATTAGCTTTGAACATGATGAGGAGAATGAGTACCAAATGATTATCAAGAGGATCAGTTTGCAGCAGCCACATCAACAATAATAGTCTTTTTGCTAGTCTAATTTTCTTTGATTATATGTAATGCATTTACACATAGAATTTAGTATGTAGGATCATACTTTAGATATACTTTTGACAATGAATTAGAATAATGACTTATTTTAAGGCTATGTCAGCACCTCATAGATGATTTTAATAATTTAACGTCTCCATGAACATTTCCATGCATGTGTTTTAGATGGAACATGCTTATTTTTTGTTCAGTGATGGAACATGTGACTAGCCATCCATGTTTATTTTTCTTTTATCTACTGAGGTCAGTTGCTTTTTCAACTCAGGGACATGTTATACATTATGGAATATGTTGAACAATGCATTGTTGGAGTGTTAATTTATTAATGTATTAATGTGTTTTGATGTTTTTCATATAGTAGTTGAAGGTTCATGAGGGCATGAAAGCGCGGACATCAATAATCCGACTTTAAAGCGGATATCAATAAATCCGATTTATAATTTAGTTTGTAAATAAATCCACATAGAAGGTTCTATTGTTAGAAATAGTTAAAAAAGTAGTGGTTAGAATAAGTGTCATTGTAGATCGCTATTTTCGATATTAAAAGCAAAGGATTTCTACAAAAGTTACCAACTTTTACTTTCATGCATGCTTTTCGAAGCCGCTCTCATGTAACCACTATTTTTGACTTAATCAAAAATCCTATAAATACATGCACTCTGTGGACTGTCGAAATAGAGTGCATGGGGGAAGATTGCACCCAATACTGCGTTTGCAACCTCTGTGTGTGAGAAAGATCTTGATAACAGATACGCTTGTAGTACAAAACTGAGCATCAAATACTTCACATAGTACTTCACACAAACTTGGAGAATACGTAGAAAAACATAGTACATAGAAAGCACGAACATAAGTTTCTTTGGTGTTACAAATGTGGTCCAACTTAGAGCCTGTGGCTGACTAAGCCACTATATGTTTTATTTAAAAACATATACAAAAGTTTTCAGCCATGATTTGGCCTTTCACATGGACAGTAACAGTAACTTAATAAAGGAAATATTAACTTACTCCTAGAGGAAGCATTAGTATTTTGAGTAAACAAAGAAAAATTCTTCAATAAAGTTGAGTGTCTCGAGACTTCAATGTTGGATACCACGCTAGTATCTAGTGGTTTGATGATGATTAGTTTTAATCTAAGAATCATTTTGAGAATCTAGTTTAATTCTCTTAAAGATAGATAAAATGCTTCAATATGAAACATATCTTTGAAAAGTTAAAATCTGGAGTCACATAGAGTTTGACTCAATTATATGTGTCTTAGAAAGTAAAATCATTTTTAGCTGCTTTTATTTGAGTTGAGAACGAACTAGCTAGTGTTCAAGATGCACTACATAGTCCTATATGGAAGAAAGATATGCAAGAAGAGATTGATTCTATTCATAAGAATCAAACATGAAAGCTTTGTGAGTTACCAAAAGATTTTGAAAATTGAGATGTTACTCCTAGTTTTTATGTTAAAGTTGAAAAAGATGTTTTGATTATTATTGTCATATGTGTTGATGATATGATCATGACAGGTCCCAAGGATTCAGACCTTCATTATTTTAAAGCAGAACTTAATCATACATTTGATGTAAATGAATAGGTATTTTGCATCATTATCTTGGGATTGAGTTCAAGTACAGAGATAAGTATATCTATATAACACAATAGAAATACATTGAGAAATTATTGTAAAGGTTTGAGATGATAGATTCCAAGCCTATGCAGACACCTATGGATGTCCATGTGTCATTACAATCGGAAGAAGATTTAGAATCATTTGACACTACATCATATAGTCAAGTTGTTGGTTGCTTGATATATCTATGTAATACATATTCGGACATTGAATTTGTGGTTTATCAAGTATCCACATTCATGCACAGTCTGATGAAGATTCAATCGAAATAAGTTAATAGATATTTTTATAGAGTCACTGGAAGTTTTGCAGGTTATTAAATCTTGTACCATTTATGACATTGAAGGAGTGATTGTTGGAAACAATGTGAACATGTCTAGAAATCCTCAAACTACATCATATAATATACTATTTAGATTATTCCTCAAAAAAAATCAAGTGATCAAGTTAGTTAGAAGGAGCGCCTTGCAAAAGAGCAACCCAAGTTCAAGTCTTGTCGGGCCCAATGCATGGGTATTTTTCTACACAAATTTTTTTTTTTAAAGCCGATTAATTTGGCGGAATATTTTTGCAATCGCTAAAATTAGCGATACGTGATTTCGTATGTTTGCATGGATACGTGCTTTTGAAGAATGCTTTCCACGTAGAACTAAAGCTATGTGTGATGGTCCAAGGCTCATTAGTTGAATATCCTGTCAAACTCTAGCGCAAGCTCAACGCAAGGCTAAGGAGGAGATCAAGGAGGTCCTCTACGTGAGGAAGAGTTCTACACTCTTGGAGGAGGTGTGCTCTACATCAGAAGTTATCTGGAGGAGTTCGTGTCAGCCAACCATCAACATCACTTGCTGAGTTACTATGAGTAACAAGTCTATTTTTGTTCTCACTTGTTCATTCACTAGTTTCCGATTTAGGGATAATCGAAATTCGCATTTGCTGAAAAAACAGTTCTAAATTGTTCCTATTCACCATACTCACACACACACATTATTCATATTCTCCATATTCTCAAACAAGTTCCAATTCTATGGAAACTATCAATGTCATGGTAGTGTGTCTCCCACTGAAGAATAGCTCTTCCAAAGATGGTCCAAATCATCACGAATTGCTTATGGCCAAGTCAAAGCATAATAAGATAAGTAAAATCCACTAGATCACTTGTTTAACACCAAAGCTCGCAAAATTTTCTATCATCTCTTGGGCATGATGGACTCCAAAACTAATATTCATGAGTAAAAATTACATCCACAAATGCCAATCAGAGTGGCATCAATCAATCAACAACCATGCTTAACCAAAAAGTCAAGGACGGTGACAAACCAGATATTCATATGAGGCTCCAAACTTGATCGTGTTCTTGCAAGAAAACAAAGAACATAAATACCAACAAAGATCAAATGTGATGATGCATGCACTAGCTGACCACCACGATCTATCTATATATCCATCCATCCATCTGTCCATCCATCTATCCATATCTACCTATCTATCTATCTATCTATCTATCTATCTATCTCTCTATCTATCTATTTGTATGTATGTATGTATGTATGTATGTATGCATGCATGTATGTATGTACGTAATTTGAACATTGTGTTTTGAACTCAACTAAAAAGCACAGTTTCAATGGTTACATTAGCTTAAAGATTCGCGAATCAAAAAGATCATTTTTTTGTGCTTTTCAAAACTTAGGTGGCACATGATCAAATAACTTCCTCTTCTTGGCATACACATTTCCTAAAGAACACATTATAGTGCATGCCAGGTTAAAGAATAAAACTGGAACTAAATGAAACTACATAAGTATGCATCCAAATCACACAAACCCAATAAAACAGTTGGAAATCGTTTTTTTCTCACTCATAAAATAAGCAAGATAAGAGAAAAAAACAAGCCCGTTATTTAAGAGATGAGAGAGAGAGAGAGTTTGTGTGTGTGCGCATTCATGAGGTTCATTCCGATAAACACACCCCTATTCATACATTTCGGAGTACATGACCGATTATTTATCTTCAACCATGAAGAAAAAAAACATTCCTCATACTAATCATACGCTAATCAAACATAAGTAATTATCACCATATGTGAGGCATTCCAAACATGTAGATCCTCAATGTGCCTAGAATGACCTCAACCGTTCGAAACTGAAACTTAACTTATCATCTCTCTCTCTCTCTCTCTCTCTCTCTCTCTCTCTCTCTCTCTCTCTCTCTCTCTCTCTCTCTCTCTCTCTCTCTCTCTCACGCTACATACCAGAAGCAACGAATCCTTGCTGATGAAGACCGCCTGTAGATTGAGCTCTACACCTATTCGATCTTACGCTTTTTGATGAGTAAGACAAATACACAGAAGGCTCGATTCTACAAGCCAATGCGCATTTGATTATCATAGGTTAAAAGCTGCGAAGTGGAAGCACTTACCATGCTTGAGCACAAAGAGGTCCTGTGGCAAAGCTTTTCTTTACAGGGTGAAAGTGCATAAGAAATCTATGCACAGAGATCGGTACTTGGCGATGTTAGAAGTGTTATAGTCTAAACATATACGATTTAGGGTGAATTTTTTCTCTCCCTTCGTTCACCAAAGTATTATTTTGGGCTATTTTCTTTGTTTCAAAAGTATAAGAGAATGTTTTTTTTCCATTGTTTTTCTCTACATTCACCATTGGGCTAAAATTCTCCCATATTTTTTTCTGTGATGACCACATGAACGTACATAAGTGATATCCATAGAAGCATACATAGTATATATGTGCTCAATATATGCAGTAAAATGGCATGGAAAGGTTGAACTCACATCCCAAACACTAGCGAACAACACCTGTAAGTGTTTGTCAACTCTGTTATTTAGACTCAAAAACCTGGATAAACTTGGGGCGGCTTTTCTCACCTGCAGATTTACTAGTGTGACTGAAATCATAGCCCCAAAGCTGAATATTCATTGTCATAGAAGTATGAAGAACACTTTCCTTGATGTTTTGGAACCTATGTAAAGAGAACTATGATTGAAAGTACTCCAAATTGGCTCCAAGAATCACCCCAAAAATGCTTCAAAATAGGCTTTGAAAGCAAAGAATGAAGCTTTGAGAGCCCAAAGTGATTTCTGGTTAAGTGACCTCCGAGGGGAACAGTACTGGGATGGATGACCTCTCGGGAAGTATCGAGAACCTCCATCTTTCTTGATCCTTAAGGTCCTCCTTTGTGCATAGCCAATGACACTAGTGATGACTTTGGTGACTCGGATGACAAGGTATGCCAAGGTCTATGCCTTGGTTGCCACCTTGGTTGTAAGCCTTAGGTGGGTGGGCGGGTTCTCGCTTAACTCGCAAAAAACAAACAAATATTTTGTGTTAGAATGCTCATATACCAGTGAAGTGATGCTCATATACTAGTGAAGTGATGCGATGGTGATTGTAAGCCTTGGAGAGAGCCTTGGGTGGATGGCTGTGTGGGTGGGTGCGTGCTCACTTTGCTCGTACAAAAGCAACAACTCTTTTGCATCATAGTGCTCTGATACTAGTGAATTGATGTGATGATGATGCCCCACAATGGATTCTCCTTCTTGAGAGCTCCATGATGATACTGTTATACATTATGGAATATGTTGAACAATGCATTGTTGAAGTGTTACTTTATTAATGTACTAATGTGTTCTGGTGTTTTTGATATAGCAGCTGAAGGTTCATGAGAGCATGAAAGTGTGAAAGGGTGGACATCAATGTAGGGCGTACATCAATAAATCCGATTTATAATTTAGTTTGTAAATAAACCTACATAGAAGGTTCTATTGTTAAAAATAGTTAGAAAAGTAGTGGTTAGAATAAGGGTCATTGTAAACCGCTATTTTTTATATCAAAAGCAAAGGCTTTCTACAAAAGTTACCAACTTTTACTTTCACGCATGCTTTTCAAAGCCGCTCTCATGTAGCCACTATTTTCGACTTAATCAAAAATCCTATAAATACATGTACTCTGTGGACTGTCGAAACAGAGTGCATGGGAGGAGATTGCACCCAATATTGTGTTCGGTCTCGTCTTTTGGCATTTCTATTTTTCTGTGTGTTTTTTGCGTTTGCAACCTCTGTGTGCGTGTGAGCAAGATCGTGATAACAGTGGTATCACTACGGAGGGATATATTTCTGTTCGTTTTGACGAATTGATCTCTGTTTCATTGTTCTCTGTTTGTGATCCGATTCCGACTCGAACTCCGGCTCCGGTTCTGGTTTTCATTTCCATTTCCATTTTCGTTTCGAGTTTTACTTTCAATTTCGGTTTTGTTTTTTGTTTCTATTCTAGTTCCAGAACCAAAACCTACGTTTACTCCTTCGGCTTACTCCAACACGTCGACTAAGGCATAGAACTTAGGCATAACTTAAAGCATAACTAAGGCATTACTTTGGCACCCAAGGCTCCCATGGCTACGTGCGAACAAATTTTAATTTATGAGTGGCAATAACGAGTTTTATATTCACCAAGGTGGGAGCATTTGAACCCACAACCTCACCCACACAAGGGAAGTGTTTTACCACTACATTATCTCTTTGTGTTGTGATTCTACTTCTCTTTTCTTATAGTTAACATAACTTTCATCTCTTTCTTACTCTTTCAATTCCCAAGAACAACCATTCCTTTTACATTTTAACTCAAACAAACTCAAAAATTGTTTTTACATATCTAACAAGAGGGTTTTGTCTCTACATCCTCATGGACCCTATGAATAACATGGAGGATTTTGACAAATCACCTCTACCCGAGGTAACACTCGAGCAACAATTGGAGCTCCTGCGGCATGAATTACGAGGCACTCAGAACGAGGTCCGACAACATGACGAAATACTCGAAAAGATGCAAACTGATGAAGACAACCTTACGAGGGTGGTCAAAGTTATTGTCTCTGCCCATTCAGATGGCATGCATTCCAAGATTGTCGCTAAGAATTACCAATTTTTATGGTTTGATGGCCATAAGGATGGCCCTTTTGTCATTTCATGGTTGTCACAGTTTGATGAAACATATGCTAAAAGTGAAAAAGTCAAATTTGCCACTAACTATTTAGTTGAAAAAGCTAAACTTTGGTGGAATGATCTTTGTCACAGTGCAGATTGTCCAACACATGGAAGGCTTTTCAAGAAAAGTTTAAGGATTTTTTTCTACCCTTATTGTTCAACCTACATGTTCGACAATTGTGGGCTAAATTTACATGGATGAAATGTGATACGTTTACAACCTATACAGATCGGCTCTACCAATACCTAGTGTCTCTTCGCTTGCTTGACGATGTTTCCAATGATACTATGAAGAAGAAGTATGATGATGGGATAGAGAAGGAGATTCAAGCAAAGCTTCACTCATGCCAACCTACATCGCTTCATGAAGCTATTACCTTTGCTCATGATGAGGAGAATGAGTACCAAATGATTATCAAGAGGATCAATTTGCAGCAGCCACATCAACAACAATAGTCTTTTTGCTAGTCTAATTTTCTTTGATTATATGTAATGCATTTACACATAGAATTTAGTATGTAGGATCATACTTTAGATATACTTTTGACAATGAATTAGAATAATGATTTATTTTAAGGCTATGTCAGCACCTCATAGATAATTTTAATAATTTAACGCCTCCATGAACATTTCCATGCATGTGTTTTACATGGAACATGCTTATTTTTTGTTCAGTGATGGAACATGTGACTGGCCATCCATGTTTATTTTTCTTTTATCTACTGAGATCAATTGCTTTTTCAACTTAGGGACATGTTATACATTATCCATTTGATTATCACAGGTTAAAAGCTGCGAAGTGGAAGCACTTACCATCCTTGAGCACAAAGAGGTCCTGTGGCAAAGCTTTTCACTACAGGGTGAAAGTGCATAAGAAATCTATGCAGAGAGATCGGTACTTGGCAATGTTAGAAGTGTTATAGTCTAAACATATACGATTTAGGGTGAATTTTTTCTCTCCCTTCGTTCACCAAAGTATTATTTTGGGCTATTTTCTTTGTTTCGAAAGTATAAAAGAATGGTTTTTTTTCCATTGTTTTTCTCTACATTCACCATTGGGCTAAAAATCTCGCATATTTTTTTCTGTGATGACCACAGGAACATACATAAATGATATCCATAGAAGCATACATAGTATATATGTGCTCAATATATGCAGTAAAATGGCATGGAAAGGTTGAACTCACATCCCAAACACTAGCGAACAACATCTGTAAGTGTTTGTCAACTCTGTTATTTAGACTCAAAAACCTGGATAAACTTGGGGCAGCTTTTCTCACTTGCAGATTTACTAGTGTGACTGAAATCATAGCCCCAAAGTTCAATATTCATTTTCATAGAAGTATGAAGAACACTTTCCTTGATGTTTTGGAACCTATGTAAAGAGAACTATGATTGAAAGTACTCCAAATTGGCTCCAAGAATCACCCCAAAAATGCTTCAAAATAGGCTTTGAAAGCGAAGAATGAAGCTTTGAGAGCCCAAACCATGTTCAAGGTAATGTGAACCTCAGTCTTTCCCCTTCTTCAAACACCACAAGAGTGTAAGCTTGGTGGCAAGTGATTTCTAGTTAAGCGACCTCCAAGGGAACAATACTAAGATGGATGACCTCTCAGGAAGTATCGAGAACCTACGTCTTTCTTGATCCTTAAGGTCCTCCCTTGTGCATAGCCAACGACACTAGTGATGACTTTGGTGACTCGGATGACAAGGTATGCCAAGGTCTATGCCTTGTCGC
This sequence comes from Ceratopteris richardii, assembly GCA_020310875.1. Classification (NCBI taxonomy): domain Eukaryota; kingdom Viridiplantae; phylum Streptophyta; class Polypodiopsida; order Polypodiales; family Pteridaceae; genus Ceratopteris; species Ceratopteris richardii. The sequence continues at coordinate 119,821,077 of CM035429.1, read as the reverse complement.
CACCTTGGTTGTAAGCCTTAGGTGGGTGGGCGGGTTCTCGCTTAACTCGCAAAAAAGAAACAAATCTTTTGTGTTAGAATGTTCATATACCACTGAAGTGATGCTCATATACCAGTGAAGTGATGTGATGGTGATTGTAAGCCTTGGAGAAAGCCTTGGGTGGATGGGTGGATGGGTGGATGGGTGGGTGCATGCTCACTTGCTCGTACAAAAGCAACAACTATTTTGCATCAGAGTGCTTTGATATTAATTGAGTGATGTGATGATGATGCCCCACAATGGATTCTCCTTCTTGACAGCTCCATGATGATACACTTGTAGTACAAAATTGAGCTTCAGATACGTCACATAGTACTTCACACGGACTTGCAGAATACGTAGAAAAATACAGTACATAGAGAGCACGAACATAAATTTCTTTGGTGTTACAAATGTGGTTCAACTTAGAGTCTATGGTTGACCAAGCCATTATATGTTTTATGCGATTTGGCCTTTCACATGGACACTAACAGTAACATAATAAAGGAAAGATTAACTTACTCCTATAGGAATCATTAGTATTTTGAGTAAACAAAGAAAAAATCTTCAATAAAGCTGAGTGTCTTGAGACACCAATGTTGGATACCACACTAGTGTCTAGTGGTTTGATGATGATTAGTTTTAATCTAAGAATCATTTTGAGAATCTAGTTTAATTCTCTTAAAGATAGATAAAATGCTTCAATACGAAACACATCTTTGAAAAGTTAAAATTTGGAGTCACATAGAGTTTGACTCAATTATATTTGTCTTAGAAAGTAAAATCATTTTTAGCTGCTTTTATTTGAGTTGAGAACGAACCAGCTAGTGTTCAAGATGCACTACATAGTCCTATATGGAAGAAAGATATGCAAGAAGAGATTGATTCTATTCGTAAGAATCAAACATGAAAGCTTTGTGAGTTACCAAAAGATTTTGAAAATTGAGATGTTACTCCTAGTTTTTATGTTAAAGTTGAAAAAGATGTTTTGATTATTATTGTCATATGTGTTGATGATATGATCATGACAGGTCCCAAGGATTCAGACCTTCATTATTTTAAAGCAGAACTTAATCATACATTTGATGTAAATGACTTAGGTACTTTGCATCATTATCTTGGGATTGAGTTCAAGTACAGAGATAAGTATATCTATATAACACAATAGAAATACATTGAGAAATTATTGTAAAGGTTTGAGATGACAGATTCCAAGCCTATGCAGACACCTATGGATGTCCATGTGTCATTACGATCGAAAGAAGATTCAGAATCATTTGATACTACATTATATCGTCAAGTTGTTGGTTGCTTGATATATCTATGCAATACACATTCGGACATTGAATTTGTAGTTTATCAAGTATCCACATTCATGCATAGTCCATTGAAGATTCAATGGAAATAAATTAAGAGATATTTGTATATAGTCACATGAATTTTTGCAAGTTATTAAATCTTGTACCATTTATGACATTGAAGGAGGGATTGTTGGAAACAATGTCAACATGTCTAGAAATCCTCAAACTACAACATATATTATATTCTTTAGATTATTCTTCAAGAAAATCAAGTGAGCAAGTTAGTTAGAAGGAGCACCTTGCAAAAGAGCAACCCAAGTTCAAGTCTTGTCGGGCCCAATGCATGGGTGCTTTTTTACATAAAGTTTTTTTTGAAAAGCCGATTAATTTGGCGGAAGATTTTTGCAATCGCTAAAATTAGTGATACATGATTTCACATGTTTGCATGCATACGTGCCTTTGAAGAATGCTTTTCACATAGAACTAAATCTATATGCGATGGGCCAAGGCTCATTAGTTGAATATCCTGTCAAGATCTAGCATAAGCTCAACGCAAGGCTAAGGAGGAGATCAAGGAGGTACTCTACGTGAGGAAGAGTTCTACACTCTTGGAGGAGGTGTGCTCTACATCAGGAGTTATCTAGTTATCTAGAGGAGTTCGTGTCAGCCAACCATCAACATCACTTGCTAAGTTACTGTGAGTAACAATTCTACTTCTTTTCTCACTTGTTCATTCACTAGTTTCTGATTTAGAGATAATCAAAATTCGCATTTGTTGAAAAATAGTTCTAAACTATTCCTATTCACCATATTCTCACATACACACACACATTATTCATATTCTCCATATTCTCAAACAAGTTCCAATTCTATGGCAACTATCAATGCCATGGTAGTGTGTCTCCCACTGAAGAATAGCTCTTCCAAAGATGGTCCAAATCATCATGAATTGCTTATGACCAACTCAAAGCATAATAAGATAAGTAAAATCCACTAGATCACTTGTTTAACACCAAAGCTCGCAAAATTTTTTATCATCTCTTGGGCATGATGGACTCCAGAACTAATAGTCATTAGTAAAAATTACATCCAAAAATGCCAATCACAGTGGCATCAATCAATCAACGACCATGGTTAACCAAAAAGTCAAGGAAGGTGACAAACTGGATATTCATATGAGGCTCCAAACTTGATCGTGTACTTGCAAGAAAACAAAGAACATAAATACCAACAAAGATCAAATGTGATGATACATGCACTAGCTGACCACCACGGTCTATCTATCTATCCATCCATCCAACTTTCCATCCATCCATCCATCCATCCATCTATCCACCCATCCATCCATCCATCCATCCATCCATCCATCCATCTATCTATCTATCTATCTATCTATCTATCTATCTATCTATCTATCTATCTATCTATCTATCTGTCTCTCTATCTATCCATCTATCTATATGTATGTATGTATGTATGTATGTATGTATGTATGTATGTATGTATGTATGTATGTATGTATGCATGTATGCATGTGTGTGTGTGTGTCTATATATATATATATATATATATATATATATATATATATATCCAACTATCTATCTACCAACAACCATGTCCCAAGATGCTCTAGTCTAAGAGCATATACTTCAGACCTCTCTCAAAAATCACATGACATAAGCTATGACTCCAAGAGTTTACCCAGAAGGGATTTCTCCTCAAAATTGAGTGCTTGCACTTGCAAGCATGAACCAACACCAAATAGAGCATGGATATACATGACAATCGACATACATGAGGTGATATCAAACTATGCCTCAAATTTTTAAGGAGCATCGAGAATCACGTGTATTGTGAAAACAACAATGACATCACCAATCAATGGACCTTCCTTGGTAAAGGACTTAATAAGCCAAACACTATGGTGAGCATGTATAGCATGTTGAACTCTTCCCTCTCATGATTATATAAGAACATAAATCAAGTTGAAATGTCAATAGTATGTCTTCCTTCATCCTATAATCCAACCCATTCGATGTCTAGTGTAGTGTTTGCATAGCTTCTGCTGTCTCTCGCTTCCACATAACATTGTCAAGACCACTTTTCCTAATGGACACAAAATCAAACTCACATCTTTTTTCTAACACCATCTTCACTCTCTTTTGTGTTCAAAACACCAAGTGTGTAGCATCGTAGACCAAACAATGAATACATAATAGTTTGCATGACCACCACACTAGATATGAATACAAGGTTACTCCGATACCGATGTCGCATGTCCACATCTATAGTAGTTTGAGAAGTGCCCAAGAGAGAGTGAGATTTACAATGATGGTTTGGAGAGAGAAAAGGATAGGATAGAAAGAACAAGACGCAAATAACAAATTTATATAGGAGCATCAACTCAATAAAGATAAGAATAATGAGGTAATCATTTATATACTTATATAAACGTATATGTAGTGAAGAATCATATGATCCAGTTGGTTATAACATTCACAAGGACACTGGAATTATTTTCATGAATGACAAGACGATTGGAACATTCATTTCAATCAAGTGCACTCAAAATAGCACCATGTAATGCATCCGTGCTCTTCTCATGAATAAGATTTTAAAGGATCATATCTTACAGAATCAAGTAAATTTTCTCATCTTCCTCGTCTACAATGGAAATTCCTTTTCATTAGCATTACAAGATAAGATTATCCCTCTACATTCTTTAGAGTTCCATTAATTTGGGAAATTCATCATTGTAGATTTTTTACCAAAGCCAATAACGTTGTCAACCTCCTAAAGACTTGCTAAATATACAAGAATAAGCCTTCATACTTAAAGAATTTTCAACCACAGGTACACCTCCATCGCGGTTCTCAGCTGAGCAGCTCTTCATCATCTTTTCATAGTTTTCAAGTGAAAAAGAAATGATATGGCAACTCAGTTTACAGCTGATTGAAATGCCCAACTTGACGTTTTCACAAGATCGAGGTCTAGGATAATCTTTGCACAGTTAGTGGAAGGATTGAACTCATCTTCTTTGTATTGGATAACATACAACTTCAATCAATGACTTTCATTATCTTCGAACATATGCATTCTAATATTTCCCCAAAAGCTTTTCAAACATAGTTTTATCTTTTCTTTGTAATACAAAGATTACTCTAACATCTCAAGGTGACCAAATGTTCTACTATGAGCCAATGTGGCCATTAGAATTCTTCCAATTGAGGGCGTTTTCAGGACATTCAAGTGTCCCAACACACTTGTGTCCTGTTCACTTGATTGTGCCACATAATTCAGTTGTGGCAAGCCTAAGTGCTTGACCTCGTGCATTGGACTTCATAAGAGTTTTGATTCAAAACCTTATGCCTATACTTACCTTAGTCGATTGAGCTCTAAGGTTAAAGTCATATGTTAATTTTGTCAAACGTTGATAAATGACTTAGTTGATTGAGTTCTAAGGTTAAAGTCATATATTAGTTCTGTCAAAAGTTAATAGATGATTAAGAGAGAATCTCATGGATATGTTGGGAGCCAAAATCCACGACCATATTTAAATTCAAGATTCAAAGTAACACCTAAAGGTATGGATCAAGTTTAAGTAGATCCAACCAACAGTCATCTCTAAAAAGTACATGTATGCACTGTCAATTAGTCGCGGGTACAGGAGCTGGAGATCTGGAGATCGAGCTTATTGAAGGAAATATTGTGCTTACCTCAAAGCTCGTGGATCCTCCAAAATCTCTTTGTATCATATCTTACTCAACAATACCTTTACATAAAGTTTCATTAGCTGCATTGCTCTCTGTTCACTAGAACAATACATTACTTCAAGTCTGTAAACTTGTCTGAGTCATTGCGGAAGTACATGACAATCTCTGTCTGTTTTACTGATTGAAGTGTGAAGGTAGGACTCTTATGAGTTTATGGACAATGGATCAGTGTGCACTGGAATATGAATAGATCTATATGACTGTCTTTTTCTTCCCGAAATTTTTCAATTAAATGCCTGTGAGGGAAAACTGCATAGAATGACAAGCAGCTAACCTTAAGCTTCCGATGACCTCCTTATTGTTCATGACAAACTCCAGAAATCAATATGCATAGACAACGGGTGACTTGATATATGAAGTACGTGGTTTGGAGAGTGAGTTTAAAGGGGAGCACTGCATGAACGGTAGCGAACAATGAGATGGATTTGCAACCCGGATTTACTTCCCATTTCTATTCTTAAAGAGAAAAATATGAAGAACACTCACAAGGGATACATTTTCACACAGAGTTCAAGTCAGTCACTTGTTATTCAGTCTCATTCAGCTATCCATGCTCATTTTTTGGAACAAACATGTTGCTAGATATTAGGAACGTGATCTGAAGGCAAGCATGTTGCTAAATAGAAGGAATCGAATCTGAGGTCCAAGGTTTAACAACATGACCACATGAGTGCCAAGTAGCACACATGTAGACTATATTGACTTGACAGCAAGTTTACAGATATTGGCTGTTACCCATAGATTCTATAATCCTTGAGGTCATAAAGATCCTCTGAAACTAAAAACGAATGAAAAAGATGTCTAATGTTAGAAGCTAAATGACTCATTGAAAGAACCTGTTGGTTAGTTCATATTTAACCGGTTTGTACTAGGGCATACTTGATGACATTTTTACTTGTTTCCTTCATTACCTTAAGATGTTGTTCGAATACTGTAACACCCGCAAAGGACAAAAAACCTTCTGCCAAATTAGACAAAATAAGCAGAATCCCTCACATGTTAGGATCACCATCAACCAGATATTATACCATTGTTCTTGACAAAAAATAAAGATTTTGATCTCCACCAAGAATGCAACTGCACTGACAAAAATCTAGTCCAGAGGCTTAAATATATATCACACAGATCAGGTTTCACTCAATAGATGTGAGTGACCAAAGGTGTCAAAAACGATGCACAATATCAATACTCTTCATGGAACATCGACTATAGCTTGGTAAATATACGAGGCTTCAGGATAGATGAAGAAGTAAAAGCTCGTAAGGTAAGGCCTTTCAATGAAAAATTTAGAATACTACATCAATTAGTGAAGGAATGCCTCGCCCTTGAGAAGCAGAATGCCTCATCCTTGGATTTCTGGATTTTGCAATCAGAAAAGCTTCTCAATTTGAATGCTGAAGAGTCTCCAACACATCGATACTTGCCCGACATACTCTGATTCTCACATTCATTTGAATCTACTCCCATCTACTCTATTCCAGTCATTTGCTCTACATCATCTTCAGGCTCTTCCCTGTAATCAACTGCAAAATCATAGTCACTGCCACTGTCATCCTTCACAGCCCCACTGCCATCACTCTTCACTGTAATCCTGGAGGACTTCTTTCTTCGCTTCCGTTCTGCCCGAGCTAAGTGAGGATTAAAAATGCCCTCTTCCTTATAAAGTTTTTCATTCTGTGTCAAAGACACACTTGCTCCCTTCACTGAGGCAGCTCTAATTTCAGACACATCCATGTCACAAGGCACATCTCCAGAAGTTTCTACACCCTCATCTTCCTTGTCACTGTCATCATCAACCTGTAAGATCAGAAAATTGATTTCAGGATAAGTTTAAACAGCAGCAATGGAATTTATGTAAATCCTCCATTGATTGGAAAAGTGTAAGTACTTGTTAACTCTTATTGTATCACATCAGTAAGCTTAAAGCCTCATTATGACAGACAACATAATGTGAGAGAATCTCCAAGAAATATTATACAAACAAAACTACAGCATTAAATACTCAAAGGGGAATGACACAAACCAAGGTAAAAGAGCTTTGAACACTGCAATGCATTATTATACCTCAAACGATAATATCAACAGGAATCAAGCATTAAACTAAGTTTGACAATAATCTGCTTCGATTTGCCATTAAGTAGAAGTGGAATGCATCTTTAAGGTACCTCTACAAAAAAGGAACTTACAAAGCTAAGTACTAAGTACTTTCATCTGATAGAATTTGGGGAAAACGTAGCACTTACTCCAGGCTCAGGTATATCCATTGCAACAGGAGCATTTGCAGGAAGTTCAAAATGTGCACTCTCCATCAGTGAAGGTAAGCTGGATATCACGGTTGATCTCTCATCCTGATATACATCCTCAATGTTAAACTCCTTGCTGAATGCAGAGACTATGGCAGCATGCTCTGGTTCATGCTGAGTCCTTGTTGGAGGCATACAGTAGTGAGGAATTTTCCCTACATAAGAGAGGAAACCCATCAGGGCTTGCAAATGGTGGTTTAATATCTCAAGTTAACCAGATTCTCATAGGATTCTACTGAATAAGCAAATGAAAATGAACTTACCAAGATTCCAATCTTTCAATACCAATTTAGCAGCAGCAGCAAGGTCCACAATCCCTCCCTTCTTCAACTTTCCATGAACTAGACCTACTTGCTGTAAGAACTCATCGGTTGTCTCAAAACTTGGAATTTTGTAGATAGTCATCAACTTATCTCGAGGACATAACCTTAGAATCTCCTTCACTGCAAAAGAAAAAAATTCATCACAATGGAAAGACATGTATGCTATCAACAATTATAATCCTAATCAACTTTATTTTGACATTTTTCTCAAATCTATTTATAGTTCTCATAAGAAAATTGAATCACATTGTTCTTGATTGAATTTAAACCTAAAAATAGGTCCAAAACAGGCACTAAGCTTTATAAATGGTAAGACTCAGCAATAGCTAAATTTTAAAGCTGACATGATGTCCAACTAGAGCTTGGCTTCAGCCCTTTCAAATCCACCAATTTTTTCCTAGAACCCAAACCAAAAGAAGGATAAAAAGTGGTTGTAACAAAATTCACAACGCATTGAAAGGGATAAAGGCCTGAAGTCTCCTTTAACATACTTTAACCCTTCCAGGTGATAGCTCTCTTCGAGACCTTTCCATACATATACATATTTTTTTTAATTATAGTTTTTGGCTTCCAAATTAAAGAGATATAGGCCCTAATATGATTTTAGGATTGATGGTCACTTTGCCTGTTCCCATTTGAGAAAGTGACCAAAGTCTTCACATTAATAAAACTCGGGTCTTAATTCACATTTCAGATGAGGCCTTCTGTAAAACTTGTGTGTAATTCTTCATCTTCTTCTTCATTTTCCTTTGTAAAGAGCTATGTCTCTCTCTTCTTCCTCTTCTTCTTCTTCTTCTTCTTCCTCTTCCTCCTACACATAGAGAGCTCTCTCTCTTATTCTCTCTCCTCATGCAAGAACCCACCCCTTTGGTGTTTTCGTGTAAACAGCACATCGTTGTGTCACTCTCCATCACCTCTTTTGACTTGTATCAGAACCTTTAGCCGTTTCATCACAAGAAATTTATCTCAAGAGGAGACCTTTCTTGGCCCAAAAGAAAGAAGACGTATTGGGAGATATTTGTCTAGCCTCCACACGTATTTTTCGATCTCATACTCTTTAAAATTACAGGTTAAAGGTCATCACTACAGATGAATGTGTTGGGAAACAATGTCCCATTGGTCAAAGATTGTTCAAAAGCTCTGACTAAGTCCAGCATGTGTAGCTTTCAGTATACATTCTTCTACAAGAAAAGTGTTTGGGCGCCATGGATAAGTGAAGACTCTCTCATCCAACCCGTCTGGGTTCAAGTCCCGCAAACGGCAGCGCTGAACACGAAGTTTGTTTTATGCTTTTTTGGCAGACAAATAATCTACATGCGATCCGTTTCAGATTTGGCGATGCCTTCTCTTACGAATTGCGATCTAGTGATTTATTCGAGAGCTTTTACAATCACATAGCTTTTGTGGATAAGTGATTTATTCTTGCTTTTCAAGGATGGACAAACTATTATATAAGAAGCACTTTGGGCTCATTGTAATGTATCCTTCACCTAGTGTTCAACACAAGCTTTGGAGAGCTTGAACCTCAATAGAGGTGGTGTTTCTTCTAGCACATGGGGCAGCCATGGTGCTAAATTGAAGCATGTTGAGGAGCGGCTATGGAGTTCTTCTTGGAGATTCTTCTTGGAGATTCTTCTTGGAGATTCTTCTTGGAGAAGATGAAGGGTGTGCTCACACTCTAGCTCATGGAGAGGAGGTTATCTCTTGTTCATGGAAAGAAGACTTGGTCATTAGCAGCTTGATGGTGAGGATCGACCATCTACATGGTGTATTTGAAGATTGTCTTTTACATGAAGATTTCGGGCTACTTCAAAGACATTGGATGATGTTTAACATAAGATTTACATCTTATGTTAAGCATTCAAGTACATATTCTCTTTATGCACACAAGTACTACTTGAAGTTTATGAAGGCTGTGGCGTTCATATCAGGAGGAGTCCTATTCGGCATAGGTTAAAGAGAATCAGTACGTATATGCTTTATGCATATTTGGATGAGGTGTTTGAGAAGGTGTGTTCACATGAGTTTGAGGATTTCTGGCAGCAAACTTGTTAGCATTCTTTGCTACTCTTTAAGTAATGTGATCTTTTCACACACGTATCTGACTTAGGGTCTTCCATAGCCTAAGGTTAGATGAGGGTTTGTTCATTATCAGTTTCACACTGATCTTTTGTCTTTCAGTCACTCATATTCACTCTTCCTATTAGGTCACACATCTCATGTATATTCAGATTTCTGCCCATACATCTGAATATGTTTGTTACATTTGTACATTCACTCTTCCACCTATTTCTAATCACATACAGTGGTTGAGAGTTTTGCTCCCACATTGTACATTGAACATTGGTATATATGATACTATGAGTAAGAGATGGCTTACGTAACAACTTATACATGTCGCTATTCTTTCTCTATCTTTGTCTCATCATTTGTATGATTAAATGTGGTATGTTCATGTTTTGTCAATATTGGAAGATTGCTAGATTCTATGTTGTATATGTTGGACCTATGGAACCATGGATCTGTGATATGAGCTATGGGCCTACCTCGTTGCCAACAGAATGCTCTCATTTTGAGTGGAGGTGTATGTATGTTTGCTGTGGTCAACAAGAAAGCAATCACATACATTGAGATAGCTGTATCTGATGAGATATTGGTGGATTTGAAGGGACTTACCATTGATTACAAAGTGTGGGGATTCGGAAAAGCTGACAACTGCATACAAAACCACGACTACTGTGAACCAACCTAATGAGAAATTCATCAATATGCAGAGTGATGAGCCTAAAAGTGGAGCTGAGCACTTCTCATTGTTAGCAAGACAAGCAAATATATATATTCACGCCAACAACTATAAACACAATTACATTTAAATTTCAAATTTATTCATACTTAAGTAACAAGTTACACCCTACATGTGATAGAATTAAATTGCAAAAGAAATGAACGTTCACATTGCAAACGTAGATAATAGAATAGTCACCAATACGCATATAGTCAGTGCCATGTACATCAAAAAAATCCATGTCTCTACTCTCGACATGCAAGTATGGATGAAAATAATGGGCTCCCTCATTGATCATCTACAGTTGCTCCTCAAGGTAAAGGTGGCTCAAGCATCACTCAAGGATGGGTACTCCTAAATGGAATGTTAGGTCTGGGCTCAAGCCTCAAGCTAACTCAAGTTTCAACAATGGGCAAACTTCTCAAGTTCAAAAGTCACAAGCTGACAAAAATTTGTTAGCCATGGATGATGGGCAAGAAGACCTAAAAATAGACTTTGAGGTTTGTTAAAAAATCCCCCAATAGACAATGCATCGATGGCAACGAATGGCACTGATTGGATTGGTTTGGAATGGTACCTTAGACGGATTCGGTGCGAGCACCGAATCAACACTAATTGAAGTTGTTTAAAAACACGATGAAATCATCTTGATGCAAAAGAATTATTTCATAGATGTACTCCAAAATTTTGGCATGAATTTGCACACTAACTCCAATCCAATGGAGGTTAATGTGAAGCTGAGATCAAGTAATGGTAATCCCCTTGAAGATGTCACTTTGATGAGCTCTATTGTTGGATCACTCAACTATGCAACCATTATGAGACCCAAGATAACTTATGCAGTAAGAGTCTTGTCACAATTCATACATATTCCAATGACTACTCACTTCTCTTCAACGAGGAGAATGCTTAGATACTTGAAGGCTACTCTGAATGAGCAATTATGCTATGCAAATAATGATGATTTGTGGGTCAAGGCATACTTTGATGCTCTTTGGGTTAGATCCAAAGAAGATAAAAAAAGTACTACTCATCTTGTAATGCTTGAAAGCATAGTCATTTCTTTGAATTCATAGAAGTAGCCCACAATGGCTTAAACGTCTAAAGCCTCAAGTATGAAGGACTCGCACAAGTCACACGTGAGCTTATGTGGCTCAACAAGTTATTTATGGACTTCAATTTGCGAGTTGATGCAATGTGGTTATCAACGAGATAATAACGGGGTAAGCAATGTATTGTTAATGCGTTCACATCGTGTCCCAATTGCAAACCCAAAGTTCCAAAAAAGTTAAATATTGCATACAAATCAGATTTTTGAAAATCCATTTTTAATTAATTTTTTATTTTAGGTAATTTGTATATACCCTCTAAACATGCTTGAATATTCTCCAAAAAACCAAAAAAAAAAATTATACATATTACATATAGATCATCACCAAACAAGACTCAAACTGTCCACTTCTAATTGTCAATGGAACATGTGACATGCCAAATTTCGAATTTATATCCCAAAGCATTATGTGTGACTTGATGTGTACAAGGTCACTAGATGGAACATTATACTCTGTGAGTCTCACTAAGACTATCTAAAAAGAAATTCGAAAAATCTAAGACGTCTTTTTAATTCAAATGATTCGATTTTTTAAGTTCATAACATTTGGCTAGAAATGGTGGACGTCAAATCTACAAATAATTTAGATAATTCATAATAAAAAATTTGTGATATGTAAACATCACTTGTATACAATCATTCACATTAATTGTAGTAGAGCTTAGAATTCTATATACAAGTTCTAAGTACATTAACGAAAAGCACACCTAAATCCATCCATACAGAGATGGATTCCATGTTGCATTAATGATTAGCTGAATCTTATTCAAGGTTTCAGGTTAGAAATATTATTGTGTATTGTGATAAATAGATCATTTAACACTAAAAAAGGGTTTGAAATTAGAGAAAGAAATTTAGTATATCCACAACCCAAACTTAGTCACATGAGAATTTTTTTTTCTTTTTTAGGCATATGCATATGATTTAAATCAATTCTAAAATAAATGTGTTCCCTACTTGAAGTGAATTTCCATTGGATAGAAAGAGAAAAATCTTGTATACATTCTATAAGATCACTAGTTATGATCTATTATGATTATTGATCATTTGGTATCCAGCATGCAAACGATCCAAAGACAACTAGTTTAAGATTTGGAAGACCGAATAGTTTCAAATGGATCTCTATAAAAAATTTTCACTCCCCATTTGCAATCACTCTTCTTGCAACTTCTATAACTAGATTACAAAGCTTGCCACACTAGGAATTGAGAATTCGAGATGAACAACAAAAGACCGCTTTCATTGTGAATAAATGACTCCCATAGTAACAAAAAAAATCCTCCCGGAGGGCCATTTTGGCTGATGAGAAAGGTCCCTTTTTTTGACACATAAGCAACTAATTGCAAACCCATTTGAAATGTGAAGTTGTTAGCAACATGTTGCAAAGGGTTCTCCACGCAATGGGTTGCAATTATAGGTTGATATGTATCCCATCTATTCTGATAACATGAGTAGCATACAACTTGCTTCAAACCCTATTCTTCATGCAAGAACCAAAAGCATTAGAGTGCACTACCATTTCATAAGGGAAAAAGTAATTGTTTCAGTGATTCATTTATGTACAAAAGAACAAGATGCTGATATGTTAACAAAAGCTTTGGACGGTACAAAGCTTGTGAAGTTCATGCAGAGCATTAGCATGAAGGAACTTCAATGAAGATGATGATTGAAGCTTGAGGAATGGTAAAATCCAAGCTTAAACATACAAATTGGTGGACAATCTACCTTGGAGAAGTGAATCAATGTATGAAGATTTCAAGTCATGCATTTTCACCAAAAAGACTTGATGCCTTCATACTTGACTTACTTGTCTCTTTGTAAAATACACTTGCTAAACATAATCAATGGTTTGAATTATCACTTCTCAAATCATGTGCGACTCAAAACTACAAGTATACCCTATTCTTGATAAAGCATATCAAGTGTCAACTGAAAAATTGGATCACATAATTGATCATGATGACAAAAATGCCTTTGAAATGTGAATACAGTTCTCACATATACTTTTTAGGCTTTATGGGAGCATTCTGTATAAATGTACCTAGATAGTCGAGAATAACATCCAGTAAAAATTACTCATGAAAGAAGTTCATACCTGGACTAACTGGATCTTCTATATTCTCTATCCGTTTGCTGTTTCTCAAGACTGCAGACTGTTCACTTTCCTTGGCCTTGGCCATTACCACACCTGGACAATCCAAAAGCTTCACATTTTTGTCTAGTTGCACCTCTTGCAGAACCTTTGTTATGCCTGGAGTAGAACCCACATTCACAGCCCTCGTCCTTTTCATGCTGTTAATCAGACTGCTCTTTCCAACATTTGGAAGACCAATAACACCAACTGTGATTGCTGTTTTAAGCTGTGAAGTAAGCAACACGAGCGAAAAAACCAAAATCTTAGTTCACTTCAAGATAAACAATTATTATCGACATGCTATTAATATAGATTATAAAACTAACAGCTTAAATCATTTCTCAATATAAGTAAAAGTTTGTTTGAAGCACATTCCAAACCACGTCCCCATTATTATGCAATTCAGTGTTGTCTCTGAGGAGTATTTCCAATCATGATCTTTTTCACACACAAGGGAATGTTTTCTGCACCTTCCCCCACACCACTGTGGCAATGGAATGGGGAAAATTTCATATTCAAAAATGTGAAAAACTTTCTTCTCTCGTTCTGAAACTTGTTGCAGCGCTACATGGGGGTATCCACAACTTCTTTGCTCTCTGCAACATTATTTCCATGCATGTTTTGTCTCATTTGTTTTCTTTTATGTTAATTTATAAACAATTTCCATAAAATCATCACATATGAAATGATATCAATAATCTAGGGTATTTATAATCATTGTACAGGATAATGATATCATGTATAAAATTTCTTTTTTCCTTTCCATATTCTTTCGTGCTTTCACAACCATGTGTGTAGTATGAACGAGAGATTTGAATCATGAGATTAAAATCAAGTTTTCATAGATTAGATCATTAAGACAAAAGTCCAGAGATAAAAGTCCAGAGATTTAAATCAAGAATGATTTAAAAGGTTTTTATTTTCAAAAAAAAAATCTTGATTTTTTTACGCTATGACCATATGCATATTACACATAATCCACATGTGAACAAAGTATCCAATCACCAACACCATGCTACCTTATGATTCCTCGAGTAGTTTTTCAACAACTGTAGTAAGGTCTCAGCACCAAGGCATTCACTTGTAGAACCTCCATTGGCACCCTTTGAACCTTTTTTCTGACCAAGATGAGCCCTCTGCTGCTGAGTGCTGCATTTAAAAGCAACAGTCGGAAGCTCCTCCCTGAGATATTTCAGCCATTTCTCCGCAACTTCTTTGGGAATAAGGTCTGAAAGCAGAATAAAACTGTTTCAGTAAAGGGACGGGAGAGCAGAATTTGGATTCAAGAATATTATGCATATATTCATTCATAAATCGCTTGTAGGGTCCAAAAAGTTCTTTACGTTTTTCAATTATTTCCAACAAAGGGAAAATGATAAGTGTGCAATTTCACTCTATAGCGCATACAAATAATAAAGGAATTGAAATGTCATCACCTGAGTTATAATGGCAGTCATATAAACACAATATCTCATAGATAAAAGAACTAAAGGAGCTAGAAAGCTACAGCAATATTACCAATCTTGTTCAGCATTAGAACCAGATGTTTGCTAGGACCTGACTTCATAACCAGCCTCTCAACATCTTCGCATCGGCTGCCAAGGGGGTCACGCGCATCCAAAACCTCAATAATGACATCTGATGCCTCAATTACTTTGAGCAACTCTCTGTAGAAGGACCTTTGAGAGCGATCACCTAAACATATGCAGTTATTCACATTGCATTCCATGAAGCATATAGAGCAAAATGTACTTTACAGGAACAAAGCTTGCCTTGAGTAGAATCCTTTCCATATGGTTTTTGCTTGTCATATTCAAAAGATCGATTATTTGCAACTTGAGCCAAGTCAGCAAGATCCGCTTCTTCCTCATTGATTAATCCAAGCTTTCGTTTCTCTGCCTATTCAAATGTATTTGCAAGAAAAACAGGTCAGGAGGAACAAAAACAATCAGTAATTTAACTGATCACCTCCTCAATTATTTATTACAAAAATAAAATTTCAACCAAAAAAAGGATAGAAGTCTTCAGCAGGCTTCAGAGCCTCATCCCTAATCAATTTAAAAGATTTTAACTGAGTGACTGCTCAAACAATCACTTGCTCGGAGGCTCTTGAATGCAGCTTTTGACATCAATTATGATCATTCAATAAGGACATCAATTATAATCATTCAATATGGCAATGAGGCACTAATACTCTTAATATTAATCGTTGGATAAGGCACTACTGAGGCACTGAAGTCTGATATACACCACAAATACTTGTCCAAATGCTAATTGACGTGTGAACAAAGAACAATGTAAATCTGTGTTATTGACAGTGTGCTATAAATCCCCACCCTTAGAAAGCTAAATAGTTTTTTTAATTCCAGTCTAGTTGGCTGGAGAATCGACAGGAGACATGACATTACTTCGAATCCTATGGAATTTCCTTGGAGCCTCAAGAAACCATAAGAAGTCATGCCCTATCTTTGTCCACAACCCAGCTACATCGAAAAGCCTACTGCAAATATCAAAATTGACGTATGATTATTAATACCCAAGTCTTTCCGGTATTAGGCCACTATAAGTGCGTAATGCTAGAAAGATTTAGAATGTGGGATGAGACTACAAACCCTCTCTTTCTTAGCCTGCTTTTTTTGCTCCATTTCCTCAATGGCACGAGCACGTCGTGCTTCAAGGGCTTGGAGCTCCTGCTCTTTGAAAGGCCAGGCATTTGGAATGCCTGGATCCTTTTCTGTGGGCTTCTTTCGTTTCCCGAGCTTTTTTGCCTCTTTAGCCTTCTTTTTGTGATGTTCCTTCACCTTCTTCAAAATTTTATATTTCTTCCGCAGAGAGACTCGTTTACTTTTGCTCTCTGCAACCGATCAAACGAAAGTTACGCACCACAGAAGGACTTCAAACGCAAGGATATCCAAGCACATTCTTACTCTTGCTTTTCTTCACCATAGCTCTATCCTCGCACGGACTGGTTGTACGATGAGTGTGAACTCGTGTGTCAAGGAATCTTTACACGACCTTTCTATTCTTAAATTGTTCCACGTAGAAGGGCTCAGACAGCACAGAGGGCGAGGAAACTTCCAGCCTGCACCCTCGCGACGCAGCACCCCTCGCTGCTACAGCTTCGGAGTTCGGTGATCAGTTGTCATCTTGACTCTCCACGTTTTAGCTGCGAAGTATTAGAGCGAACACAGAGTTTCGAAGGAAATATTGAAATCTAAGAAGTTATAAAAGCAAGGTAGGGTTATGAGACTCTCGACGGGTAAAAAGAGATTACAATTTACAATAAGAACTTGTGTGAGTTTGGGGTGCATGGTGTAAACACTTTGGTGTTGTGGTGGTAAGAGACTTTGGACCAGAGTCTTAAGGTTCAAGATTCAAAAATAATAAATCGTACTAACATTAGCCTCGGAAAAGTGGAAGATAAAAGGGGGGTCTTCACTCTATGTGACTTGTTATTTTCAAGTTTCAAGTTTAAATGGAAGAGTAGGTAGACTATCGAATTTGAAGGGCTTTGGTGTGTAGAACAAGAGGAGCAAGGAGGAGATGGAGGGAGAGAGAGAGAGAGAGAGAAGAGAAAAGACGTGCAGACATGCATGGGAGCCTCGAAACCCACATAATGATCTCTCTTGAGGCAATGCTCTATATATGATGTATATATATGAATATGGGGGTAAGGTCACATGATCCTTACATCCCCAACAATCTCCCACTTAAGGGTCAATGTGACCGTAAGTGGTAACGTACACAAAGAATGATGTAGGACTATACAATAATATACATGAAGAGTCTTGATCTCAACCCATACGGATCAGCCTACACCAACTGCCTCGAACAAAGTGTATCCATGCACCTCAAACTACTCTAAACTCATATCGATAAGAGTCGAGCTCACATCTGACTGATGCAAGAACTGATGAAGTTCCTGCAAAGCTTCCACTCGCTTTATGCCTGTGCCAATCATCGAACGACTGACAACTCCAAGTGCAAATGCTCCAATAGCAACTGCAATATTTGGTCACGAGCATAACAACTTGTACATCAGACTCCCGAATGTTGAAGAAACATGTGTTATCCTAGCTAACCTAAGTATGTCAGCCATGCCAATATCCAAGGCATCCAAAGCACCATCGTCACAAACAACATGTCTTGACATATCTCTATCAACATCTGGCGTGAGCGAATCCAAGAATGATTGCATGATTGCATGATTGCTGACTCCTCAGCATCTAAATCAGCCATGCTCGCAACCAAGGATGTATCTAGCTATGCATCCTTAGAGCTAAACTGCTCTGTCACACACTGTGTATCATGAGAGCACTACAACGTCAACACCAAGATCAAGCTGATGATCAAACTCTAACTGAGTATCATCATAATGCTCTACATGAGCATCCACATCATGCTCTAAAGCATCCAACTGATCATCCAAAATGTGTTCCATAATAGCATCCATATGATCAAAACAATCATGCTCTCCATAAGCATCATGAGCATCCAAAGTATACTCTACATGCATCCATCGAAGCATCTGAATCCTTGGATACATGTGCATCATGAATGTCAATAGACCTATGTGTAGGTAGACAAAATGAGACATGACGAGTCTCACATCGCACATAAGGTTGAACTCCCATTGAGACGAGACTATCTCTCATATGAAGTACCTGCAGGGGATACCTTTGTCCAACTCTAGCACCTCTGACAAGCATAAGTTGTCCCAACTGCAACTGAAAATGATGCTCACCAAGGAATGCATAACATCTGCTCTCCTGTAACTGGCTAACTGAAATCAAGCTCATAGGGAATGAAGGCACATAATGTACATGTTTGAGTATAAGTGATGCTCCACTAGGTAGCATAAGGCATACATCTCCTGCACCCCCAATGTCATATGCCATACCATCAGGCATGTGCACACATCCACGACTCTCACCTAAGAATCGATAAAACCACTTGCGATATGAAGTAACATGAAAAGTGGCTAATGCATCAAGCGACCAAGCCATATGTGTGCTATCCGATGAACAAGAGGAATCATGAGATGAACCATAGGAGAAAGTGATATCACCATCACTGGCACAATCAACTGCCATAGACTCTCCTGAAACCACTACATGACCTGCATCACGTGCATATCTCTGACGTCATCGTCGCATCTGCCTGAAGCAACATCGTCGAGTATGGCCCTCATGACCACAATGCCAACATCAAAGTCGTCGATGTGATCTATGTCTCACATGAGTCAATGGAATCCCATACCTATCATGTAGTCTCTGCCATAATGCACTACTCATCGCCTCATACATCACAGACTCATATATAGAATACACAAGCTGTAATCAGATAGTGGAGTTGGCCAATGCATCCATATCCATCCATACATGGTCGGGCATGTCACGAGGCCTCTGTGCATCTCTATGCACATACATGTGTAACCCTACATAAACCAATGTATGCCACATATGAGCTTTCCATCTCGGAAAGTCAGTGCCATCAAACTGAGAAGACACCATGTTGGCAATCCAAGAGACTATAAATATAACAAGAGACTAGAAACAATACTCTATCCTCAATAGAATCACACCTGCATATCCATATGTATAACTCACATCACAAATGTCTCGATGGAGAAGGAACCATCTGAACCGTCTGTCACATAACCATGCATCTAACATGCACATAAAACCACGAGCATAAGCCTGCTCACCAAGTCTCCAAAGTGACCAAGTAGATGTGAAAGAATCTTGGAAAAATTTTGATAGAGTATCCTCTATAAATTGAGCAATCAAACAAGATAACCAATAGCAAAAGAACAATGAATAACATGTCACCACCTATCACTGATCCAAGCAAGGATAATCGCAAATACATATGCCAAAAAAAACTGATGGCAATACACACCAATATAATGGTGATACACCTCCCACTCAAGAATGAATCCTGCTAGATGGTCCAACCTATGACGAATAACATGTGACCAAGTCCAAGTGAATGGAGATAAGCAATGATCCAAAGCTATCGCATAAGCTTTAAGATCCACTAGAGCTCTCTTCTAGCATAAAAGCTATCAAAATTTCAGCAGCATCTCCTCTATAAAATTGACTCTGAACCAAATAGACCATGTGGGAATCACCATCCACATATGCAAAGAATCACACTGGCAAATACATATCAATCAACAAACAAATGCTAATAACAGTGACAAACGAATGTGTAACTGAGGCTCCAATCTGGATCATGTACCTGCAAATAAAACAAAGATACAAGCAGTGTTGTATTTCGACGGTCTACCATGCCCGTCAGTTTTGATGGCTATCTACACAACCTACCTGTATTTTATGGTAAAAAATTGCCAAAACGGGCAAAAATCAACACTAGATACAAGTATCAAACAAGATCCAAATCAACTCTCATAATATTATGTGCAACCGATAAGTAAATCCATAACCAAGTGGCATAAGCAAGATATAGACCACAATGCCACTATACATCCATGATCGAACTCATGATGACATAAACCTCAAAAGAGAGTATAGCACAATGTCATCTTACATGCCAAACACGTGATAAGATCATGCTCTACTCTCATATGGAGGAGCTACCACAGTGATCATACATGGATAATGCCTTCAAGCTCTAACAATAAGAGTGGGCACACCAAAAATTCTCTCTCGAAGAAGTTCTAAAGAAAATTCAACCTCCAAGAGCAATTAGGGTTCTTATGGTGAAAATATGAAGCTCTATGTTTTTCTGTTTCAGAGGTGATAACCTCTGAATCTGAACTTTTACTTTTCAAAAAACTTCAAGATCATATTCTTGGCTACGTAACGAGATAAAGAATACCTCAAATGGAGGTGGCTAGCTCAAGATATACACAAAACAAACATCAACTATCAATTTCACCTTCACCTACAACACTACTGCTCTGTATTTTGCAGTTTCGACGACCTTGCACTTAGAATTTGGATCTATGTTCTTCCAAAAAGTTATAGAAGTTATTTCAACCTATGCATAGTAAGTTGAATCGTCTCATTACGATTTTTAAAACTCAACTTATAGCCAAAACACTGACCTGTTGTTCAAGTGATTGTAGATTCATCTTCTACATCAGTTTGCGTTTTTTGAATTTTCGATAGTCTAAAACTCTGAACCAGGTTTTGTGCCCTTCTGCACTTTCACCTCTTGTGACCTAAGCTTCCATTGGAGCTTCTTGCACACAAGCCTTCAACATGATGTGATACCAATGAAGGGATTTGGTGTGCAGAACAAGAGGAGCAAGGCGGAGATGGAGAGAGAGAGAGAGAGAGAGAGAGAGAGAAGAGAAAAGAAAAGACACGTAGACATGCGTGGGAGCCTCAAAAACCCACATAATGATATCTCTTGAGGCAATGCTATATATATGATGTATATATATGAATATGGGGGTAAGGTCACATGATCCATAAATCCCCAACAGAATTTCCGAAAAGAGAAAATATAAACTTGTTTAAAGCATATTTGCACCAACTCTGAGTGAAGGTTGAGATGGAATAGTTTTTATGTGCACCAACTCTAAGTGAAGTGGAGATGGAATGGTCTTCATCCCCGAATGATGTGATTTCATGTGGTGTTTCTTATTATCTATCATGGAAGCTATAGAGTTTTAAATAAAAACATGTGGGATTTTAACAAGAGGAGATGTACCATATGGAAGAAGGGCTCGAGAAGACCCATTATTAGAAAAATATCAAATGAGAAGTTGAAAGAGAATAGGATTAAGGATAGCTATGTAGATGGCATGATAAATATAGTTAAATCCACACTATAAGAGATGAGATCTACTTGTATTGAAAGGAAAATAAATATTTGAAAAACAAGTACTAGAAACTCAGTGGACATTCAATTAGCATTGGTGTTAGAAGCTTTGTAGAATATGATCATGGAAGATGGGTTGGATACAATATCCATGTGAGAGAAGAGTATTTATTATGTGTCCTTAAAGGATATATGGATGTGTGGGAGGGTACGTAAGAAATTCTTGAGAGCATTTGCCACCTTTAGAAGGATACTATTAGTCTATGAAATGTTGTATTTGATGGTATCCCATCTCCACCTAGTCCTGTCATCTCAACTAGAGGAGATATCCATAGCACACACAAGGTCTTGAAAGATTTTTATGTTAAGTGCAATGTTTCCTTTTTTTTATTGAAATTGTATTATTAGGATTTAGCAATTAAGGACATTAAAATTTTAAATTATATATTTTCAAGTTAGATTACATCATTCCGTATATTTTCATGAGCAATTTGAATAGATTAGGTCATATACAAAAAGTCAAACTAGGGCAAATTAGGCCAAAGACTTGGTCGAAAATGGACAAAAATATTCATTTTGCCTATAAGAAAGCAATCATGTATTCCTCAAGTACTCAAAGAGAGCAATCCAACCATATATAACATGTACACATTT
Organism: Ceratopteris richardii; assembly: GCA_020310875.1. Classification (NCBI taxonomy): domain Eukaryota; kingdom Viridiplantae; phylum Streptophyta; class Polypodiopsida; order Polypodiales; family Pteridaceae; genus Ceratopteris; species Ceratopteris richardii. Next base: position 119,798,881 of record CM035429.1, on the reverse strand, counting down.
ATCATATTTGCACCCTTCAAAGGTCAAACCCGAATTCTAGTCAACATTCCTAAAAAAGTCAATAGTAGTTAAAATAATTCAAGGGTTCATATCAAAACCTTGTAAAAGTAAGGATCTAAGTGATAGAATTACTTGCACTAATCTTGGAAAATCATGACTAAATTAGAGTGCCACATAAGCTAACACATCAACCAAAACTTGTGCAGATCAAGAGAAGGCTTTCAAGCTTGTGTTATTGGAAACTTTTGTAGCATATTTTTTATAAGAAGGTCACCCTAGCTCATTATATGAGGAGAAGGCCTATTCCTCTCTTTATATCAAACATGAGATATGTCCTCTCACACTAACCTTGTGACTGAGTTGAACTATCTCTTGTCTCTACTTGGAAGAGATACTTGAAGGAGAAGGAGGAGTTTCTCAACTCTTGAAGGTTTATGGATTGCTTCGAATCATGTATGCTCATACACTTTTGGAGGTCTCACATACTCTCATGAGAGTTTATTTTTAGTTCCTCATTAGACTAAGCCTCTTCATGACTTATTCTCTTAGCCTTCACATGCTCTCTATGGTATTCCGAGTTGTGATTATTTTTTATGTTACCTCTATAGTTAGTTTTGGAGCATGCCATCATCTTTTATATGCATTATCATGCATTGATGCATATTACTTTTGGCCTTACTTTGTGCATTATGCCTCTTTTAACTTTTTTTATGTCTACTTATTCTCTCATGTGTGTTATTATATATCTGTTTGGCCTAAAAAATTGGTATCAAAGCTAAAACTTGTGTAGGTACAAGAACAGTTCACAGAGTTTGGAACTTGTCAACTCTGTTTGGTTCTCTTCAACTCAATTTGACTTAGTTTTCTACAATTTTGTCAACTCTTTTTCCATACTCTTTCTATCTCATACTTCCTTTTGTTTACTAGTACCTGTTTAACTATTCTCAAGGTTGATCAACTCTAGTCAAACCTATAAAAATGGAGTCAAATAAATCAAAAGAAGGATTTGTTTCTAGGATAAAGGTATCAAATCTGAATTTATTAAATGTTTGATAAATTACAGCTTCTATAACTTTTGGTATTACTTCTAATGCTTGTTAAACATTGGCTTTTTAGTTTAGCACACCTTGTAGCTTCTTTTAGTGATAGATTTTCTCCCTCTTAATACTTGATTCATTAAAGGTTGGCAATTATTCATATATGCACTACATCTAGTCTTAAAGCTTGCTCACTATATTGTGTATGTAATTTGGTACTTTGAGTGCATTTAGAGAATTTGTGTGTAAAAATGCTTACCTAGCAAGTATAACTCGTGATTTGGCTCTTTGGGTTTCATGTGTGCATATGTTGGTATAGTTTTGACTTTGGAATATCATCTTTTGTATTTTTGGGCAATCTAGTTGGCTTTCTTTCATTCGTGTAAGTATTGAGGTTACTTAAGTGTTACATGGCACTTCTAAAGTGAAGGGTTAAACTTTCTTTGGCAAGGGTAATGAAGCCCATAGGCTTTCTTACCTAATACTTAGTATAGAAACCTTATCTTGTCTAGAAATTTGTATTCTAATCCATCCCAAATATAGTTAATCTATTATAAACTAAGATTATGACATGGGGGTTTGGCTTGTGCAAAACATATTTGAAATCGGACATTGTTTGGTCATTCCCATGTAGGGCCAAAGTCTCAAGAGGAGATTGATGCAAAGATGCATGTACTATCTAAAACATGAAAAAAACTTGGTCTAGTGGTTAAAGTTATTTGGGTGGCAAGCAAGAGGACTTAGGTTCAAGTCCTATACGATTCATGAGGGAGCATTTTGCCCCAAGAGCTCTAAATCCTTCTAGAACCATCCATTTGAGTTAACTCTAGTTAACTAGGACACTTGGCACACATGAAGTTACATGGTGGGCACTTGGATGGTTAATATCCACCTACCATAGAGGGCAGTTCCTTGGAGAGAGTTGTATATAGAGGTAGATGGTTGGGAGGAGATCATCTCTCTACCTTATGGTGGTCCTCACTTGCTTCATAACATTTGTATCAAAGCTTAAGCTTTTATGGAGACCTAGGGGGTTCCATCACCTTCTTCTCAAGTAGCCATGAGAGACTTTCATCACCTCTTTCTCCAAAAAGACAATCTTCTTTAGAGACATCACAAATGAAGCTAGTGGGACTTGAGCCCATGATATGTTTGAACTCAAGAGGCTCCTCTAACCATGAGATCCGCCAAGTTCTCTTATTAAAAAATCATGAACTTCATATGTTGATGGCTTCGGGCACTTCCCATTTTGTCTCTTGTTTGAGAATGTAGCAAAAGGAGGAGCAGAATTGTGAAGGTTTGCAATTATGTCCGAAGCGATTTGGACCTCCAACATCAATTCAGGAGGCACATCATGTATCCAATACGCTCTACACATCTAGTTTATATGCATTGAAAAACAGAAATTTTTAGTATCTACTTTTTTCGCATCACCCTAAACTCCCAATCCATGTTTCTTCTTCGCTTTCTCATTTTCACATAACTCTTCTCTCACATGCTATATTTTTTTTTCTTGTGAACATCTGCAAGCTAGATCTCTTCATTCCATGAATGCAATAGGAGAAGTGTCAATGAAGATCTCTTCAACAAATGAAGAAGCAAATGAAGATCAAGTAGAGAAGAAGAACAAGGCAATGAGAGGGATTTCAAAAACACTCAAGGGGTTCATCAAGTACTCTAAAAAGTGAGGAGACAAGGAGCAAGTGAAGATGTAAAGGAGGCACCAAGGGAAGAGGAAAATACATGATTTTAGAAATATCTCATAAAAGTGCAAATCATGCAGGAGGGCATATTGGATACCTCCCAATGTTGATATATTTAGATAGTGATGTGTGTGAACACACTAGGACCTCCGGGGCACTTTTTTCCCTCTTTAGGAGGTTTTTTTTTCCCAGCTTGTATATACGCCTATTGCCCTAATGGGCTACTTATCTTTGTACATTCTCTTGTAATACATTCAGTATCGTGTGTTGTGTTACAAGCTTCTTCTCCTTCCTTATGTTGTTCACGTGCTTCCACAGACGTTTATCTCCAACAATTGGTATCAGAGCAGGTCGTCGCTTCATCTAGGGTGCCCTCGACACTCCTCTAGTTGCAGTCTCAGAATTGCATGAATTTTGGTGAGCATACTCAACAATCTGAGATTGTTTCGGCCTCCGAACACACTATCACTGCGCTTGTGTAGGCTATTTTGTCTTTTTGTGCCAAAGGTATATACCAATTTCTGTTCGCCAGTATAAGCGTCTCAAAGTCTACTATAGGCCTAACAGAATTTTTATGGGCAGTTCTGTTCAACTTTTGAGATACAATCAATTTTCTGCATCAAGGTATTTTAGTCACCGACCATGGCTGAAAGCAGTGATGTATTCCGTATGTTGGCTATTGAGGATAAGTTGGATGTGTTGACAACATGATTGCTCCTACTTCATCTACATTTGTATCCGCATGAGTGCATCTCCATTTTGTATCTAGGAGACACTCCATTTTTAATCTATTTCCATTTTATATTGTATTTCCTTTGTATTTGGGTATCTTGCCATGTGCTTTTACCAGTTGTATTCATTCTCCTTTCAGGAGACTTATCCTACATATGATGTACTTTTGAGAGCCCCTCGAGCTCGTGACCTGTCCAGTCATGCTCTTGTGCTACTTTCAATGTAGGTATCAAAAAGTCCAATGGTAGCACTACATTTTGTCCAAACACCATCTGAAAGGGTGTGGCTTGGAGTACCGTTTTATAGGCAACTATGTATGCCCAAACAGCATGGTGTAATTGTTTGTCCCAATCAGAGCGTTTATTATTAACCAATTTTGTCAATACATTGCACAGAATCTTATTGGTGCTCTCAGTCTGTTCATTAGCTTGTGGATGATAGGGGGCAGACTTCTTATGTATTACCAAGAATTCGTGGAGAAGGTTCTTGTTGCAGAGCGAAGAAGAGCACAAGGCAGAGAAAAAGATGGGCCCCAAAATTTTTCCGATTTGGACACCTTATTTTTGTATCATAATCATTTTGTAATATAATTTTCGATGTAAAAGCACTAGAGGAGTCCTCTAGATGCATCCCCACAGAAGATTAGTAGCTTACCCATGCAAATTAGTAGGAAATTAGCATATTAGTGATTAAAGTGTCGGTCTCTTGTGTGAAAGGACCATTTTTAGGGCACATGTATATAAGTTAATTTGTGACTCTTTGTAAAGACTTTTGGCCATTGTGAGAATCAAGAGCACAAAATTTCAAATTTGTGTCTTCTCCTCTCTGTATCTTCTTCTTTGTGAGCTTGTATGCATGTGTGTTGCTTGAAAAGAGTGTTAGGAAGTGTTGTCTATCTATGAAAGTGTTTGTTTGTTGTGGTTAAGGTGTGTGTGAAGTGTAGGAAGTGTTGAAGTGTAGGAAGGTCATTCCTGCGACTCAGTATTTTGCTCATAACTTGAAGCAAAAGTGTCAGAATTGAGTTAAAATACCACCATTGGATGCGTCTTCTCGAGAGCTTCAAAATGCATATGCTATTTTTTATATTTGGAGTTCGGAGTTGAGAGAAAAGCTCAATTTACTGTTGGCTGCTACTCCAAGTATCGTGACACATGATTGACAGTTGAAGCTTGTTTGGATTAGTCTTTGCCTTGTTTGCACTCTTTGGGAAGCCCATTCGCATTGATCATTACTTGAATGCATGTCTTCATACACTCGGCTAGGTTTTGATACTCCTCGGATTGATAAATAAAGCGTGAATCCCCACTATATGCACTTGAGGGGGATTGAGGTATAGTCTCTTTCTTCGCAAGTCCCTAGGTTGGATCTTAGGTACACACATTTTTGGCGACGTTTCCGGGAAATGTCGAATCAAACCGAGGCATTCATGTGATGGTAAGTAGCTTTTTGCATTGAAGTGAGTGGAGGAGTGGTGATTTTCTCTTCTTTGGTAAGTCACATTCATCCGCACTTACTACTTCTCACTCTTGAAGTGTGTGTAGTGAGTTATTAGTCTAGGAAAGTGAGTGGAGTGAGGACGTTAGAGTAGCCATTCATTCTAGTCTTGTGAGTTTTTGTAGTTAGAAAGAATCTTTCAAAAGAAAAGAGTATAAAAACCAAAAACATTGCCTTTTCAAATCACTTGTTCCCAAACCAAGTATCGTGTGCGCACTCTGTCGAGTATCGTGAGCTGAGACCAAGGATTTTTGGAGCCTTGCAGAGCGAGCCAAAGGGATAAGGGAGTTGGGAAAAGGTTCCAAGGTGAGCACACTACTGAATCTTTGTGCAAAACTACTTTTGAAATCAAGTTTTTAGAAAAACGATCTGCGGTAAGTATCGTGAAGGCCATACAGGGGTAGAGAAGAAGTAATTTTTCTAATTCAGGCTAAGAGGGGAGGGTAGATGCACTCAAAATACATGTGTATGCACTCAAAACAAAAAAAAACACTTGCAAAAAATTGAAAAGTGTCAAGTATCGTTTTCTCCCGCGGTTGAGTATCGCGATACCTAAGTATCGTGATCTCCTGTGGTTGAGTATCGCGATACCTGACCTTGTTGAGTATCGTGTATCGTGGAACTCTTTTCACGATACCCGTCAAGTATCGGGTATCGTTGAATCGGGTCTGACGATACATGGTAAGTATCGAGTATCGTTGAGAATTTCTCACAATACTTGTTAGATATCGCATATCATGTATCGTGAAATTCGGATCGCGATACTCGCTGAGTATCGTCTATCGTGAGTTTCGGATCATGATACTTGCTGGATATCGTGTATCACGGAGGCAACTTTCCCGATACCTGAAGAATATCGAGTATCGTCTTGAATTTCCTCGCGATACTTGTTGTGTGTCGAGTATCGTGGACATTTTCTTGTTGAATATCGTGTATCGCGTATCGTAAGGAGTTCTGATCGTGATACCTGTCAAGTGTCATGTATCGAGTTCTTCAAGTATCGAGTATCATGGTACCCTTCCAGTGTGTCACATATCGAGTATCGTGACATACCCAGCTTGGGTCAGATATCGAGTATCGTGAACCTTTTTGGGGTCAAGTATCGTGACTTGAGGTTTCACAGTGAGTCCTTTCTCAACCAAATTTTTCTAGAATTCTGACCCTTAGTGAAGAACTCTAGAAGCTGGAGGTTGGCAAGGGGTGATCAGAGCTTTAAAGTGAATGAACCTAAGGTCTGGGAGAACCCTAGGAAGCCGAAGAAGTGTAATCTCTTCAGTGGGAAGTGTAGCCGAACCCAGTAGCCACTCACATTATTATGAAACCTCTAGTAAGTCAGAGGAAGAAATTCCCATGGCTTCTGAGGACATGCAGAATACAGCACCAATGATTGGCATGATGTCAATTATTGAAGGAGAATATCGGACATCTTTGGAATATGTGAAACACCAAACAAAATGAGATACCAATCTACCTGGATGGTCTAAACTGATCAGTGGCCAGATTAAAGAAAGCTTCAAATGCTTACATAGTGCCTAGGCCAGCAGTTAAATATGCAGGAGGAATTTATATGGATAAGAGAGACATCCAGTATGTAGTTACGGAGCACCATGAAAGTATCAACGAACACGGGGAAGAAGATAATGTTCATAACCCTAATACAGAGGGACATGAAGAACAAGTGACCACTCCTAGAGGGAGATCTACTATTGTTAGGGTTTGGAGAGGAGACCTGGTTCCTCAAGATGACTCCTCAATGGATGTGTATTTGATCAATGGAATGGAGCATCTCCTTAGAGCCCACTCTTCATTATGGGAAGTAGCCCCTAACCCAGTTACTGTCTATGAGTTACAAGATCCTGAATTTCCCACCATCATCACATATTTGGACAAAAATCATAGGAGATACTGGCCTCTAACAGAGTTAGAAAGAGCAGGGTTGAAGTATCAGAACATTCCAGTGTTTCCTCCTAGGGATCAAGCTACTACCTCTCAGAATCCTCAAGGAACCTTTCAAGATAGTTCATATCAACAGTCAAAACAAACACAACAAACACAAATCCCGGTGAGACCCCATGTGTAGTTTGCTATGCCTGCAAATAATCCGAACTATCGGCCTCAGCCACCTATTGACCCAAGGAATAGAATCCCTGTCCCAAATAGACCACCTGTGGTAAGAGGACCTGGTATACAGATAGGAAGACCAGTTTTCCCAGTGATGCCTAGACCACCTGAGGCAAGAAGAAGATTAAGACCCATCCAAGTCGCCAAATGCATGAGAAACCATTATGATGGCTCTAGTGAACCTTACAATCATATAGCTGAATTTAAGGCAAGTAATCAGAGCATAACAAGTGGAAGACTTTTTTATTCAATATGAATCTTTTGGTTTAACTTTGACAGATACAGCTTTAGCTTGGTTCCAGCCATTAGATCCTAATAATTTTCAAAACATGGAGCAAGTCTACCAAGAAATGATTGAGGAATTCACTAAATCTAGGATAAAAAACAACTCGTCATCATTGATCCATAGTTTTAAGCAAGCTCCTACAGAATCAGTGAGATTGGTTGTAAGAAGATTCAAACAATATGTGGATAGGTGTCCAGTGGAAGAGAGACCCACTCAAAATAAGATGGTGTCATTATTTTTGGAAGGATTAGTGAATGGATCATTAAGATCATTAGTATATGTGAAAAGAGTTCAAACTTTGCAAGAGTGTATGAAAGAATGCATTGATTTAGAGGAGAACCTTGCGGAAGATCTGAAAATACCTCAAGGTAGTATCAAAAGTGAAGATTCAGCCAGCAGCACATGAAACCCTAAGAACAATGTAGAGGAAATAGTCGACTTAGTAGCAAAGAAGTTGAACGTTCAAGGACAGAGGAGCTACCCCAACAACCCACTGAGAGTGCCTATGCTTAGAAGATGTATGCATTGTGGAGGTGATCATCCTTCTCATTTGTGCACTAGGGGGAGTAGTCCCACCACCTGCTTATGCTTACAATAGACCACCTATTCTGGGCCCTCTACAATATTGTAGCATAGAACAAAAATACACAAATCACAACGCAGAAAATTGTCCTTACAATAGACAATCAAGACCAATACGATCGCTCATGAGACCTTATGGATACCCTCAGAGAGATCTAGGAGGAGAAGCCTTCAGATATCCCACATATCAGCAGCAGACACCAACACCACGACCTTATGCCTATCAAAGTTACTCTCAACCACAACTGGTGTTAGGGCAACAACCGCCCCATCCTCAGAATGTTGTCCCGATGAAAATAGCTCAACCCGAAGAAAACTTAGAGAGAGCAATAGTCCCAGCCACACCATTGTCTAGTAATGAACCATATGACTCATCTTATGACCATAGTCAAGGAAATTATTCCACTTATGAGAGCTCTATGATAGAATATGGACCGATGTACGAATCATACACATATGGCATGGAAGCACCAAATAATTCTTACGGATATGAGCAGGATTATGTGTCATTAATGTACACAGCCCCCAGGGCTTCCATACCCCCCCGACCTATGAATGAACCGCCTGTACCTAGAGGACCATGTTACAGATGCGGAGGTGACCATCATATCAGAGAATGTACATTACCAAACCCACCACCACCACAACGAGTTTGGGAAGGATACTGTGGTGATTGTGGTAAAGAACACCTTTTCAGAGATTGCCCCAAGAACCCCAACAAAGTTAACTCTAACGTGCAGATTAACATGATAGAAGTGATAGAGTCATCAGGGAGTGATACGGAGTACACTGTGCCGTTGAAAGCAATAACTACAGCCAAAGCTAGAGAGACCCCAGACAAAACCAAAGAAAATGATCAAGGTGACAGAGAAATATATAAACATACCTACACCTCAAATATTGAAGACTCGGGAGAGCCTGAGAAAAGTGTTGCAAGTAAACGAACACAGAGATGGAAGAATCGTAGAGATAGGATGAAGGAAAAGAAACTACAACAAAAGAAGGAAAATGAAAAGAGCGATCAAAATCCAAAAGAAAAACAGAAATTTGAAGAAGAAATTCGTAAAGGAAAGTAAAAGAAAGAAGAGGTAGGATCAGTTTTAGCAGATCCCATGCCTGAAGAATTAGCCATGTGGATTTAGGCGTACAAAGCACGAATAAGAGAAGGACCTACCATCGAACAACATGAAAGAGAATATCCTCGAGGAGACTTAAAGAAGGAAAGGTTGGAGATATGCAAAACATTAATTGAAGTAGCTCAACAGACCCTAGAAAAACCTGCTCTTCAACTGCCCAATTCACGAATTCTCGAAAGAGAATTCCAAGAATTCCAAGAGTGTGTCATCCCTAATGACCCCGAAAAAACCAAAAGAGGTGAGACACATAATGAAAATTGTTGTGAAGATAAAAGGGAAGGATCCATTGTTCCCGAAGTAGATGGAGAATGGCCTAAAGACTTGTGGGCAAGAGTCCAAGAGGATAGATGGAAGAAAGTGGAAGGAATATAACCACCCTTTGAAGAGTTAGAAGCAGGAGGTGAAGTAGAACATTCAATACCCGAACTGAACTCAGAAGGATTATTACCCTTTGATTAAAGTGAAAGGGAAAATGACAGTGAAAAGGTCTTGCCCAATTACACAATGGAATACGAACATAATTCTGAATTATACCACATTCCCTCAATAAGAAAAAAAGAACAGAATCCATCAATTCAAACATCGGACATCATACAACACCTTAAAAGAGTAAAAATCCCTTGCACTCTGACATTGGAAGAACTTTTGAAGGCCAAATCACATTTGAAGGAGAAATTAACCAGTCAATTGGAGACCAAGACGAAGGAAGAGGAGATGTCTGATGAAGTAAACACAGTAAGAATCCCAGTCGATAAGGTTGGAGATTTTAGTGAGGGAGATGAAGGAAACACGTGTCTTCCAATTACCTATAGGGGTTACACCACTAAAGCTATCTTAGATTCTGGAGCTGGAGTAGGAATCGCAACTAAAGAAATCTAGGATAAATGGGGAAAACCGGCCTTAAGACCAACACGCTGAAGATACAAATGGTAGACGGACACATTGAACGGCCCTTGAGATTATTGGAACGAGTAATTTTTACCACTTGCGGAGTTGAATTCGAGCACACCTTAGCGATATGTCAATTTGAAAGGGCTAGCAATTATGAAATGATACTTGGAAGACCTTTTATGAGACAGCTAAAGGTAGCGCAGGATTGGGGAAAAGACCCGATATACCTACAGCATGAAGGAACCACCACAAGAATAAATCTCCACACATATACATATCAAGATGTTCCCCCCTTACAATGGAATCAGATTCATAAGGAGGAAGATAATCAGTCGATTCATAGTATAGGTTCAAGTGATCAATCGTGGATGAACGAAGGCACCCATCTATGGATATGCCAAACTGCGAAAAAGGAAGAGGATAGGAGGAAAGGATGGAAGCACAGGTAGGGAATCGCTAGATCGGTACAAGATCCAGCCTATATGCCTCAAATATTCCTAGATGAAAAATTCGAACCTCATGGTTGGATGGAGATTTTAGCTACTCTCGATGTGTGTGTAAACAAAGAAGTAATAACCATGAATGAATGTATTAACGAGGAAGGCTATGACGTTAGTCTATATGTGGTAGTTCTTCAAGAGGCCGAAGAAGGGGAAGTAATTGAAAAAGAATGGAAAGAGGATTACGAGAGCATTGAAATGGAACTTGAACATATGGAAACGGAAAATGAAACTCAAGATAGAGTAAAAAATGATGAAGACAACAAGCTTCAAGATCAATTTGAAGTGCCTGCCCACTTCAAAAAGTACGAAGTAGAAGAGAGGAAAATCGCTATTCAAATGCCAAAACGAGAAGCACAGCCAGGAATAGCATATGACAATAAAGAGCAGACCAAGAAAATAGTAGTAACTTTGGAGGAAGGAGAAGAAAGATGTACTTTTATAGGCCAAGATGTCTCCATGGAGGAAGAACAAGAGTTGATACAACTCATTCGAGAATATAGGGATGTCTTTGCTTGGACCTATAAGGATTTGAAAGGAGTAGATCCTTCTATATGTGCACATAGAATCCCTATGACATCTGAATCCAAACCCTCCAAACAAAGACCTTACACATATAATGATGTTTACTCAGCAAAGGTTAAAGAAGAAATAGATAAGTTGTTAGATGTTGGGTTCATTTATGAGATCGAACACACGGAATGGGTGTCACCTTTGGTGGTTGTACTGAAAAATAATGGTAAGTTAAGAGTATGCATTAACCTGAAAAAGGTAAATGCTGCCACCATAAGAGATAGTTACCCACTACCCATAACGGATCATCTTTTGGAAAGAGTTGCAGGGAAGGAAGTTTATAGTTTTTTGGACGGCTTTTCAGGGTATAATCAAGTAGCCATTGCTCCTGAGTACCAACATAAAATAGCCTTTGTAACTGAATGGGGAGTATACGCCTTTAGGGTTATGCCTTTTGGCCTAACCAATGCCCCAACCACTTTCCAAAGATTGATATGCCATGTATTCAAGGAGTTCCTGAGAAAGAGTATGGAGGTATACCTGGATGATTTATGCACTGATTCAGCTATGCAATCGGAGCATATCCCTGAACTAGGAAAGATCTTTGCCAAATGTCGACAATATAGAGTATGCCTCAACCCAGAAAAATGTGTCTTCATGGTTCGACAAGGAAAAATATTAGGACATATTGTCTCTAAGAATGGAATCTCAACTGATGAAGACAAAATCAAAGTGATTTTGGATTTGCCGAGACCAAAGACTGCTAAAGAAGTGCAAGCATTTATGAGACATTGCGGATACTACCGAAGATTTATACATATGTATGCCATAATTGCTAGACCTCTTTATGCATTATTGTCTCAGTTTAATTGGACTGAAGAATGTGAAAAAGCTTTTAACGAATTGAAAAGTCGATTGAGTTCAACACCAATCCTTCGAGTACCTAATTGGAACGAACCATTTCACATTCACGTAGATGCTTCCAAGTTTGCCATTGGTTGCATCCTAGCTCAATCTGCAGATACAGGAAAGTTAGACCACCCTATAGCCTATGTCAGTAGACAATTGAATCAAGCAGAACGCAATTATACTACGACTGAAAGAGAAGGCCTAGGAATGGTGTACGTAGTGAAGAAGTTTCGACACTACTTATTGGCAAACAAATTCAAATTCTTCATTGATCATCAAGCCCTACTGTACTTAGTCAATAAGCCTTGTAATACGGGACGACTAATACGATGGTTTCTATTGTTGATGGAATTTGATTTTGAAGTAGTTGTCAAGAAAGGGAATACCCACATTAGAGCAGACCACTTATCAAGAATGACACATGGAGAACCACCCATAGGAGTACCAGATGATCTGCCTGACACGTACCTGTTTAACCTCGAAATATGTCCCCAATGGGCAGAAAAGTTGATCCCAATACTCACATATGGACCTAAACATGGGATCTCACCAAACCGAAATCAAGACCTATGGAAGACTAAAAACCTTCATATCATTGCTGGAAGTTTGTATCACCAAGACTCAAGTGGGTTACTCATGAGATGCGTAGAAGAAGAGGAACAGGAAATGTGGCTTCAAAAAGCACATGTAAATCAATGGAAAACTTATTTAAATGCAACCGGAACATGGCAAACATTGAAGAGATTAGGCATATATTGGCCAACCATGCAAAGGGATACACATAACTATGTATCAGCCTGCCAAAACTGTCAAGAACGAAATCCAGAAGAGGACTCTAATTTATGCTACTCCACCATAGCACCGAGATGGAGCATGCCTCTAGTAAAGTTCTTGAAGACCCAAGAATACCCAGAAGGAGCCACGCTAGCAAGGAAACATGCACTTGTAGAACAAAGCAATGTTCTCATAGGAAAACAACTTTTTAAGCGAGGGAGAGATAATCATTTACAAATGTGCATTCATGAAGACGAGTATCTTGTTGTTTTAGAGATGGCACATACAGGAGCTGCAGGAGGACATTTCTCTGCAGATAAAACTACAAAAATGATTTGCAGGGATGTGGTGGTCAACTCTACATCAAGATGCAGCCACATATGTTCAATGATGTGATACTTGTCAACGAACGAAATATCCAATTAGAAGATATGAAATGCCGTTGAAACCCATGATGAGTGCCAGAGCCTTCACTAAATGGGGAATAGAATTCATAGGGCCTATTAGCCCACCAACTAAAGGATCTCATGCTGAGTACATAATTGTAGCCACAGATTATTTGACCAAATGGGTTGAAGCCAAAGAAACCAAGAAAAATGATGCAAGGACTACATCAAAGTTTCTCTTTGAGAACGTTTTCACTAGATTTGGACTATCGATAGAAATTGTGAGTGATAGAGGCACGCACTTTGTGAATGAAGTGATAGAAGCCTTACTGAATGAATTCTTGGTAATTCATAAGAAATCAGCCCCTTATCACCCATAAGCCAATGGACAAGCCGAAAGTTCAAATAAAATCTTGTGCACAGTTCTCACAAAAATTATGAACAATGGTAGATCGGATTGGGATAAACAATTACATCATGCTTTATGGGCATTCCGAGTAGCCTATAAAACAGCTATATGAACTACTCCTTTTAACTTAGTATATGGACAAAATGCTATTTTTCCAATTGATTTCTTAATACCCACTCTCAAAGTAGCGACAACTTATGAGTGGACGGGACATGAACTATTAGCTCAATTGCATCAAATAGAAAAGTTACATGAAACTAGGTTACAAGCAGTAGCAGGGATTTATGCTGCTAAAAGGCAACAGAAAGCATATTTTGATGCTCATATTAAAGATAAAAATTTGAAGGAAGGAGATTTAGTTTTGGTATATACACTAAAACAACATGCTAAGAAATTACAAAAAAGAGGATATGGCCCGTTAATCATCAATCGCATATCCACAAGCGGAGCCATCAGTTTAGCAACTCTAGATGGAGATGTATTGCCAAACTATATCAGTGGTTGTCGAGTAAAAAAATATTTAGAGCCACTGTCTGAAGAAATAATGTCATGACTAATAAGGGGTAAAAATAGGCGTATAGAGGAAGAAAGAATACGAGAAGAAGCTAGACAATAAGCGCTAGAGCGGATCAGGAAAAGAAAAGAGTGGATGAGAGAAAGAGATGAGAGATATTGACTAGGTGAGGAACTCATCCCAATGGCTAATTTTGGAGCCACTGAAGACCTAGGTCAGCAAAGGACGCAGCCATATTTGAATTTGGGCGTTGGAACAAAAGAGTACCACTTAGTGGATTCTCTCATTGACACAGGAGCTGCTATAAGCTGTATCAAATTTTCATTTACTCAGAAACTCAAGGAAGAATTACGTCCATCTAAGGCACAGCTGGTTGGAATAGGAGGAAAGATCACACAGTGTATCGGAGAGATCACTTTACTTCTACATCTTGGAAACAACACTATGGAGCAAAAACTCTTAGTATGTCATGATCAGGACTTATTAGAGGAGCTCGTGCTAGGTCAAGACTGAATATACGAATATGAAGTGACTATTCAATTGGCCTTAGGATACATCTCGGCAAAGATAGGACATCGTGAAGTATTCAGCATGCTAGACGAACGACCAATCAAAGCCAAAAGTATAGAACCGAGGATGCACTTAAATGAGCGCAATGATGAATGTATGATCACTCGCACTATGGAAACTACTTCATCTAGTACTTCATGTGAGGATGCCCCGAGTTTCGAGTGCACACAATCTTCTAATCCAATCAATCACATGATTAGAGTCCTATCCAAAAACAGTCTTAGTGAGGAACCGAGCACCAGAAAGACAAGTCAGCAAGACTCTTACGAATCAGCACACAGTAGGATATACCCCATCCCTTACACTAGACAGGCTTGGATCCGAAAAGATCAAGTGAAAGCGTATCTTCAACAACAGAACTACTCACGGCATCAGAAGGAACGACATAATAAAAATACATATCATGTTGGACACCTACTTCCACAAAACATTGCTAGAGTATGTATTACGAAGAAGGTGATAGCTTCTCAGCCGGCCCGAACACAAATATGGATTCCCAAGTCATGTACTCAAAGAACAATCACCAAAAAGGACAAGTCAAAGAACAAGGAGAATTAGTATGATCTAAAGGCAAAAGGACAGAAAATAAACTGCTATAGGATAGAGCAGGAGTCTACTTACAATTCACACGTCATTCCAAGATTCAAAAAGCAGACAAAGCAGAAGCACCATATGAGAAGCACCGCATTCACCAGGAATGTTCGGAACACGATTTCTCCCAACATAATAAAGCAGATTTGGATGCCGAAAGACAAGACAAGCTGCATACATCTACCAAATAATTCGAGTTGCACACATTTGGAGTTACTAGAACCCAAAGTATGCATAATAGGGCCACATTACAAGGCCAAGCATTCGACACAATTTTCTTCTATTTCAGGATAGTGAAGCACATTTCCCTCTTGGGAAATAGGAGAGCACATGTACACAATCTAAGAAATCACTCAAAAATTAATAACTGCATCGGCTATGAACTAACTTTTATGTTTTTCTTTCAGGCAAAAACATAAAAAATGTAAATAAGAATGAAAAAAATCCCAGGTATTACCTTTATCACACCCACGGGGAAGGGACGACACTATTCATGCGGAGCATTGCCAATCTAATGAAAGACAAATGAAGGATGATTTTTAATACCATCTTGCCACTAATTACTGCTCTATATTGAGTGCAGATGGCATCTTCTAATTCCGAAGCTACGCAAGAGGAAGAGGTCCAGCTTCTTCCCTTGGAATCAATAACTAAGGCAAGAGGATTTCAAGACGATCATACAAAGATTACCGCGTATGACAGATGTCTGGACACAAGTTGGAATTGATGCATTCTTAAGACTTCCAATATATTTGCCAAATTTTCATAGATGTACACAAGTGATGAATGCACTCCAGTCGGCATCAAATAAGGCCTCAATCCTAGAGGCAAGAGTACTTGACAAAGTGGGTACATGGAAAACAATTCAATTCACTCATGAGTTGATCAACAGAGCTTTTGGATGGAATCAAGAGGGACTCACGAATGTCAAAGATGAATGTCATGATCCGAAAAAGAGAACATTTTTGGAAATCAATAGAACGGATAAGAAGACTCTGTTTGCTTAGTTCACCATCATTTTTGCTTCCCAAGTATGCATAGATACACAACACCTCAAAAGATTGTTGTGCAGCTACTCTCACATGCTATGAGGCAAGTAGGAAATCAAGTCAACATGACTCCATATGTTCAAGAACGCCTATTTGAAGCAAAGAAGAAGTGGAGTCAGAAAGAGTTCTTGAATGGAAGTTCGGCATTGACCTTACTCATTTATGAGGCACTTGAAATGAAGGATTGCTTACGCTTGATGCCAACCTCAACTGAGATGGCCAATACATAAAGTCAGCAACTGTTCCAAAGAAAAAGAAAATAGTCATCGCTGTTGAAGAAGTAGGAACCAGTTCAAAGACACCTATGAGAGGAACTAAACGCCTAAGAGAGGAAGAAGCTCAAGAGACACCACAATCAAAGAGAACACATGTGTTACCCAAGATTCCTATGACACAACAGCCAATAACCAAGAGAGACCTCTCTGTAGCCCTGGAAGAAACGCATCAGTATATGCGGGGGCAAGTAAATTTGAATATTCAAGGTCACCATTACAGACAGGCAAGCGAGGAAAAGAAACCGAAGGATAAAGAACATACTCAGAAAGTACCTTCAAGATACAAAGAAATAGGGTTGGAGGAATCAAGCTCTAATGAGGGATCAAGCCTTGAAAAGGACACCCTAGATACTGACATACGAACAAAAACACACGATGAGGACTGGATAGAGATCAATCAAGTTGAAGTCACACATGACAACCAATAGGCAAACGCAAAGAGCTTGGAAGACTCCACTGAACCAGTGCACGTAATTCAATTGAATGATAAGTCAAAGATAAGCATCAAGGAAGTTCCAATGACTAATAAAGATGTAGTGCCACCTATTAAAGAGGAAATACAAACTCCAGTGAACCAGGACTCAAGCCTACAACCTAATAAGGAGCCAATTATGATTGAAGTGCCTGATGATACACCTCAAGGCAAGATTGACCACATGGAGGCTGAGCAAAGGATCCAACTTCATATTAGGCAGCCCCATGATACTACGTTACACAGGGCACAAGGGAAAGATGTGACAATAGGAGCAGAACTTAGCATCCCTACCACCTGGTTAAACATTGATGTTACTCACTTAAAACTTGTGGTCAAGCAAATGATACAAACGGCCATGGATACACAACAACAAATGATGGAAACAGATGTTGATTACGACAAGGCCATGAGGGAAAAGAATCAGTTTCAAATCATGAGTGAACAACTGTCTGCAAACCTCATCCAGGCCCAGAAAGAGATTGCAACCAAAGCAACGGAGTTACTCGTAGTAAAAACACAATGTGATACATTGATGTACCAACATCATCAACTCCAAGCACAATTGATAAATTTACAAAGACAACATGAAGCTAGTGAAGCCGACAAAGAGAGAATGAAAGCTCGAAGCAACTTGCTCGAAACTCAACTTAAGGTGTATATGGAGGAAAACGATAGCTTACACAGCCGTAGTAAAGAACTGATGAAGGCATTACTATATGACCAGCCTATAGAAAAACAGGAAACATCTATCACTGAACAAAAGGAATTGAGAGCAGATTGAGAAATATGCAGATTTGTTGAAACAAGAGCAAACCCTACGAGAAGAATGGGAACACAAATACGTGAATGAAACTAAGGAGCTCACGAAACAGTTAAACATCGCCAATGGAAAACTTGCAGTGAGTTACAGTGAAAATATGGATCATGTAGCAGAAATTGGTAATGAATTGCTTGCAGCAAAAGAAGCACTCAGAGCAGCTATGCAAAAAATTAAAGAGAAGACTGAACGCATAGCACAATTAGAGACCAAAGCAGAAGAGAAAGCATCAATCGGGACACTAGTAGAGCCGACAAACGAAAATCCTACTGACGAGGTAGAGGTATCCTCTATGTCCCCTGATTTATAATTCTCCAATGAAAGAGCAGATGGCAGAAACACATGATGATCATCCAATGCCATACACTACAGAAATAGGTCAGAAGGAACAGGCACTATTGGTGTCCCGATTGACAAAAAATTTTGAAAATGAAGTCATCAAAGTCATGAAAGAAGCAAGGATTAAAGGTAAAGACTTGGAGACGATCATGAAGCCTTTCAACATTCCGTATGGACTATTGAAAGAGAAAACAAGGCAATACATAAAGAAGATCACATAGAAAAATCCAGACGAACAGCTGCAGTTCAACAATGACACGTTCAACTATACTCAAGAGGAATTTGAAGCAGCACAGCCTGTTTGGAGGAGAAAACTTTTGGAGAAACATCCTATATTACGGGTGCACTAGCAAGCAGCCCCATACTCATTACAGGTAAATCCTTCTTTTTGTCCAACACCACATCGCCGAGAAGCCAGAGAATTTTTGGACATGCAACAGAGTGGTGCTATCAATAAACAGTGGCTGAATTATCCACTACTCCAAGTCCACCTCATAATTATCTACCAACAGAAGACTACATGGTAAAAACCATTGAATTTTGGCTGCAGAGTTATGCAACAGTACCTGATCTGACTATCCAGATGACCAATAAAATACTCAGTATGATACTTACAGTATTAAAGGTCTTCAAACATGCGGCATATACATTTTTGAACTTCATTGGCATTAATCAGGGAACATATATTCTCGTTTTTTATTTGTCGGTTATGCCTAGCCGACCCACAATAATGGCATATTATTCTAGGCTTATGTTTTTACCGAGTACATATATGCAAACCTTCGAAGAAGTGTTTTTTACAGCTTTTTTTTTTAATTGATTTAGAAATCTTTTTAAAGATGTCATCCAACTTGAATGTCCGATTAGTGGCATATGAGCTAAGCTTCTTCGCTGATCACAGACAGCCACCACATGATGGTGTGAAAGCAGAACAGCGAAAGAAACTTATGATTCGTGAAGCTAATCTGCTTAATGCAATAGAGCAAAAAGTATATAGAACATACTCCCGTCAACTTCCAAAGCCTGTCGGGGACGATAGAGTTTAGGAGGGGGGCAGTGTTGAGGGAGAGTCAAGTAAAAAGAAGAAAAGACGAAGACAAATAAAGAAGCTTCATTAAAAAGATCATATCTGAAGATACATCTCTGAGAAGCCCCGCAGGGGCGCAACACCCATCTCTGCACAGAGCCCTGCAGGGGCACATATCAAGGAAAAGCATATAGGTGGAAGGAGGAACCAGGGCCAGGAAAGTATCCATGAAGAAGTGCAGGTACTAATCCTTCCGTTGATCGCGTGCGGTGAAAAGAAAGTAAAGAGGCTCAAAGCGATACAACAGGGTCAGATGTGTGCAACCAGGACAAATCAGAAGACCAAAAGTTACAAAGAGGTAGAGGCTGAAAAGTTGAAGAGGGTAACTAAGAACAACACATTCTTAGCCACTGGTGGCGTGCGTGGCAGCCCGACTTAACACGGCCAACCGTACATACGAAAGAGCATGAGACAAGGTGCAGACAAAAAGCAAAGCCTGTCAAGGGACGACAGAGACAAAGAGGGGGAGAGTGTTGCAGAGCGAAGAAAGCACAATGCAGAG
This sequence comes from Ceratopteris richardii, assembly GCA_020310875.1. NCBI lineage: Eukaryota > Viridiplantae > Streptophyta > Polypodiopsida > Polypodiales > Pteridaceae > Ceratopteris > Ceratopteris richardii. The sequence goes on along the minus strand of CM035429.1, from coordinate 119,779,189 downwards.
AAAAAGATGGGCCCCAAAATTTTTCCGATTTGGACACCTTATTTTCGTATCATAATCATTTTGTAATATAATTTTCGATGTAAAAGCACTAGAGGAGTCCTCTAGATGCATCCCCACAGAAGATTAGTAGCTTACCCATGTAAATTAGTAGGAAATTAGCCTTTTAGTGAATAAAGTGCCGGTCTCGTGTGAGAGGACCATTTTTAGGGCACATGTATATAAGTCAATTTGTGACTCTTTGTAAAGACTTTTGGCCATTGTGAGAATCAAGAGCACATAATTTCGAATTTGTGTCTTCTCCTCTCTGTATTTTCTTCTTTGTGAGCTTGTATGCATGTGTGTTGCTTGAAAAAAGTGTTAAGAAGTGTTGTCTATTCATGAAAGTGTTTGTTTGTTGTGGTTAAGGTGTGTGTGAAGTGTAGGAAGTGCTGAAGTGTAAAAAAGTAATTCCCACGACTAAGTATTTTGCTCATAACTTGAAGCAAAAGTGTCAGAGTTGAGTGAAAATACCACCATTGGATGCGTCTTCTTAAGATCTTCGAAATGCATATGCTATTTCCCATATTTGGAGTTTAGAGCTGAGAGAAAAACTCAATTTATTGTTGGCTGCTGCTCTAAGTATCGTGACACCATGACTGACAGTTGAAGCTTGTTTGGATTAGTCTTTGCCTTGTTTGCACTCTTTGGGAAGCCCATTCGCATTGATCATTACTTGAATGCATGTCTTCATACACTCGGGTAGGTTTTGATACTCCTTGGATTGATAAATAAAGCGTGAATCCCCACTATATGGACTTGAGGGGGATTGAGGTATAGTCTCTTTCTCCACAAGTCCCTAGGTTGGATCTTAGGTACACAGTTCTCAATGACTTCATTCAAGAAGTGTGTGCCTCTATCACTCACTAAACTCTATTGGCAATCCGTATCTAGTGAACACATTCTCAAATAAGAACTTTGCTGTCGTTTGAGCATCGTTCTTCGTTGTGGCATTCACTTCTACCCACTTGGTTAGATAGTATGTGGCCGCGATGATGTATTGAGCATGTGAACCCTTGGCTGGGGGATTAATAGGACCAACAAAGTCTATTCCCCACTTAGAGAATGCATGTCCACCCATCATAGGTTTCAATGGCATCTCATCTTTACGTATAGGATACTGAGTTTGCTGACAAACATCACATCTCTTCACGTAGGTATGTGCATCCATGCGAAGGGTTGGCCACCAAAGTCTTGCAAATAGTATTGCTTTGATCACCCTATCTGGTCCAAAGTGTCCTCCTGCTACACCTTGGTGAGCAGTTTCCAAGATCATAAGATATTCACTCTCGTGGATCCACACTCTAAGATACCCATCTTTTCCTCGTCTGTATAGATTATGTCCAATGAGAGTATAATCTAAAGCTTCTTGTTCTAAGCTCCTTTGTTTGGCCATTGTCATCTCCTGAGGAAATGTTTTCGTTCTCAGGAAGGCTACTAATGGTTCGCTCCAATCTTGCACTAAAGACACTTGATGAAGAGTGGCATGTTCCACAGGTGGTCTAGTGCTACAGATTGGGCATTCTTTGCACATCCTATGGACATCTACTTCCATAGTTGGCCAGTGCACTCCGAGTCTCTTTAGTGTTTGTAAAGTTCTTTGTCTCGAGTAGTGTTGCTCTAATGCACCAACATGTGCTAATTGCAACCATTTCGCGTACTCATCCTCTTCCACACAACATGATAATATTCCTTGATCCATGTACTTGTACATACTCCCTGCCATGTTATGGTACTTTTGGGCCTTTACTACCTCCCTATCTTGAGTGTTGACTACTGGATGTTTAGGCCCATATGTTAGTACTGACACTAAGGTCTTGGCCCACTGTGGTACAACTTCCAAATTAAACAAGTAAGCATCAGTGTTGAGGGAGAGTCAAGCAAAAAGAAGAAAAGAAGAAGACAAAGAAAGAAGCTTCATTAAAAAGATCATATCGGAAGATACATCTCTGCAGGAAGCCCCACAGGGGTGCAACACCCATCTCTGCACAGAGCCCCGCAGGGGCACATATCAAGGAAAAAGCACATAGGTGGAAAGGAGGAACCAGGGCCAGGAAAGTATCCAGAAAGTGCAAGAAGATAATTGGCAGGTACTAATCCTTCCGCTGACAGCGTGCGATGAAAAGAAAGTAAACATGCTTAAAGCAATACAACAGGGTCAGATGTGTGCAACCAGGACAAATCAGAGGACCAAAAGCTAGAAAGAGGTCACTGGTGGTGTGCGTGGCAACCCCACTGAATACAACAACCCAGATATGTGATATAAATAATACCAAGGGGCAAACAGAAGCAAAGGACATGCCTTGGATAAGATAACCAATTGTCTGACGGTCCTTGTTGCCGCTTCGACCACTGGGTGCGTGTATTCATACCTCTTAAACAAGTTGAAGACAAGAAGTAAAGCCTGTCAAGGGACGACAGAGACAAAGAGGGGGAGAGTGTTGTAGAGCGAAGAAAGCACAAGGCAGAGAAAAAGAAGGGCCCCAAAATTTTTCCGATTTGGACACCCAATTTTTGTATTATAACCATCCTTGTAACATAATTTCCATGTAAATGCACTAGAGGAGTCCTCTAGATGCATCCCCACAGAAGCTTAGTAGCTTACCCATGTAAATTAGTAGGAAATTGGTCTTTTAGTGAATAAAGTGCCGGTCTCTTGTGTGAAAAGACCATTTTTAAGGCACATGTATATAAGTCAATTGGTGACTCTTTGTAAATGACTTTTTGCCATTGTGAGAAGGAAGAGCACAGAAATTCGAATTTTTGTCTTCTCCACCCTGTATCTTCTTCTTTGTGAGCTTGTATGCATGTGTGTTGCTTGGAAAGAGTGTTAGGAAGGGTTGTCTATCCATGAAAGCGTTTGTTTGCTGTGGTTAAGGTGTGTGTGAAGTGTAGGAAGTGCTGAAGTGTAGGAAGGTCATTCCTGTGACATAGTATTTTGCTCATAACTTGAAGTAGAAGCGTCACAATTGAGTGAAAATACCATCATTGGATGCGTCTTGTCGAGAGCTTCGAAACGCATATGCTATTCACTATATTTGGAATTCGAAGTTGAGAGAAAATCTCAATTTACTGTTGGCTGCTGCACCAAGTATCGCGACACCATGACTGACAGTTGAAGCTTGTTTGGATTAGCCTTTGCCTTGTTTGCACTCTTTGAGAAACACATTTGCATTGATCTTCATTTGAATGCATGTCCTCATACACTCGGCTAGGTTTTGATACTCATCAGATTGATAATTAAAGCGTGAATCCCCACTATATGCACTTGAGGGGGATTGAGGTATAGTCTCTTTCTCCACAAGTCCCTAAGTTGGTTCTTAGGTACAACCAGGACAAATCAGAGGACCAAAAGCTAGTAAGAGGTCACTGGTGGCGTGCGTGGCAACCCAACTGAATACAGCAACCCAGATATGTGATATAAGGAATACCAAGGGGGAAACAGAAGCAAAAGACATACCTCGGATAAGATAACCAATTGTCTGACAGTCCTTGTTGCCGCTTCGACCCTATTGTATTGCTTTAAGCCTGTTTACTTTCTTTTCATCGCACACTGTCAGCGGAAGGATTAGTACCTGCCAATTAACTTCTTGCACTTCCTGGATACTTTCCTGGCCCTGGTTCCTCCTTTCCACCTACGTGCTTTTTCCTTGATATGTGCCCCTATGGGGCTCTGTGCAGAGATGGGTGTTGCGCCCCTACGGGGCTTCCTGCAGAGATGTATCTTCCGATATGATCTTTTTAATGAAGCTTCTTTCTTTGTCTTCTTCTTTTCTTCTTTTTGCTTGACTCTCCCTCAACAATCAGGAAGGTCATCCGATACTCGTTGTGGGGGCTCTCCAGATGTGAGCCTCGAGAGATGATCTGCTCTCAAATGATTCTTGCCCTTCCTCACCACTACCTCAAAGTCGTATTCCATTAGTAAGAGGAACCATCTTACTAATCTACCTGTATTGCATGGTTTGTTTACCAAGTAAAGTAGAGCTTGATGATCAGTAAAAAATTTAAATTTATTTGCAAGCAAATAGTGTCTAAACTTTTTAACTGCATATACCATGCCTAACCCTTCTCTCTTAGTAGTGGTATAATTTCGTTCAGCTTCATTTAACTGTCTACTAGCATAGGCAATTGGAAGATCCATATTACCTTCACCCGTAGGTTGTGCAAGTACACACCCAATAGCATAATTGGATGCATCCACATGGACATGAAATGGCTTGTTCCAATCTGGTGTAGTCAAGATTGGTGCTGAACACAATCGCCGTTTAAGCTCGTTGAAAGATTCCTCACATTCATTAGTCCACTTAAAATTGGTCAAGAGTCCGTACAGAGGCTTTGGAATGATGGCATACATGTGTATGAAACGTCGGTAATAACCACAATGCCCCATGAAAGCTTGCACTTCCTTGACATTCTTTGGCCTAGGTAATTCTGCGATAGTTCTCACTTTCTCTTCGTCGATGGATATGCCGTTCTTGGACACTATGTGTCCTAGAATCTTGCCTTGCCTGACCATGAAAACACACTTTTCGGGGTTTAGACAGACTTGATATTCTCTACATTTGTCAAAGATTTGCTTGAGTTCAAGTATATGTGTCTGTCTAATGTTGGAATGAGCACAAAGATCATCAACATAGACTTCCAAATTCTTCCTCAAGAATTCTTTAAATACATGGCACATCAATCTTTGGAAGGTTGCAGGAGCATTGGTAAGACCAAATGGCATTACTCTAAAGGCAAATATGCCCCACTTTGTGGCAAAAGCTGTCTTATGCTGATCTTCTGGTGCAATGGCTACTTGATTGTAACCAGAGAACCCATCCAGGAAGCTGTACACTTCCTTGCCTGCTACCCTCTCTAATAGATGCTCAGTGATAAGAAGCGGATAACTATCTCTAATAGTGGTTGCGTTAACCTTCTTCAAGTTAATGCAAACATGTAACTTGCCATTCTTTTTGGGCACCACTACAATGGGGGATACCCACTTAGTGTGCTCGATTTCATAGATAAATCTAGCTTCCACCAAGCGATCTATCTCTTCTTTGATCTTGGTAGCATAGTTGTCATTGTATGTGTATGGCTTTTGTTTAGAGGGTCTAGCCTCTGAGGTCATGGGGATCGTATGTGAGCATATGTCAGGGTCTACACCTTTCAGGTCCTTGTAACTCCATGCAAAAACATCTCGATATTCTCTTAGCAAGGCTATCAACTCTTTCTCCTCCTCTTCACTTAGGTCATGTCCTATGTAGGTACATCGTTCTTCACCTTCCTCTATGGTCACTAGGATTTTCTTTGTAGTTTCTTTATTATCATAGGCCTCTCCTATGACGGCTTCACGTTTAGGCAATCTTATCATGACTCTCCTATCTTCAACTTCATACTTCTTGAAATTTTTAGGGACCTCAAACAGAGATTCTTCTTCCTTGGGTGTGACTTCTCTCTTCTTTCTCTTCTTGCCTTCGTTCTTAGTGGTCACTTGTGTGGTTAATCTCACCTCATTTGTAATTTCTTCGTGTCTCTGAGGGTGAGCTTCTACTTCATAGAAATATTCCTCATCTGATGCAAAGGGTGGGTCCATAATGATTGACTCTAGATCGGAGTCACTTGCATCCTCGAATGCATCAGTGCTAGGTTCACATTCTTCAATGATTGGATCACACATGATTGGCTCTATTGTGAAGAGTGAAATGTCATAGCCATCCTCGTCACACTGGGGGGTCCATTGCTCTTCATTGATGGCTACGTCCATAGTTGCCAAGATTTATGCCCAACCATGAGGCTCAAACTCTTCATCGGGAAATACTACCGGTGCATACGTTGGGTCTTGTATTGGTCTATGCACTTCCTTCGCACCTACCTCTCTAGCCTTTTCCCTTTTCTCTTCCTCTTCTGCCACTTACACATCCATAAGTGAGTGTCTTCATGCATCCATGAGGATACTGATCCTATGGAATGCACTGACTCTGTATCATCTGTGGCTCTATGGATGGGATTCCATTGAATGGGGGGCACGTCTCTATGAGAGAAATCTTTGAGATTCACTTTGGTTGTTACACCCAAGTGTTGCAAATATAAGGAATTGGTCCCCCAATCCTGTACTACTTGCAATTGTCTCAAGAATGGTCTTCCTAGAATCATCTCATAGGCTTGATTTTTGCTAAAATCACATATAACAAAAGTATGCTCAAACTCTACACCACAAGTGGTGAGAGTTATTCCTTCTAGTAGCCCTAAGGGTCTTTCAATGTGGCCATCTGCCATTTGTAGCTTCATTCTGGTGGGCCTGAGTGCTGGCTTGCCCCATCACTTCCATAGGGAAGTGGTAGCAATTGCAACTCTTGTGCCTGAGTCCAAAATTGCCTTGGTTGTGTAACCCTGATGAGTGATAGGAAGATAGGTGTTTCCTTCTTCTCCTTCACTCATGTCTCCTATCTTGTCCAAGGGTATTTCTGGCACTGTTCTATGAGATCCTACCTGGGAATGAGGTTTTACTACCTCTGGCACTTGATTGGTTACATGCTTCCACAATTCTGGCCTAACCTTGAGTAGCTCTTCTAAGGTGAGATTGCATTGCACTTTAGTATTTTTCACTACCTCTGTGTTCTTGGGTATGATTGAGTCTTCGTTTCTTATCATGACCGTGGGTGCTCTCATGCAACTAGACTTTGCTTCCCATGGGCCTGTGAAATGGGGTAGTTCCTGTAAGGAATTAGACTCAAAATCTAATCTCTCTTGAGATTGGGCACTCTCCTGCTCTCCATAAAGGGAAGGAATGTCTTGTGGGAATTGATCGTGTGCGTCATCCATAAGTTCAATTGGAGGAGGATCTTTGCTTTCTTTAGCCCATTTCTCTTCCTGAATCTCTTGCAAGAATTCTGGTGAGTATCGATTCATAGAAGATGAGGTGTTTGGTTCAATAGAGTTAGGCACATAAGCTTCTTGAGGAGGAATGCTTATTCTGTCACTTGCCCTCTCCTTAGTCTGGGAGGTGGCTCCCTTTCTAGACTTTGCAATCTATCTAATAAACCATCAAAATGCAATGGTGTTCTAGTGGAGCTAGAGTAATTGAAGAGGGAACTGGCCTCAAACATGGCTTGAGCCAATTCTACCATCTTGGCACACAACTTGGTTCATTCAAGCTCTAAGTCCGCTCTAGGGTAACATCTTTCATGATTCGTTACATTTGGCCCTTCCTGGATCCTGGTCTGATATGCTATAAGCATCATATCTATGTCCTCGACATTTGCATATTCTAACTCCCAACTAGACTCACTCGGTTCTTCATAATAGTATGACTCATTATGCTCGGGTGATTGCATGTAGTAAGCCTGTGGGCTATCAATGTGGGTAGAGTCAAAACTATGATCACTTGGGTCACTTTCTGAAAGCGATGGTGTCACTGGCACTAAAGCTCTATTTGAATTTTCTTATGTAGCTGCATACTTCACTAGAATCACATTGGCGGGAGGGGGTTGTTTCACTAGGACTGGTTGAGGTCTTTCTTGCCCTTGGTAGGGTGGTTGATAGGGTTGTTGGGGCCTACCATACTGCTGTTGTGGGTACTGATTCTGGTATTTTCCTTGCTGTGGATATGGCTGCGGATAATTTTGTCTAACAGCTTGTTTGTTATATGGGCAGTCTTGTGTAGTGTGATTGGTGTATCTTCTTTCTATGGTGCAATATTGGCTGTTAGGGTTCACTTGGGGTTGAGCCATGATAGGGCACACATTAGCCATATGGTCTCCTCCACATGTATAACATCATTTTCCTGGGGCAAATTTAGGAATCTGCTTGCTAGAGACTCATAATTTCTGAGCTACCTTCTCTGCTAGATCCTCAATCGACATGGATTGTGAGGACACGAGGCTAGTAGAGCTATCTGAGTCTTTATAGATCTTTGAGAGCTCTAATTCCTCCCCTAGATTATCCTCAATGTCTATGCACATGCGTACACACTCGTCTATGGATCTAGGGTCCTTCAAGTACACATATGATCTCAATTTGGTACTTAACAATCCGTCTAGAAATAAGGCCACTCGTGTGGCTGGAGTGGGTAACTCTGGAACATGGCATCTCTCTAGGTATTGCCTAAACCTTCTTCCTGCGAGTCTCACTGTCTCTTGAGGTGTTTGCTTGAAGCTATATATCAGGGAGGATGTGTTATGTCTAATACCACTCTTGGAAAACTCAGTGATGAATGCTTCAAGGAGTTGGTCTATATTTCTGAACTGGCCTTGGTGAAGTGGTTGAAACCAAGTCAATGCAGTGTTCTTGAGTGTTAGGCCAAAAGCATTGTATTGAGTGAACAAGTCTTCCACTTTTTCAGCTCTCAAAACTTGCCTAAACTCTACTACATGGTCATACGGGTCTCTTGTGCCATCGAAGCAATTCTTCATGGAATTTACTAATTGTGTGGGCCTTAAGGTTCTAGCGTGTTCTCTAGGCCTTGGCAGAGGGAATTCGTCTGCATTTCTTGGATTTCGTGGGTCCCTATGTCTGTCACTGTCCATCCTATCAGTTTTAATCCTTGTTCTCTCTCTTCCAAGTGGGTTAGCAAAGCTCACCTCGGGTCTATCTCTACTCCTCTCTCTTTGTGCTCCATGAGCCTGAGATGTTCCAGCTCCTTGGTGACCATAAGACACAGTGGATCGAGGTTGGGGAAAAAGAAATTCACCCTTCCAAGTGTATGCGTGTCTTCCATGTTCTGAGACCGTAAAGATCCTCTCTGAAGCATCATCTAAGTAGGTTACTTTGTCTGGGCTATCAGGATCTTTGAATTCATAAATGGTAAGAGCTCCTACTTCATTAGGCTTCTCAGGCTTATACCTCCAAAAAGCCTCATCCGTCTCTTGATTCAAGAGCAAATCTATGCTCCTATTATCTTGGGGAACCCACTCTGGAGTGATTATTCTCGTTAGAACCAACTTGCCTCAAGGGGTTTTTGGCTCCTTTCCTAAGTTCCCTTGCTCTATGTCTCCTACTTCGACCTCTGGGATTATGTTGCCAAATTCATTTGTTCTCTCTGGTTGACTAGTGACCACATACATTGTTCCTTCGTTATCAATGTAAGAACCATTTTCAAACTTGACTATTGGGTGTTCTAGTCCAATGGGCTGATTCTGGTTTTTAATTAGGACAATAGATCTTCTCAGACCATCTATGCCACTCCTGAGCTACCTACAGGTCTTTCCATGTTATAAGACATCTCAGAATCACTAGTTTCTGAGTCTAGAGCATAGGGGTAATCGCTCAATTGTTGGGCCCAAGATCTGGCTGTATGGTTGACACTAGCCTCGGATGATCTAATACTTTGACGGTCTCTCCCTAAGTGTCTTCCCGATCTAAGGTTCATATGCCCTTTGTACGTTGCTGATTCTTTGATACCAATCACTTGTTCCTTTTGAGTTCCTTTGTATGTGTTTTCTTGTCTTTAATTAAGCATCGCCAGGAGCACTTAAGTGTGTCGTACTTAATGTTCTTCATCCAATTAGCTTAATTTCTTTTCCTTTAAGTTGTCCCTTGACTGCACTTTAACCTATTCTTGGACTTGAGAAGTTGGAAGCTCTTAGAACTTGAGAATTCCTATCGTACCCCTAGTCAAACGGGACAACTACTCGCACTTAGCCTAAGCTAAGAATGGACCGAGGGGGTTAAGAGATGTTTCAACCTCAGGTCGCTTCTCCTTGCTATGCTTGTCTGCCCAAGAAGCGCGTTCCCAAGCCTGCTCACACTGGCACTTGCTTTGATTTCTCCAAAAGCTCTCTATGACCCTATGAAAATTCCAAGTTTAGCTCAAGTTTTCACCTTTAATTGACAAACAATTTGATACAGACACTTTTAATGACCCTTGTTCCCCGTTTTGTATTGCCAAAAAATTTTCTCTAGACCTCCCTTGGTGTACCTACCCCTCAGAGGGCCAACTTCAAAATATCCTATCTCACAATCAACACACTATTCTTATAAAAAACAGTTGAGCGCTGTCGGAAATAATTTATTACTCTTAAAATATTACAAAAATTAAAAGATTAATTGATTGATATAAGTTTGGTTAAATTATGATAATTTTCACTAATGTTTGATTTTAATGTTTGTAGGAAAAGAAGTTTGATGACTAATATCAAGATGGGAAGTATTTACCAAGATGTTTTCTAATATAATTAAGGGTATAGATGATAAATCAAGGGTTAGTTAAGAGTTTGTCTATGTTTTGAAAGTAAATGCAAGGGTATTTAAGGGTTAAATGTAGGTTTTGATCATGTTTTATAGGGTTCTAGCTTAACTTTAAGGTTACTTAAGGGTTAATTAACAAATCTAGAGGGTTATGGAAGATTAGAAAATTAGTTTATGGGTTAGTTGGGGTTAAAATCATGATTTGAAGTTAGTTGAAGGGTAAACCTAAGGTTGAATGATTAATTTAGTAGGTTTCAGTCTATAAATGAGCTATTAAATAGGGTAAAAATAATAAAAAGAACCTTAGCAAAATATTTCAAATAAAAAATATATATGTTAATTATTAATTTTCACTAAGGTTATGGTAAAAATTAAATTTATTGATGGGTTAAATTTATTTTATTATAAAGGTTTATATTTATTCTAAATTAATTAAATAAATAAAAAAGAAGTGAAAGGTTGTATTTAAATCTAAAGTCTTTGGTCTAGTAAATAATTAATTGAATGGTTGAATGAATTTTTGGGAAAATCAAATAGAGAAAAACCCACGCCTAATTTCTTGTTGGAGTGATGTGGAGTTGAAGAGAAGTTAATGTAGGTTGCATGGATCAGTTATCTAAGGGAAAATGTGGGCTATGGTGGGCTACTCTCATCTATATAAAGAGGGAGTACATACTCACAAGCTCATGTGATTTTTCAGGTACTCTATTTTCCTTTGCTCTAGACTATAGTCATTTATGCACATATTTTCATGACAGTCCCCTGACAGGAGGAGAGAGAAGGCCATCTCTCTTGCTTTTGTCCTTCAATTGAATGAACGCAATTTTTTTTGCCTTGGAAAATGGTCGACACAGTGAGATGAGGGAGGCGTTAGTTTTTATTTGCTCAATCCATTTATTTTCTCTTCCCTTTTTCCCTTCCAATTTTCCCTTCTCCTATTCTTTCTTCTTCTTCCTCTTCTTTAAATACTTTTATTGTCCTTTCTCTTCTCCCTCTCCCTCCCTTTCTCTACCGGCGGCGCAGTAGAGCTGCATGCACAGTAGAGAGAGAGAGAGAGAGTGAGAGAGAGAGAGCATTTTTTACCATAGTTTTGTTTATAAATTATTTATTTTTATTATTATCTTGATTTTTTTCCCTCCTTTTCTCTGTCCTTGCAGCAGTCGGCAACCGTCTGTCAGTAGAGAGAGAGCGAGAGAGAAAGAGAGAGAGAGAGGGGAGAGTAATGATTGTTTTTTATTATTTTTTTTGTTTTTTGTTTTTTTTTGTAGTTTTCTTTCTTATTTTTAATATTCTTTTCTTCCCCTCCATCTCTTCTCCCTGCAGCCAACGACGGCCGAGCGTGACTGACGCACAGAGAGAGAGAGAGAGAGAGAGAGAGAGAGAGAGAGAGAGAGAGAGAGAGAGAGAGAGAGAGAGAGAGAGAGAGAGAATGAGAGTTTTTTCTTTTTTCTTTTCTTTATTTTTTTTATTATTACGAATCTTATTTCTTTTTAATGTTTATTTTAGTAGTTAATATAGATATTATTTATTAGTTATATATTAATGAAATAAAAATTATTTAGACATGTTTATGTTTTATATATATATATATGTGTGAATATATATGTATTTATTTATATATGTGTGTGAATGTATGTTTTTTATATGAACATATATATGTCTTAATATATGTCTATGTATATATTTTAAATATAAGTATATATATTTATGTGTTTATGTATGTATGTGTGTATGTGTAAAAATATTTTATCTTAGGTTCATTATATTATTATGATATGCATATGTTTAGGATGACTGACATGAATGATATGCAATGGATAATGATTTTATTTATGAAATGGAGGGTATGAAGAGTGTTTATTTATCTAAAGTGATTATATGTATATGATTTGAATGATTAACCTTCTTTTATGAGTTTCAGGTTAGCAAAAAGAAGGATTACCCTATCCGAATAATTACCCTATTCTATCTTCATTTATCCTTTCCTTTCCTTTCCTTACCCTTAGTCCAAGCTTCTTTAACCCTTAGCTTGTTGGAATCTTGTTAGAAAATGCATTAATTTTAGTGATGTTTGTGCCCATGTTAGATGTTGATAGAGATAAGTTCTTATATCCATGTATCATGATAGGCATGTTTAGTAATTGATTGTACCCATGTTAGTGCATGAACCCATATTAGTTGTTAGTGCATGAACCCACGTTAGGTGTTAGTGCATGTACCCTTGTTAAATGTTAGTTAATGTTAGATGTTAAGTAATGCATGTTAGATGGTAAGTAATGCATATTAGATGTTCTGTGTGTTTCATGTATGCATGCATGTTGATTTATGTTATGCATGTATGATAGTGTTTGCATGTATGTATACATGTCATGCATGTTTGCTTGTTGCATGTTAGCGCATGTATGTTCATGCATGGTTGCTAGTGCATGTGCATGTATGCATGTTCATTAATGCATGTACATGTATGCATATGATTTTGTTATGCATATGTGTATTAGTATAAGTTATTTATGCATGTGTTCTAGTGTATGTGCATGTATGCATGTTGTATGCATGTTCATTTAGTGCATGTGCATGTGTGTAAGGGTGTAAGGTAGTGCATGCATGTTCATATATATGTATGTTATGTATACATGTTTATGCATGTATGTGTGCATGTCATGTATGTATGCATGTATATGTATGATATGCATATGTGTGTGTTAGTATAAGTCATTTATGCATGTGCATGTATGTTTATGCATGTGTATGTGTGCATGTGATTTATGTTTGCATGTGTTGAATGCATGTCCATTTATGCATGTGCATGTATGCATGAGAGTTATGTTTATGCATGTATGTGCATGAATGCATGTTCATTTATGTCATGCATGTCTATTAGTGTGCATGTATGCATGCTTATTTATGTTCATGTATGCATGTGAGTCATGTATGTTAGTGTGCATGTATGCATGTTCATTTATGTTAAGTGTATGTATATGCATGTGATGCATGTTAGCTTATATAATATGTATGAATATGTTTAAGTATATGAAGCAATGTACTTATATGAATGATTGATGTATACTAAAGTAATTGTATGAATGTAATATTTAATTGGAATGTGTATGTTTAAATAAATGAATGTACTGATATATATATGTGTTTAAGAAAAGTTGATTATCTTATATAAAATTAAGTTTTAATTATGATAAGATTTAAATGAGTGTTTAATCTTTTATAAAAGCTTACTAATATATCTCATGTGATTTTTCAAATGATCTGCAGACCTGTTGAATGTTAAAATGCTCTTTTACATCACAGACATTTTAAGTTCTTTCGGGTTCTTGTGAGTGGTAGGGGTCTGATAAATCAGAGGCCCTGTAACTTGATTTTCCCAATTAACTTATCCAAACCGCAATACGTAAACATTAAAAACTCTGTTTAATCTGAATTACTGTCAATACTCTGGTTAATCCTCTCACCGACTTACTATTTACACTCAGGTTAATACTGTTCACAGTGCATCACGTAGCAATTATTGACTACCATCGCAGATATGTATATCGACAACAGAACCTTATGTGTTAATCACAAAGTAACGGAATTAACAAAGGTAAGGACGACAATACTCAGACTTCACGAACACTGCACTACGGCTTCTCCACAGACCGCAATCGCCCAGACAGACAGTCTGGTGATCTCGCTTGTCGTTATCGGAGCGTCACCGCAATGCCTTTTTATTAGTTGATAAGTCGATACATCTCTTCACACGACCTTTCGGTTTGTGCAGAATAGGCAACCTTTCAGTTCCTTCAGGATAAGAAAATACAAGAACAATGAAAATACAAAATGCCAATCCGACGGCTTACACTAACACGCACGGTGGACTTGAACCCGCAATGGAACAAAAGTTAGGGCTCATCTACTATACCCTGTATATAAATGGCTCTGGCTAACTTAAAGGTTTTGGAAATCTTTTGTTTCAACGAGTCCAACATCTTTTTTAAGGTCTCCGATTCGACGAGCTGAGCATCAGTTCTAATTGAGCTTGCCGCAATTACTTGGCTCATCAGAATTTCAGCCTGTGTCTGCAAAAAGGCCTCTTGCAGGTAGAAATCATTTGCAAGGGGGCATCTCGAGGACTTTCATGTCTTCAACCTGTTTGTTGATTCTGGATAAACGATCTGCTTTAGCATCCAACTGTTTCTCTCTTCTCTCTAACTCTTGAGACTGATATTGAATGGTCCTGTAATAAGCATCCCTTTCCTTTCGAATTTCGACTGCCTCCTTCTGGAGTTGAGCTGTTAAAGTCATCAGGGTTTTAAGAGCAGAATTTGCTTCAAACAAATTGGCATTTGCTCTCTGGAGTTCTTCATTAGTCCGCTTGGCTAAATCCGCTATCTCCTATCCTCGCTGCACAACTTCATCAAGCTGTACTCGCGTTTCTTCCATTAAATTTCCAAGTGCCACATGAGCATCCTCTTTATCCTGGACTAACTGTTTCAACTGGGCAATTTCTGCATCACAGACACTTACTAAATCATCTTTGGCTTTTGATTCAGCCAACGCAACATCTCTTTGACTGATCAATGAATCCTGTTCGGCAAGTCTAGCCTGGAGCTCTTGAATTTGTACATGCAAAGCATGGTTTTCAGCCTTCACTGCATCTACTTCCTCTTGCAATGGAGTGATATCCGCTTCTAATACATCAACTTTGTGTTGTAGTTCTTGTCTGAGATTGTCAGTAACTTCCTTCATCTGCATTGGTAGTTGCTGCGACAATTGGATCAACATACTACCCATGGATGCTAACTCAGTAAACATGGGGAGCGGAGGAAGAAGAGGAGGAGGAAGTGGTTGGGATGAAGAAGCTGACAAGAGGTGATGGGAAGATGGTGGAGAATAGTTAGGTGAAGAGGATGAAGTAGCAGTTTCATCAGGAACAATCGGTTGATCAGGGATGATGGGCTGAATGGGGACAATGGGCTCGACCGGAGGCATTGGTGGAGGAGTAAGTAGAAGACTGTTGTGCACCAACACCATTCCGGTAGGTTGCTGCTTAGACGCTGTAGTGCTGGCGATGATAGATTCCACCAAAACGATCATGTCATTGAGAATACCCGCAACCATAATTTGCACATCTTCTTGAATCGAGTGCTGAGAATCCGCTTGAGAAGAGTTCTCTTTGGAATTAGCAGTGGACGCACTGTGTTCCTGTTGCCGGATGGGAGAAGACTAGGTAGACGAATCAAGGTGAATTGAGGTGGCAGTGTCGTGGAAAATTTCTTCTTCATTTCTTTCTGCTTCATTTCCAGCGGCGGAACCTTGTTCTTGACTTTTAGAGGTGCTTATCCTTCTGCGTTTTCGGCGAAGGAGTTGGAAGATATCTTCATCATCATCTTCTTTGTCTTCGAGCACTTGGGCAGATTCTTCACCATACAAAATTGGAGCTCTTGGTGGAGGCTACACGGCTTGAATGGCTGGGAACAGAAAGGTAATGATATGCGGTAATCGTGAATGTGGAAGCTCTCCCTTGTTAACATGCTTAATAACTGTAACACATTCACGGTGAATGTACCGGAAATAGAAAGAGGCGAAGTTAACAGGCTCACAAGAGGCCATGTCAACCATCGAATAGAACGGGCGTGAAATCCCATAAGTACGTTTCTGAAAATTCAATATGGCAACTAAGAATTGTAATGCGGTTCGGTCTGGATTAGGGCGACACAAGATGGCATACTCATTCGATGAGTGCCGTGGGAATAATTCTACCATAGTAGCAATAGGAAGGAGAGGACCATTCTCCACGCCTTCTATGGGCAAGCTGAATGCTGCAGCGAATGATGCTAATGTAATGACGACACGAGATGGTAAACATGTAATCGACCAACTCTACTCGGTAGCAATGGCAATGGCTGCAATAATCTGTGCATAATACGGGTGACACTCCACTCAATGTCAAGGCAATTCAGCGAAGTTTAGCAGGCCACGAATACCCAAGAACTCACTCACGTCATGAGGGAGTCCGTCACGGAAGGTAGAAAAATTAACTAAAGCTTCCATGATGCACACTCGAAATCACAAGAACACGAAAACATGACAAACACAGAAAACACAGAGCACTCAAAGCACACAGACACAATAGCGATTAACAACGAAAAGAAGAAGATTAAGTACATACTCGGCAACGGGAGGCGATCGAAAACCCTAATCATCGCGTTGTATTGAGATGATAACCTTCATAATCACGGCGGGCATGCATGAGCAGAATAACAGAAGGCGGCGATTAATTATGATTATGTATCAAAACGAGGAGCTTACGGTCTTATTCAACTAACATGCAACAATAAAAAAAGAAAATAAGTGACACGTGGAAAAACGAAGGACACATCAGCGAGGATCAGGCGCTTGGTGATACGGCCGCAATTTTGAACCATTGATCACTTTAGGAAGAGGAACTCCGGTCAAGGTGGTCAACCAAAAAGTAGTTGGTCCCACTTGTTCATTAATCCGGTAAGGACTGAACCACCGTAATTTAAATTTCCCAGCCGCACGATTTGATTTAGCATTGTAAAATAGCACAAGTTGGCCCACCGTAAACACAGGAGTCTTGAGGAAACAATCATGAGTCCGGGCTTGCCGCAACTGAACTTCTTGAAGAGTGAGAAAGCTTTCCCAATGCTGTTCATCTAAGTTTCTGAGTGCTTCCAACCGAAATGGCAAAAGAGTCGTCAGGTAACAGCTTTTGAGTTATGGCCACACGTAAGCTTGGCACGACAATTTCCATAGGCGCGATTGCTTCCAATCCATAAGCAAGCTTGAAAGGAGTCAGTCCGGTTGCAACTTTGTATGTAGTCCGATATGCCCATAAGACTGCAGGTAGTAATTGATCCCATCTTTTTGGTGATTCCACAATCAATTTGCGAAGCATATTTATCAGCGTCTTGTTGGTACTCTCAGCTAAACCATTAGCACGAGGATAGTATGGGGAACTTAATTTATGCAAAATTTGAAAATTATGCGTTAGTACTTTCATTAAATTGTTAGCAAAGTGTGTTCCTTGATTTGTCACAAGTTCCAGAGGTAATCCATAACGTGGAAAAACATCCTTCATCAGGCTTTTTGCCACCGAAACAGCTGTAGCGGACCGTAAGGCCCAAACTTCTGCCCACCTGGTAGCGTAATCATTACAGGTCAAGATGTAACGATTGTTGCTAAGGGTCACTGGTGGTGTGATTGGTCCAATAAAATCAAGACCCCACTTCTGAAAAGGTTCCAAAGGTAATACAGGTTGTAGAGGAAAAAAGTGTCTTTGTAATGGCTGTCCAGCCCGTTGACAAGTATCGTAGTGCTGCACAAACTGAAGTACGTCTTTATACATGGTTGGCCACCAAAGCCCACTTTGCAGAATCTTCCGATGAGTGAGATCTGCTACAAAATGTCCACCGGAGGGTATCGAATGTGCTATAGTGATGAATGAGTTTGCTTCATGTGGCGGAATGCAGCGAAGTAATACACCAGTGTGGTCCATATAGTACAACTATCCTACCAGCAACCGAAATCGGCGACTATAAACTGCAATCTTCTGTCGCATAGCCAGAGGTGTATGAAGAGGAAGACATCCATCAGTCAGGAAAGTTAACAACGTATCATAATAGGTAGGCTGCTCAGGATGCTCGATAGATTTGTCACAAGCTGATTCAGCAGCGTAAATTGATGGTGTGGTATTATCAACGCCCACCAGAGCTTCACCGAAATCCAACCGAGAGAGAAAGTCTGCTAAGGCATGGGTTGTACTTGGTCGATGAATTACTTCGTAGTCGAACTCTTGTAGCAATAAGACCCAACGAGCCAAGCGACCACCTAAATGTTGCTATCGGACCAGATATACAAGTGCAGCATGATCTACATGAAAGGTGAATTTGCAGCCTAGCAAATAATGCTTGAATTTCTTTACAGAATATACCAATCCGAGGCATTCTCGTTCAGTGACAGAATAATTTCTTTCCGCCGGAGCGAGTCGGTGACTTGCATAGTAAAAAAGCCAAAACCATTTGTCCGTTTGCTGCATTAAAACACTGCCAATGGCTATATCCGATGCATCTACAAAGACATGGAATGGGCATTCCCAATCAGGAGGTTGCAAAATGGGAGCCTGCGTCAATAATCCTTTTAGACGATCGAATGTAGTTTGGCATTCTAGAGTCCATTCGAACTGTCGTGGAGTACTAGTCATTAGCCGATTGAGTGGTGTTGCTAAATGGGCTAGCCACCGTAGATGCCTGCCATGCCACCGGATTTGACCCAAGAAGCGCATAACCTCTTTCGGCATTGTAGGAACGGGTGCTTCCAACACAGCTGCAACTTTGTCTGGATCAACTTGGATACCTTGTGCCGATATGATATGTCCAAGGAGTTTACCACAAGACACCGCAAAAACAGATTTTGTCGGATTCAGGCAGAGTCGATATTCACAGCATTTCTCAAAACAGTACCGTAAATGATACAAGTGCGCCACAATCTTGCCGAATAAAGAGAAGTCATCTAAATAAACTTGCATAAAAGTGGTTAGGTAGGGTGAGAAAACTTCCTGCATACAATGTTGAAATGTGCTGGGAGCATTCCGTAACCCAAACCACATGATCGTACACGCAAAAACACCCCAGTTTGTAATGAAAGCTATTTTCGATATGTCTTGTTCAACCATTCTGACCTGGTTATAACCACTATAGCCGTCCAAAAAGGAGTACATCTCATGCCCGGCCACTCTGTCAAGAATTGTGTCAAGAAAGGGAAGGGGAAACGGATCAGGTACTGTGGCCGCATTCAATTTCCGGTAATCCACACAGATGTGTAGCTCCTTGTTTTTCTTAGGAACAATAACGATCGGAGATATCCATTCAGCGTGTTCTATTGGTACGATGAATCCCACCTTCAATAACCTATCGAGCTCTGCTTTGACCTGTGCTGCATAATTGGGATTCATTCGATAACTGGATTGTTTAATTGGCTTCGCTTCCGGCTTAAGCACGACTCGATGTTGATAGATCCGTGGATCAAGACCCTTCATATCGCGGTAATCCCAGGCAAAAACATCAGAAAACTCACGTAGGAGTCGGATCAGATCTGCTTGAAATGCCTCGGACAAACCTGCCTTAATCTTCACAGGACGCGGGTTGCTTTCATCACCCAAATTATAGGTTACTAACTGGTCTTCCGGGACATAGAATTGACGAGGTTTCCCCGGATCGTGAGCTGACTGTAAAAGTTGTTGCAGAGTGGCTTCATCCATAGCAACATTATTATCTACATCTGTGTCTCCGGTCACGGGAATAACCGTACCGGATGCCGGACTCCAGTTATCGACTACAGCTTGAAGATCTATAGTACCTAAGGAAATCAGATCTTTATTGTTCATAAAAAATGCCTCTTCTTCGTCGTCAGATAAGCCATCCAACATATGGACTGGCTCTGCTACATAGGGTCTGGCATGAAGTTCGCAGGGCTGAATGGCATCCAGTTTGACAACATATTTATGGTGGTTGTCTTTAAAAGACATTTCCTGTGCTGACCAATCCTGTATAACTTTGGCCTGTTTCAACCACGGTCGACCGAACAGAAGATTATAGTCGAGGCTGGATTCTGGTAGTTCTAAGACTACGAAAGTCATTTTAAATGTGGTACCCTGCAAAGTAATGGGGATATTCCTTACGAGTCCCACCGGATGGACTCGGAATTGATCTGCCATTCTGACAAAGAATTGAACGGGCTCAATTTGAGTCCACCCTAACTTCTTGCAGAGAGCTGAAGTTGCTATATTCACACGAAAACCGCCATCGATTAACACTTGCATAATCTTGTGATTTTTATGCCAGACAGTGATTAAAGGGACAGAATGATCCACCGTAGTGTCAGTTTCCAGTTGTATTGTTGTGGTCGCCGACGTATTGGATGATTCAGGGCTGACCTGTTGCTGGAATTGTTATCTAACTCCGGGCACCAGAGCGAGTAGTTGCCCCAAAGGAAGTGTAATTGAAGCCTTCGAGAGAATATCCCATACGTGGTCTATTCTTCACTGGTTCCAATGATGATTCTCTTGTTACTGGAGTAGAGTCTTGTTCATGCGCTCTCACATTTAGCAGGGGAACCTGGGTCACCGGAATTGGATCGGGGAACACGGTAGGCTCTTTGGCGGTCCATTGGCTAGCTTTGTTATACATTCTATGGTGTTCACGGATGCCAGGTTCAAACACTCAGCTGTAGGTTGCAACTGCTTACCGGATCTTGTCTGGACCACTGCTGCTTGTGATTCCACTGGGGAGATATAGACCATGTTGGTCATCGGGTGTTGACGCTCTTTCTTTCTTTTATCATATTCGGCTGCATCCTTCCAGAATCTCTGGATGTAGCCAAGTTCACCGCAAAAGTGACATCGAGGTGGTGGCAGAGAAGTATTTTCCGGTGATGTACCTGCCTGCCAACGATTTGTATTAAAGTTTGTATTTTGTTGTCCTCGGTAATTCCTGTATCCTTGCGATTGATTGTTTTGTATCTGCGGTGGCACGTAGTGGGTTGCTGGCTGTCCTGGTTCCTGTATAATGGCATTTACAACTGCTTGTCCCTACACTTTAGCATTATACGCACAATTTTCGGTTGAGTGTCCCGTGATATTACAGATGGGGCAATACGTCTGATTAAGGGCACAGGTGGCACTAGTATGCCCGAAATTTTTGCACTTAGTGCAATACATCTGTTTAGTCGGATCATCGGTAACGTTTTTACTGGCCTTCAGCCACTCCAAGTCTTTGGTGAATCTTCCCACCTTATGCTCTAGTTGCAGGGCCATCGCTATAACAACATCCAATGTCATAGCTCCCACACAGTGGATGATCATGATTTTCCTTAGTTGTGGGGTTAAACCATTAATAAACCACTGGGTTATAACATCATCCGGTAAATTAGCATGTGTCGGAGGCAATTGTCTTAAATGAGTTCTAAATAATGTGGCATATTCCTGAACAGTCTGATGCGGCTTCTGCCTATTGTTCTGCAAGTAATCGAAGATTTCGGCAGGATTTTTCTTCAAACGGAACCTCTGTAAAAACGCATCCCTTACCGCCTCATAGGTAACGAAATGGTTGATATCATACTCTGTTAACCATCGAGCTGCTTCATTGACTAATGTTGACTGGAATACGATGGCCTTGTATGCCAGATCGGGTGGATGATTTAGCACTGCATAACTTATTTCAAAGGTGCGTACATGGGCATCAGGATCGTCACCTGGAAATCCACCGAACTTTGTGTAAGTTACCCCTGTTGGAACTGGTCGTAGTGGAAGGGGCTGTTGCTGTTGCCGTTGTTGTTGTTGTTGTTGCTGCTGTTGCTGTTGACCACTCATAGTGCTAGCTGTGGTACCGTTGCTATCTCCTGAGTTCTGAGGTGGCGTTTCTTGACCTTCAGACTCTGTATGGTCAGACTGTTCACCTTTCGGCTTGAAAATAGCGTTTAGTCTCTTACGGATTTCCAAATCGAAGAACCTATCCTCAGCTTGGATATCCCAGGTAGGCGAATTTGTCCCAAACAGTGGTGTCTGGAATGGAGATTCACCAGAAAGTATCACACTATCACCGGAAAACTATAAATTCCTTGCAACTGGGACCGAACTGTCATCGAAATTTATCAAACTTTTCCCAAAACAGGGTATTCTTTCACCGGCAATGAGCTCTCTGGGTAACACCACTTTATCCTCGAAAAAGTTCGAATCTTGACCAGACGGTGTCAGGTCAACTGCGCACTGTGTCCCTGTACACTCCGAAGTTTCTGTACCTTCTGCAGACTATACCGAAATTACGCCGGAATCTATCGGAATTTCCTCCTGTGTCACCGGAATTCTACTGGAATCGCTACTAACAGACTTTGTTCCTTCGACAACTCGACTTAACCGGTCTATGCTCCTGTCGACTAGGGGTGTCCCTAACAACTTTGGTACTGTCCAGGGATGCTGGTCTCTCCTGTACTTTGGATACGACTTGTCGGACCGAGTAACCGGCATATATGACGTCTGCACCACTTACGTACTACTCCACCTTACTATTGATTCACAATCTATGGCCACCTTCCCACAGACGGTGCCAGTGTTAAAATGCTCTTTTACATCACATACATTTTAAGTTCTTTCGGGTTCTTGGGAGTGGTAGGGGTCTGATAAATCAGATGCCCTGTAACTTGATTTTCCCAATTAACTTATCCAAACCACAATACGTTAACATTCAAAACTCTGTTTAATCCGAATTACTGTCCTCTCACCGACTTACTATTTACACTTATGTTAATACTGTTCACAGTGCATCACGTAGCAATTACTGACTACCGTCGTACAGATGTATATCGACAACAGAACCTTATGTGTTAATCACAAAGTAACGGAATTAACAAAGGTAAGGACGACAATACTCAGACTTCACTAACACTGCACTACGACTTCTCCACAGACCGCAATCGCCCAGACAAAGAGTCTGGCGATCCCGCTTGTCGTTACCGGAGCGTCACTGCAATGCCTTCTTATTAGTTGATAAGTCGATACATCTCTTCACACGACCTTTCAGTTCGTGCGAAATAGGAAACCTTTCAGTTCGTGCGGGATAAGAAAATACAGGAACAATGAAAATACAAAATGCCAATCTGACGGCTTACACTGAAGAACTGAAGATTTACTTAGCTGAAATATATTGATTAGCTTGTATAGGATATCATCGTATGAACTGAATCTTAAAGTTTGTATAGGAAATCTATCATTAATCTAGTTTCATTTTATGTCTAAAGAGGCTTCATCAAGTAGTTCCTTTTTACCTACAACTACCTTTGAAATTTTATTTCCTAGTCCAATTGAAGAAATTAAAGAGGTACTTAAAGATAAGGTAGTAGAAGAAACTTTGCATACAAAAGAATTTGATCGTAGTTTATCTAGATCATTGCCATTAATTTCCTTTGTTCCACCTAGTATCGAAGATAGTGAAGATCTTTTTCCACCATCTGTAGTTAGAAATATTGATAATTCTCAAGAAGATTTAAACATAACTGAAACCATTAAAGATCAAGTAGTTAGTGAGAAATTAATTTTACCATCCTACGAAGAAGCAGTAGAAAGATATAGAAACGCTTTGCCCTACGGACCTTAGGAAAATTTATACTTGTTCTGCATAGTCACCCTGTGTGCGCCGTTAGCGAGGTGATTGAATTGATCCGCCAATCGTCACCATTCGCTCCCACATTTGAACCCGACATGAACAACGACACAACAGGACATGTATAAATATTTTTCCATTTCTTGCATATGCATTAGCTTGGTTTAGGCTATGTGGTTGCAGCAGCTTGAGGTGGTCATCTTGTAGAGGCAAAAAGTACAAACCTTGTAATTCCCTGGTTGTTGAGGACTGAGCTTATGCTCTGAGCGCCTCCACAGGAATAGGCAAGTAGTAAACCTCATCTCTACACCCTTACCATCAAATTTTTGAAGAAAAACGTTTGCACTCACAGCACTTAGATTCTTTGTATTAGGCATTTATTGCTCAATAAATGTAACTTGAAAATTTCACATGCACTCTAGCTTCTGCTCCAACTGTCAGGTATATTTTCTAAACTTGCATCTGTTTGTGACTATTTAAGTAGGACTTTAGGAGAGCTTAAGATAGTAGGAATTGCTAGATTTAAAATTCAAAAAGAATTCTTATTTAAAAGTTAGTATTTATTTAGGATTGTTTGATTAGTATGATTTTAATTTAAAAATTCAAAAAGAAATTTATTTGAAAAGTTAGTATCTAGTTTTCATTAAATTATTAAGGATTGTTAGAATAGCATAACTTTAGTTTGAAAATTCAACAAGATTTTTCATTTGAAAGTTAGAATTTAATTTCAAGACTTGTTTAAAGGTTTTTTAAAATTAAGTAAATCTGGAATCAAACAACTTAGTTAGTTTGGTAAGGGAACAAAAATCTAAAGTTCAAAAAGAAATTAAGGATTATATTAAAAAACTTAAATCTAGTTCTAACATACATAACAAAATGGATGAGTTATTTAAAAATATGATGTCAGAAACCCAAGGCCAAAAAGTAGTAGAAGCTATGCTAAAAGAAAAAGGAAAATTCACTGGAGTTAACACAACTAATTATTTAGACACTTTTGAAGACCTAGCAAAACTACATGGTTTGCCAGTAGATAAATGGGTAACATTTTTAGTAAGACTTGCAATAGGTTCAACCATTAGTGTTATAGAATCTCATAAAGCACTTGCATGGGAAGAATTTAAAAAACAAATGCATAAAGAATTTTACTTAGAAGATTATAGTCAACACAGTAGGGAGGGATTTATGAAGTGGCTTAGCACTCCAAAAACCCAAATATCTCTTACACAATTACATGGAGAATTTATGAAGAGATTTTCACAATTGCTTGAGCAAGATAGGACTGCTCTTACACCAGATATAGTACTTTATTTCCTAAAAGTTTTACCTACAGACATTAGAAGTGAAGTAGAAAGAAGACTAGAAGAACCTAGGAAAAGATATGGTTTAACAGAGGATTGGGCGGTACTAAAACAAGTAGTAGAAATAGTAGCACAAATGAAATAAAGGCAGTCATTACTATATGATATGAATTTAAGCTTTCCAATAGTAGGACCAACTACTCAAAATCCTAAAATTAATATAAACTCTAGTTTAACTGAACAAGCATCAACATCTAAAGTGCCTAGTGAGTTACAGTTTGAAATACTATTTAATAAACTAAATAATATGATGCAGATGCATACGAACATATCTAAGGAAGTGGCAACACTTCAAAACACAGTTCATTCCTTAACTATTCAAGATAGAACAATTCTAGGTCCTCAGTTTACTCATGCCCCACAAATGAATCCTATACCTATAACACCTATAATGAATCAACCAATAGCCCAGAACAATGAACAAAGAGGTGCACCCACCCGATGATGTGTTTGGTATGATTCCACTGAACATATGTCTTATGCTTGTGAATCTTTAAAAGAGGCAAAAGAAAGAAAACTAGTTATTGATATTGATAAAAAATATGTGACTATCGCATCCACCTTCCTCTAGCTGTAAATTGGGGAAAAGGTGGAATGCAAAAACTATATGAAAATATATCTGAAGCAAAAAGAAGCTCATCTGGGGTTATATTAGAATGCGATGAAAGTGATCTAGATGATGAAACATCAAAAGAAACCAAAAGTTATTCAATAGAAGCCTTAATAAAGGCTAGAGATGATATAATGAACAAAACAGCATGGAACTCACCGATAGATAATTTCTCTATTTTTTCACATATAGCCAATGTGGAAGAAAAGAGAAAAAGAGATGAAACTCAAGATTTAGATGAGTCTAATCAAAGAGTATCTAGAAAACAATTGAGAAAAGAACCTAAAAATGTACAATTTAATGAAAAGACAAATTTAGATGAGCAAAAAAGAAAAGATATAGGGGAGGGCAAACAACCTGAGACATCAAACAAACCTAGTGAATTAGATTCAAAGACTAATGAAGAAACAGATAAAAATGAGGGAAAAACCAAGAAACCCAAAAGAATTCCAAAAGCTATTTTAACATCAGAACTTGAACAAAAAGATGACACAAAAGAAATACTGTATGATATTCTTTTAAAAAGTCAAGTGACTATGTCACTTGAACAATTATTTACCATAGCTAAATTAGAATTCAAAGATAACTTTATTAAAATGATTAAAAGAAAAAGATTTCCCTTAAATACTGATACTGAAATGCATGATAATGTAGATGTAACTCATATTTCTAAAGATTCTTTTTCTTCTGATTCTGATGATGAGGAAGAAAGTGAAGGATACGCTAATAAAAATTTTTTAGGACCTATACTTCTAGATAATATACAAGAAAAATCTGAAAAGCAATTACAAAAAGAGTTTTTGGGCCAGGGGAACACCAGAGATCAAAGTAAATTTAGGAGATAGGAAAAATTCTTGTACAGCTTTAGCTTTACTAGATTCAGGTTCTAAAATAAATGTAATATCAAAAGAATTATTTGATAAATTTAGATGGCTTATAGATAAACAACATGGATGGATTATGAGAACAACAGACAATGGATGTGGTGCACTTTTAGGAGCATGTGCCAACATTCCAATTTCAATAGGTGGGATAAGTGAAACATTTCACTTTTTTATACAAGATAACTGTTCTTATGAAATCATCTTAGGGCAACCCTTTATCTATGAAACTTGTATGGAAACAAAAATAATGGAAGATGGCTCTGCGTATGCAAGATTTAGATCAAAAGATGACTTACAATCCTTACAAGTAATGACTGTTAACCCAAACCATATTAGAAATAGAGAACAAATTAGGAAAACACCTATCAGATCACAAGAGAAGATGCACGAGAGTCATCTACCTCTTAGTGATTCTGGAACATACTTTGATCAAAATTTTTACTAGAGACCATTGTTGAGCGGGACAACAGTGGTAACTGGTTTGAAATCTCGCAGAAAAAATGTACAGAAAATAGAAAATTTTTCTGTTTATTTTTCATCTTCAAAATTACAAATTTTAAATAGTAATGATATTCCTAGAAAAACAATGAAAAAACATGAAAAATATTTTAAAGATAAAGGATATATATCTAAAAATGAAAATATTGAAAATGTAATTGAAACTTCTTTCTCTTCTACTTTATTTGAAGAAATTAATGAAACCTTACATGATGAAAAATTATTACATGTTATTCTTTTAAACTCATTAAATGAATATGATTTGATTTTAAATTTGTTTCTGATTTTCATGAAGCTAAAATTAATACAAAGTATAAAACTGTAGATAAAAAAGTGAAACTTATAGCTCAAGCTTTACCTAAAGGAAGTGACCAGAAAATAAAACAAGTTGCTAATGATCCTATCTTACGTGATATTTCAAAAATAGGAAATAAATTTACTGATGAAACTATTAAAATGATAAAAGTAGGAAATGAAGATTCTTTTTTATTGCCTACTGAACGTGATTTGTTTCATGAAATGATTAGAAAACATGGAAAAGCTTTTTCTCTTTATCCTCATGAAATAGGATGTGTTGACCCTAGAATAATATCTCCTATGATCATATTTACTGTAGCTCATATACCTTGGAATCTTCGCCGTATACCAGTTCCAGAGGCTCATTTACCTGAGCTAATGAAATTGCTTAAGGAGAAGATGCATATGAAAATTTTAGAACCTTCCTCCGCACCTTATTTTAATAGATGGTTTACTGTTCCTAAAAAGAATGGTAAACTTAGATTCATCCAAGACTTACAACCCGTAAATAAAGTTACAATTAGGAACGTGGGAACTGGTCCTATTGTAGGAGAATTTACCGAAGCTTTTGCTGGGCATTCTATCTACTCTATGGGTGATTTATTTTCAGGATATGATCAGTTCCAACTTGCTATTGAGAGTAGAGATATTACCACGATGAAGACTCCTTTAGGATTAGTTTGTATGTGTACTCTTCCTCGAGGAGCTACAAATTCTGTAGCACATATGATGAACGCAATGAATATGGTTCTTCATGATTTTATTCCTAATGTAACCATGCCGTTTATAGATGATATCCCAATTAAAGGCTATGAAGAAAAAGAAAAAGATGAAACATTAGATTCTTTAGGATGTAGGAAGTTTGTAGCTAATCATATTTTAGATTGTGAGAAAATACTTAAAAGATTTGAAGAAGTAGGATTAACTTTTTCCATAGAAAAATTAGTTTTTGGAGTTAATGAAGTTTTAATTGTAGGACATTTATGTGGTTACTATGGTCGTAGGCCTTATCCTCAAAAAGTTGATGCTATAAATAAATTATCTGAAATTTGTAAGAATATTAGTGAGGTTAGACGGTTCTTAGGAGCATGTGTATTTTATGCTATTTGGATTCCACATTATGCTCATGTAGCTAATCCATTGTATGATTTACTTAGGAAAAATAGAAAATTTGAATGGACTGAAACTCATGTTAAAGCAATGAAGAAATTAAAAAGTTTACTTTCAAATGCACCTGTTTTAAAACGTGTAGGTTATTCAAATAATAAACTCATTATTCTAACTGTAGATACTAGTCCCATAGGAATAGGATGGGTAATAGGACAAGATGATAGTGAGGAAAATAGATATGCTATTAGATTCGGGGTTAAAATTTTGTATGAAACTCAAAAAAATTATCCACAAATAAAACGTGAATTATGGGGTTTAGTTACTGCGTTAAAGACTGATAAGGAATATTTTATAGGAGCTAATGTAATAATAGAAACATATTGTTTACCATTAATAGGTATGATTACTAATTGTTCTTCTCCAGATATAGCTATGTTAAGGTGAATATCTTATATTAAATTTATTAATCCTGTTTTAAATCATATTTCTGGGAAAACTAACTCTGTTACAGATATGCTTTCTAGGGCTAAGTTTGAAGATGATGACATGACTGAGACTGAATTAAATGTGATTAATTATGTTTCTGATGTTTATGTGTATGAAAAATTAAATGAAATTGAGTATGAGGGAATTTGGTATGATATAGGATATTATCTTAGCACTTAAAGCAATTACCTATTTGGTCAGCTAATAGATTTAGAGATATTAGGAAACGTGCATTTAATTTCTTTCTAAAAAATGGTTTTATTTGGCGTCATGCAAAAGGGAAAATTAGATATCCGCAGCGAGTTTTAGGAAATAAAAATCTTCAAAATAGAGTTATGATAGATATGCATGAGACTCTTTGGGCAGGACATAAAGGCTTCTATGTGTCTTATGATAAAATTAGAGAAGCTTATTCGTGGTCGGGTATGTATGTGAGTATACGTGAATTTGTAAGTTCTTGTACTACTTGTCAGGTACATTCGTCAGTTAGACATAGAGAACGTCTGCACCCTACCTATCCTCCTTGTATTCATTACAAGTGGGTAGTTGATTTAGTGACCATGCCTAAAGGATTAGATAGGATGAGATATATAGTTTTAGCTAGGGAAGACTTGACTAATCATGTAGATGGTAGAGCTCTTCGTACTAAATCTACTTATAACGTATGTAAATTTTTGTTAGAAGAAGTTATTAGTAGATTTGGCTATGTAGAAAAGATAGTAGCAGATAGGGGTGAGTTAGATGCTAGAGAGGTTAGAGAATTCTTTGACCAGCATGGGATTCGTCTATCTCTCACTACTGCTTATAATCCAGAGTCTACTGGTAAGATTGAACGGGGTCATCCCTCTATTGTGAAGGCAATTTCTAAGGCCTGCAATGGTGATACAACGCAGTGGCCTAGATTCCTTCCTTTCACACTATGGGCAGACAGGATGACGTATACTAGATCTACAGGATTTATGCCTGCAGAACTAATGTACTATCAGAAGCTGATTTTTCCTATCCAGACCCAAATTATTTCATGGACGACACTTCCATGGAATAATGAGATGACTCGTGACGATCTGATTTTTGTTAGGATTATGCAGTTAAATATAGGAAATAAAATGATTGAAGAAGCTATTCAGAAAGTTAGAGAATCACGTCTTAAAAATAAAATCTATTTTGATAAAAAACATAGACTTAGGCCTCGTACTATAGAAGTAGATGATTGGGTATTAGTTTATGATAGTACTTTTGATACGCAGTATGATGCTAGGAAAAAATTAATAAAAAGATGGTTTGGTCCGTATGTAGTTGTAACTGTATTTGATAATGGAACATTTAGACTAAGAGAATTTGATGGTTCTTTGCTGAAGAATTTGAATATATGAACTGAATCAGAAAGTTAAATAGAAATTTTGGGATTGGAAGCTTGTATAAGAAATGGTAGCCTTATTTTGAATACATGTATATGCTAAAAATTTTATCCATTAGTAAATGGGATTTTGTATCTTGCTTTTTATTTCTTATGAGATCTTACCTCTAAATGAATTTAAAATAAATAAAACTTCATACCCAATTAGCTTATATGTACGTGTTTGTTGTTGGTGCGCTATGTTGGCCTAGTAGGCAGGTGGAACAACCTTGGTCGGGTGATCAAGGCCACGAGCTGACGCTAGTTTCATCATAGGCCTAACCTATATGTTGTCATGCGTCTGCATGGGTCGGTAGGTGGGTGGAGTTACTCTAGTCGGACGATCATAGCCACGAGCTGACGTTGATTTCATGTAGGGCTAACATAGTTTTGTCGTGCACTATGCCGGGTTGGCAGACAAGTGGAATAAACTTGGCCGAGTGGACAAGTCCAGGAGTCGCACCCAATTTTAGTATAGGCCGATTTGTTAAAAAAAAAAAAAAAAGCTGAGTTGGGATGAAGTAATAAAGCAAAAGGAAAAATGATATGAAAAAAAAAAGCAATGAAAAGAGAGTCAGACCATAGGAAATAAAAGTAGGAGGCATATAATTCTATTACTTGATGAAAATTTTTTTTGGTATATGCTGTTATGCAGGATAAGTTACTTATTCTAAGCAAGTGATATGAACAAAAGGACTATGATGCTTATGATTTATTCTTATAAATGATTGTTTAAATGTGGATCCAGAAATATGACATGATATTTATATGACTTATGTCTACTTTGTTTTTTTTAGATGATTTGTACTAATCTTTTTAATTGCATAAAGTTTGAATGCATGATGAAATAAAATTTAAAAAAAATTTAAAACTTATCTTCAAAAGAATTTGATATGTTCCACTTGAATCTGCAGGTTGGCCCATTGGGACGATGTGCAGGTTTAGTGGGGGCGGTTGTCGAAAAGAATTTATTACTCTTAAAATATTACAAAAATTAAAAGATTAATTGATTGATATAAGTTTGGTTAAATTATGATAATTTTGACTAATATTTGATTTTAATGTTTGTAGGAAAAGAAGTTTGATGACTAATATCAAGATGGGAAGTATTTAGCAAGATGTTTTCTAATATAATCAAGGGTATAGATGATAAATCAAGGGTTAGTTAAGGGTTTATCTATGTTTTGAAAGTAAATGCAAGGGTATTTAAGGGTTAAATGTAGGTTTTGATCATGTTTTATAGGGTTCTAGCTTAATTTT
Source organism: Ceratopteris richardii (assembly GCA_020310875.1). Taxonomy (NCBI): domain Eukaryota; kingdom Viridiplantae; phylum Streptophyta; class Polypodiopsida; order Polypodiales; family Pteridaceae; genus Ceratopteris; species Ceratopteris richardii. Next base: position 119,747,915 of record CM035429.1, on the reverse strand, counting down.
AAGATTACTTAAGGGTTAATTAACAAATCTAGAGGGTTATAGAAGATTAGAAAATTAGTTTATGGGTTAGTTGGGATTAAAATCATGATTTGAAGTTAGTTGAAGGGTAAACCTAAGGTTAAATGATTAATTTAGTAGGTTTCAGTCTATAAATGAGTTATTAAATAGGGTAAAAATAATAAAAGGAACCTTAGCAAAATATTTCAAATAAAAAATATATATGTTAATTATTAAGTTTCACTAAGGTTATGGTAATAATTAAATTTATTGATGGGTTAAATTTATTTTATTCTAAAGGTTTATATTTATTTTAAAGTAATTAAATAAATAAAAAAGAAGTGAAAGGTTGTATTTAAATCTAAAGTCTTTGGTCTATTAAATAATTAATTGAATGGTTGAATGAATTTTTGGGAAAATCAAATAGAGAAAAACCCACGCCTAATTTCTTGTTGGAGTGATGTGGAGTTGAAGAGAAGTTAATGTAGGCTACATGGATCAGCTATCTAAGGGAAAATGTGGGCTATGGTGGGCTACTCTCATCTATATAAAGAGGGAGTATGTACTCACAAGCTCATGTGATTTTTCAGGTACTCTATTTTCCTTTGCTCTAGACTATAGTCATTTATGCACACATTTTCATGACAGTCCCCTGACAGAAGGAGAGAGAAGGCCATCTCTCTTGCTTTTGTCCTTCAATTAAATGAACACAAATTTTTTTGCCTTGGAACATGGTCGACGCAGTGAGATGAGGGAGGCGTTAGTTTTTTTTTTCTCAATCCATTTATTTTCTCTTCCCGTTTTCCCTTCCAATGTTTCCTTCTCCTGTTCTTTCTTCTTCTTCATCTTCTTTAAATACTTTAATTGTCCTTTCTCTTCTCCCTCTCCCTCCCTTTCTCTGCCGATGGCACAGTAGAGCTGCGCGTGTAGTAGAGACACAGAGAGAGAGAGAGAGAGCATTTTTTACCATAATTTTGTTTATATATTATTTATTTTTATTATTATCTTGATTTTTTTTCCCTCCTTTTCTCAGTCCCTACGGCAGTCGGCAGCCGTCCATAAGTAGAGAGAGAGCACGAGAGAAAGAGAGAGAGAGGGGAGAGTAATGATTGTTTTTTGTTTTTTTTTTGTAGTTTTCTTTTTTATTTTAATATTCTTTTCTTCCCCTCCATCTCTTCTCTCTGCAGCCAACAACGGCCGAGCATGACTGACGCGGAGAGAGAGAGAGAGAGAGAGAGAGAGAGAGAGAGAGAGAGAGAGAGAGAGAGAGAGAGAGAGAGAGAGAGAGAGAGAGAGAGAGAGAGAGAGAGAGAGAGAGAGAGTTTTTTCTTTTTTATTTTCTTTATTTTTTTAAATTACGAATCTTATTTCTTTTTATTGTTTATTTTAGTAGTTAATATAGATATTATTTATTAGTTATATATTAATGAATAAAAATTATTTAGACATCTTTATGTTTTTTTTATATATATATGTGTGTGAATATATATGTATTTATTTATATATGTGTGTGAATGTATGTTTTTTATATGAAAATATATATGTCTTAATATATGTCTATGTATATATTTTAAATACAAGTATATATATTTATGTATTTATGTATGTATATGTGTGTGTGTAAAAATATTTTATCTTAGGTTCAGTATATTATTATGATATGCATATGTTTAGGATGAATGACATGAATGATATGCAATGGATAATGATTTTATTTATGAAATGGAGGGTATGAAGAGTGTTTATTTATCTAAAGTGATTATATGTATATGATTTGAATGCTTAACCTTCTTTTATGAGTTTCAGGTTAGCAAAAAGAAGGATTACCCTATCCAAATAATTACCATATTCTATCTTTATTTATCCTTTCCTTACCCTTAGTCCAAGTTTCTTCAACCCTTAGCTTGTTGGAATCTTGTTAGAAAATGCATTAATTTTAGTGATGTTTGTGCCCATGTTAGATGTTGATAGAGATAAGTTCTTATATCCATGTATCATGATAGGCATGTTTAGTAATTGATTGTACCCATGTTAGTGCATGAACCCATATTAGTTGTTAGTGCCTGAACCCATGTTAGGTGCTAGTGCATGTACCCTTGTTAAATGTTAGTTAACGTTAGATGTTAAGTAATGCATGCTAGATGGTAAGTAATGCATATTAGATGTTATGTGTGTTTCATGTATGCATGCATGTTGATTTATGTTATGCATGTATGATAGTGTTTGCATGTATGTATACATGTCATGCATGTTTGCTTGTTGCATGTTAGTGCATGGTTGCTAGTGCATGTGCATGTATGCATGTTCATTAATGCATGTGCATGTATGCATATGATTTTGTTATGCATATGTGTATTAGTATAAGTTATTTATGCATGTGTGCTAGTGTATGTGCATGCATGCATGTTGTATGCATGTTCATTTAGTGCATGTGCATGTGTGTAAGGGTGTAAGGTAGTGCATGCATGTTCATATATATGTATGTTATGTATACATGTTTATGCATGTATGTGTGCATGTCATGTATGTATGCATGTATATGTATGATATGCATATGTGTGTGTTAGTATAAGTCATTTATGCATGTGCATGTATGTTTATGCATGTGTATGTGTGCATGTGATTTATGTTTGCATGTGTTGAATGCATGTCCATTTATGCATGTGCATGTATGCATGAGAGTTATGTTTATGCATGTATGTGCATGAATGCATGTTCATTTATGTCATGCATGTCTATTAGTGTGCATGTATCCATGCTTATTTATGTTTATGTATGCATGTGAGTCATGTATGTTAGTGTCCATGTATGCATGTTCATTTATGTTAAGTGTATGTATATGCATGTGATGCATGTTAGCTTATATAATATGTATGAATATGTATAAGTATATGAAGCAATGTACTTATATGAATGATTGATGTATACTAAAGTAATTATATGAATGTAATATTTAATTGCAATGTGTATGTTTAAATAAATGAAGGTACTTAGATATATATGTGTTTAAGAAAAGTTGATTATCTTATATAAAATTAAGTTTTAATTATGATAAGATTTAAATGAGTGTTTAATCTTTTATAAAAGCTTACTAATATATCTCATGTGATTTTTCAGATGATCTGCAGACCTGTTGAAGAATTGATGATTTGAAGTGTGAAAGAATTTACTTAGCTGAAATATATTGATTAGCTTGTATAGGATATCATCGTATGAACTGAATCTTAAAGTTTGTATAGGAAATCTATCATTAATCTAGTTTCATTTTATGTCTAAAGAGGCTTCATCAAGTAGTTCCTTTTTACCTACATCTACCTTTGAAATTTTATTTCCTAGTCCAATTGAAGAAATTAAAGAGGTAGTTAAAGATAAGATAGTAGAAGAAACTTTGCATACAAGAGAATTTGATCGTAGTTTATCTAGATCATTGCCATTAATTTCCTTTGTTCCACCTAGTATCGAAGAAAGTGAAGATCTTTTTCCACCATATGTAGTTAGAAACATTGATAATTCTCAAGAAGATTTAAACATAACTGAAACCATTAAAGATCAAGTAGTTCGTGAGAAATTAATTTTACCATCCTATGAAGAAGCAATAGAAAGATATAGAAACGCTTTGCCCTATGGACCTTAGGAAAATTTATACTTGTTCTGCATAGTCACCCTGTGTGCGCCGTTAGCGAGGCGATTGAATTGATCTGCCAATCGTCACCATTTGCTCCCACAACGCGTGTAGTATTCACCACGAGCTTTCCGACAAGCCTTAGAGCTAAAAAAATGGATTTCATATAAAAAAGTTATGATAGTTTAGGGTTTAGGGGGTTAAAACAGACAATCAGGACCTTTCAGGAGTTTAGTGCATTTTTCTAAGGCCTTTGTAAGTGCATGAGTAATTCAGTATGCAAATATGCCCAAAATTTAGCCTACATTTTCCAAAAATTTACCCCCTTATTTTTTTGTCAAAAATGCCTGTCTATCGTGATAGACAGTGTCTGTCGCGATAGACACTGGCTGTCGCGTGGGGCTGTCTGTCGTGATAGATGGTGTCTGTCATGATAGAGAGTGTCTATCGTGGTTCTCTGTCTGTCGCGATAGACGAGGTCTGTCGTCTCTCGTGGTTTGGGTCTATCGCGATAGACGGAGTTTATCATCTATCGTGGGTCTCCGAGTCTCTGTCTGTCACGATAGACGGTGTCTGTCACGATAGACGGGGTCTATCATGGGTCTCTGTCTATCGCGATAGACCGTGTTTGTCGTCTGTCGTGGGCTCTGTCTGTCGTGATAGACGACCTCAGTCGTGGTGTGCTGTCTGTCGCGATAGACTGAAAAAACACAAATTTTTTTGAAACTTCTAGTGATTTGGAGTGCTCTAATGGTGTAGGTTATCGTGCCAAGCATGCATTCAAAAAATACTAAGTTTTTCTGTCTGTCGTGATAGATAGAGGTCATTGTCTTGGGACCTGTGTAGAGTTTTGTCGTACCTACGCAAGCTGCTAAAGATGGTGGTACAGCTAGAACCTGCAGCAAAAGCTCAAAAACACACAAAAACAGATAGCATGCAAGCTCTCTCTCGCTCTCTCTCACAAGTGAAATGAGGGAAATGAGGTGGGGAGTGGAATATGACCAAAAAAACTGAAATTTTGGTGAAGATGGAGATGGATGTGGGAGATGGTGAGGATGATGATGGTGATGATAGTGATGCAAAAAACTAGAAAAAATGAAGAAAAATGAGGACAAAAGGATATTAGCTATGACTCCAATGTCTCAACTCTACGTCTTACCATCACACGCTCGTCCTCGAAGCTCTCTCCCCGGCAACGGCGCCAAATTTGGTGTCACTCTATCACAATGGCAAGTACCAACGTGAAGAGATTCACCTCATAATTATCAATCCGTGGAGACATGAGGACTAGTATGAAGACTATGAGCAAGTGATGGCAGAAGTGTGTGAGTGAGAAGCACATAAACATGCACACACATACACACGCGCGCACACAAAGCAAGAACAAGGAGAGGAACAATGGAGTTCTTTGCATTACTCAAAAATTCTCTCACATAAGCTCAAATCACTAACAATCTAACCCAAAAATGAGATCTCTAGCTCTTTTTATAGTTTTTTTTACTAGCTTTGGCCTTGTCCAGACCTAGTGTCCGGCCTAGTTAAAAATTAGGTTCTAGAGCCTATTTGAGGGCTCAAACAGAGTCTAAAAATTATGAAAATTGGTATGTAGCTAATTCTAATACTCCTCAAGCTCGAGGACTCCTCGGCTTGAACAAAATGGAGTCTATTCTACCAAAAATGAGATTTACAATATGTGTGTAGTGATGAAAATCACTTGATGTGGAAATTGTTTATCAAAAAATGATTGGGCCTTGTTGCCATATTGTGCATGACTGTTCCTTTGTGCCTCTATGCTCTTCTTATGACTTGTATGCCAACATGTATATGAAACTATACACTGGTGATATCCCACGTTCAGCCAGAAGTGCATTAAAATCAGAAGACATATATTCCCCCCCTCGATAAGAATGAAGGGTGCCCATCTTACATGCTGCTAGATTTTCAGCCAAAACGAAAAACTGTTTGAAGCATAGAAACACTTCGGAATTTGCCTTCAATAGATATACCCATGCATGCTTGGAAAAATCATCGATGAAAGTCATGAAGTAAAGATAGTTCCCAAAAGAGGGTGTCTGCATAGGACCAGAGACATCACTATGTACAAGTTGCAATTTCTAAGTAGCATGAACTCAACCATCTTTTGGAAAGGAAGAACACTGCATTTTGCCCAAAATACAGCCTTCAAAGAGGACACCATTTCAGATTTTTGTAAGCGTAGCAAACTAGCAAAATTCAGATGACCAAAGCATGTATGCCAGAGCTTTGCATCTGACATAGCTTGAGAGTCATGTATTGCACATGGCAAATCATTTATAGATCTTTCATAGTCTATGAGCTTATACAACCCATGACATGAAATGCTAGAAACAATAATGACATCACCATTTGACAGATCATAAATTGTACATCTGACATCAACAACTTTCACAACCAAGCCAATCTTGGTTAGTGCAAAAACTGATAACATATTTTTCTTGATCCCTGGCACAAACAAAGCATCTGACAAAGTGAAAGAACTACCATCAACAATAGTCAAAATGATCTTACCAACTCCCATAACAGGATAGGAGGAGTTGTTGGCGCATGTAATAGTATTCCATGTAGGGGTAGGCTCGAGTGAAGAGAAGAAACTGTGCTATGAGGTGATATGTTTGGTCGCCCCACTATCAAAGTACCAAACATTTGAGTCTACAGCAGACATGCACTGCTCATGAGAAGATGGATCAAAACTGCAAACAGTAGTAAATGCCCATTCTTCTTCCTACACAAGATTAGCAGACTCTGTTTTCGGTGTAGAGGCCTCTACAACCTGTGTAGGTAGACAAAATGAGACATGAAGAGTCTCACATCGCACATAAGGCTGAACTCCCACTGAGAGGAGACTGTCTCTCATATGAAGTACCTGCAATGGATACTTGTGCCCAATCCTAGCACCTCTGACAAGCATAAGCTATCCCAACTACAACTAAAAATGATGCTCACAAAGGAATGCATAACACATGCTCTCCTGTAATTGGCCAACTGAAATCAAGCTCATAGGAAATGAAGGCACATAATGTACATGTCTAAGTATAAGTGATGCTCCACTAGGTAGCATAAGGCATATATCTCTTGCACCCTCAATATCATATGTCGTACCATCAGGCATGTGCACACATCCACGACTCTCACTTGAGAATCGATAAAACCACTCATGATGTGGAGTAACATGAAAAGTGGCTAATGCATCAAGCAACCAAGCCATATGTGTGCTCTCCAATGAACAAGAGGAATCTTGAGATGAACCATAGGAGAAAGTGATATCACTATCACTAGCATAATCAACAGCCATAAACTCTCCTTAAATCACTACCTGACCTGCATCACGTGCATATCTCTGACATCATTGTTGCATCTACCTGAAGCAACATCGTCGAATATGCCCCTCATGACCACAATGCCAACATCGAAGTCGTTGATGTGATCTATGTCTCCCATGAGTGAATGGACTCACATACATATCATGTAGTCTCTGCCATAATGCACTACTCGTCTCCTCATACATAATAGACTCATAGATAGAATCAAGTTGTAATCGGATAGTGGAGCTAGCCAATGCATCCATATCCATCCATACATGGTCGAGCATGTCACGAGGCCTCTATGCATCTCTATGCATATACATGTGTAACCCTGCATGAACCAATGTATGCCACATCTGAGCTTTCCATCTCAGAAAGTCAGTGCCATCAAATTGAGAAGACACCATACAGGCAATCCAAGAGACTAGAATTGTAACAAGATACTAGAAACAATACCCTATCCTCAATAGGATTACATTTGCATATTCATATGCATAACTCACATCGTAAATATCTTGCTGGAGAAGAAACCATGTGAATCACCTGTCACATAACCAAGCATCTAGCATGCACATAAAACCATGAGCATAAGTCTACTCACCAAGTCTCCAAACTGATCAAGTAGATGTGAAAGAATCCTAGAAAAATTCGACAGAGTATCCCCTGTAAACTGAGTAATCAAACAAGATAACCAGTAGAAAAAGAACAATGAGTAACCTGTCACCACCTTTCATTGATCCAAGCAAGGATAATCGCAAATACATATGCCAAAAAACTGATGGCAATACATGCCAATAGAATGGTAATGCATCTCCCACTCAGGAATGAATCCTACAAGATGGTCCAACCTGTCACAAGCAACCTATGGCCGAGTCCAAGTAAATGGAGATCAGCAATGATCCAAAGCTATTACACAAGCTTCAAGACCCACTAGAGTTCTCTTCTAGCATAAAAGCTATCAAAATTTCAACAACATCTCCACTGTAAAATGGAATCTGAACCAAAATAACCATGAGGGAATCACCATCCACATATGCCAAGAATCACATTGGTAAATAGATATCAAATCAATGACCATATTCTAAAATAATAGCAAATCAAGGTGACAAATGAATGCGCAACTGAGGCTCCAATCTGGATCATGTACCTGCAAAGGAAACAAAGATACAAGTACCAACCAAGATCCACAATCAACTCTTATAATATGTGTGCAACCGGCAAGTAAATCCATAACCAAATGGCATAAGCAAGATATAGACCACAATGCCACTATACATCCATGATCGAACTCATGATGACATAAACCTCAGAAAGAAGGTATATCACAATGTCATCTCACATACCAAACACGTGATAAGATCATGCTCTACTCTCATGGAGGAGCTACCAGAGTGATCATACATGGAGTATGCCATTAAGCTCCAAAAATAAGAGCTTGCACACCAAAAAATTCTCTCTCGAAGAAGTTCCAAAGCAAATTCAACCTCCAAGAGCAATTAGGGTTCTTATGGTGAAAATATGCTACTATGTGTTTTGCGTTTTCAGAGGTGATAACCTCTGAATTTGAACTTTTGCTCTTAAGCAAGCTTCAATATCTCATTCTTGGCTACATAATGAGATAAAGAAAACCTCAATCAAAGGTGTGTAGCTCAAGATTTATGCAAAACAAGCATTAGCTATCAATTTCACCTTCACCTGTAGCACTTCTGCTCTATGTTTTGTAATTTCAGTGACCTTGCACTCAGAATCGAGATCTATGTTCTTCCATAAAGTTGTAGAGGCTATTCCAAGCTACGCATACCAAGTTGAATAGTCTCATTCCAATGTGTAAAACTCAATTTATAGCCAAAACATTGACCTGCTATCCAAGTGATTGTAGATTCGTTTTCTACATTAGTTTGTGCTTTTTGAATTTTTGGTAGTGTAGAACTCCAAACCAGGTTTTATGATTTTTTGCAAATTTTTAGCCCTCTGTGTTAGCTACACACAAAACTTTAAAACACATCAATCTAAGCTTCCTAGCTTGAGTTATGGCTGAAATACTGAACTATTGTCAAAAGATGCCAACCCGCTTTTTCACCTCTTGTGACCTAAGCTTCCATTGGAGCTTCTTGTACACAAGCCTTCAACATGCTCTGATACCAATGAAGGGCTTTGGTGTGTAGGACAAGAGGAGCAAGGAGGAGATGGAGGGAGAGAGAGGAGAAGAGATGCGCACAGATGTGTGGGAGCCTCGAAACCCATATAATGATCTCTCTTGAGGCAATGCTCTATATATGATGTATATATATGGGGATAAGGTCACATCACCCTTACATCCCCAACAATTTGATCTACTTCTCTTAAAGATAATAAATTAATTAAGTACCTTGTTGAAATAGATTTTTGAAAAGTTGTCTTGAGTCACATAGAGGTTGACAATAATTATTCTAAATTATCTTAGAAGTTTGAATCGGTTGCATATAGTTTTGGTTCTTTCTTTTGGATTTCCAAATCTTTTGGATATGACTTAGGTAGAGTATCTAATTCCTTTTAGAAAAAGTCAAGGTTAGTCGGATGGAATAGATATCTAAATCAAACATCTCAAATAGATGTTTTATGTAGAATCCATTCAATCTTCAAAGATGCCAAGCCTAAGATGGCTTATCCATTTGCATTTTCATCAAGATTAATAGCATAACTCCAATGAATTTCATAGAGTTTAGAACACTTTTGAGAATAAAAGTTAGGAATTCCTCATAAGATTGAAAATTCCCAAGAACTTGAAGTAAAAGTCTTTGAGAAAAGCTTCCTAAGTAGAATAGAGTTCACTTAGTATTTGCTTTGGTCTAGCTCAAGTAGAGGTTGACCAAAAGTATAAGAAACAATTTATCCTACATATTATGTAGGATTTTCATACCAAGTTGAACAAAGTAGTTCTTCAATCAGGTGAAAAATCAAGCAAATGTTGATTGGAAGTGAACCATGGTACAAACATCTAAGTTAGATGTTTACATCAACCTCAACTTATAGTTCCAAACAAAATTCAAAAGAAATAAAAATTCCCAAAGTCTTGACAAGGATAAGAATCTCACCTTAGTTGTTAGGTTCATGCAATAGTGATGCCTATTAACAGACCAATATCTTAAATCCATCCATTTCACATGTTAGTGCCTAGATTGCACATAATTAGAATAGTGCATTGATCAAGGATGTTTTTTGATCCAACCTTAGCATTCATTTTGCATAGAGATTTGTTTATCAAGTGCAAAGTGAGTTGATGTGATGAATCAGTTGGACAAGAATCAGACACTTGATTCCCCTCTATTCATTTGAAATGGAAGGTGAATCCCACCACAAAGATGAAATATGTTCTTCCATATTAGTGTTGGTGCATTTTACCCAAGCCTACATGCTTGATACGATTTGATTTATGTTCATTTGTAGTCATATGTGTAGACATATGAACACCTCTTGTAGAAGAGTATATTTTATCTCTTGTAATTGTGAAAGAAAGAATGGGTTAATGTTGATATATTTTGGTAGTGATGTGTGTGAACACTCTAGGACCACCGGGGCACTTTTTTCCCTCTTTAGGAGGTTTTTTTCCCCCGGCTTGTATATACGCCTATTGCCCTAATGGGCTACTTATCTTTGTACATTCTCTAGTAATACATTCAGTATTGTGTGTTGTGCTCCAAGCTTCTTCTTCTTCCTTGTGCTGTTCGCGTGCCTCCGCAGATGTCTAACTCCAACAATTGGTATCAGAGCAGGTCATCACTTCATCTAGGGACCGTCGACACTCCTCCGACTGCAATCTCAGAATCGCAATCTGAGCTCGTTTTGGTCACCGAACACACTATCGTAGCGCTTGTGCAGGTTACTTTGTCTTTTTCTACCAAAAGTATATACTAGTTTCTATTCGCCAGTATAAGTGTCTAGAAGTCTGCTACAGGTCTAGCGGAATTCATATGGCAGTCCTGTTCAACTTTTTGAGATACAGTCAATTTTTTGCATCAAGGTATTTTAGTCACCGGCCATGGAAGAAAGCAGTGATGTATTCCGTATGTTGGCTGTTGAGGGTAAGTTGGATGGTACCAACTACCCGTTATCGGCTCATATGATGCGACATGTGTTGGTTGCAAAAGGACTGTGGAACATTGTGTAGGGTTCAAAAAACATCCTATCACACCTGCAACTGTTACAATTGTAGGTACTGAAGCTGATGCAGAAGGTGTTGAAGATGATGATATTCTGCATATTCCTGTTCGTGTTGCGGTTTCTGCTTCACCTACTATAGGGCAGATTCGCTGGGATGGCAGAGATGCCCAGGCACATGTATTCCTAGCTTTGTCTGTCAAACGTGCCATTATTCCTCACATTCTCTCTTGTAGAACAACTAAGGATGCTTGGGATACACTTACCACATTGTACCAAGCTAGGAATGAGGCTCGTATTGCTTACCTCCGAAAACAGTTGGAGAGTGAGCACATGAATGAAGGTGATTCTATGGACAGTTTCCTAACAAAGATCAAAGACTTGAAGGAATAGTTGATTTCTGCTGATGAGGTTATACCAGATAGCTCACTTGCGCAGACCGTTTTGAACGGTCTTCCTGATTCATATCAGAGTTTTGCTTCTACTCTTCGGTTGATGATGAAAGGCAATCCAAATGCCTTATCATTTGAGACGTTATTCTCTATTCTGTTGCAGGAAGATCAGTGCAGGCAGAACAGGTCCATTATGCAAGTTGCATATCAAACTTTCCTGGCTAGTTAGAAGGGGAAAGGAAAATGGAGCTCTTCAACTAGTAAGCAGAAATATGCTAATTCTTCATATTCAAAGAAGGAAGATAAAGATGAGAAGAAATCAGAAAAGCAGAAATTGTTTTGTAAGTACTGTAAAGGGAATGATCATATCATAAAGAACTGTCCAAAACTGGCTGCTAAAGAGGCAAAGAAGAAAGAGGCTAGAATGGTTGTTGTAGAGGCCTCTACACAAAAAACAGAGTCTGCTAATCTTATGCAGGAAGAAGAATTACTACTGTCTGCAGTTTTGACCCATCTTCTCATGAGCAGTGCATGTTTGCAGTAGACTCAGATGTTTGGTATTTTGACAGTGGGTCAAACAAACATATTACCTTGTAGCACAATTTCTTCTCTTCACTCAAGCCTACCCCTACGGGGAATACTATTACATGCACCAACAAATCCTCTTATCCTGTTATGGGAGTTGTAAGATCATTTTGACTACCGCTGATGGTAGTCCTTTCACTTTGTCAGATGCTTTATTTGTTCCAAGGATCAAGAAGAACCTGTTATCAGTTTCTACATTAGCTAAGATTGGCTTGGTTGTGAAATTTGTTGATGACAGTTGTACAATTCATGATCTGTCGAATGGAGATGTGATTATTGCTTCTGGCATTTTATGTCGTGGGCTGTATAAGCTCATATACTATGAAAGATCTGTAAATGATTTGGCATGTGAAGTAAGTGATTCTCAGGCTATGTCAAATGCAAAGCTTTGGCATGCACGCATTGGTCATTTGAATTTTGCTAGTTTACTACGCCTACAGAAATTTGAAATGGTGTCCTCTTTGCCCAAACTTGAGGCACCTGGAAAACATGTTTGTGAAAGCTGTATTTTGGGCAAAAAACAGCATTCATCCTTTCCAAAAGATGGTTCAGTTCAGGCTACTAAAAAATTGTAGCTTGTACATACTGATGTCTGTGGTACTATGCAAAAACCTTCTTTTGGGAATATCTTTACTTCGTGACTTTCATCGATGATTTTTCCAGGCATGCATGGGTATATCCATTGAAGGCAAAGCCCGAAGTGTTCATGTGCTTCAAACAGTTTTTGGTTTTGGATGAAAATCTATCAGCATGTAAAATGGGCACCCTCTGTTCAGATAGAGGGGGGAGTATATGTCTTCTGATTTTAATACATTTCTAGCTGAACGTGGGATAAAACACCAGTGTACAATGCCGTATACACCTCAACAGAATGGAGTTGTTGAATGAAAGAATAGGTCACTCATGGAGATGGCGAGGTGTATGGTCAAGAGTCAGGCTTTACCACATAGTTTCTGGCTTGAGGTTGTCATGTGTGCAGCATATGTACTAAACATGTGTCCCACTAAAGCACTGCAATCTATCACTCCATATGAGGCTTGGCATGACCGCAAGCCAACTGTTGCTCATCTGCATGTTTTTGGTTGTTTGGCATATGCATTAGTGCCTGAACAACATCGCAAAAAATTGGATGATAAAGCAATAATATGTATTTTTGTTGGGTACAGTTCTGAAAGTAAAGGCTATCGTCTGTATCATCCACAGACTAAACACAATCTGGTTAGCCGTGATGTTGTTTTTGTGGAAGATGCTATTCAACCATTGCTTTCATGTACTAAGGAGACATCTGTTAGCTCCAAAGACATGTATGATACTTTGCTGCCTCTTTCTACAGGTGGACAGTCTAGTGCTGGTCCTAATGAGGCAACTTCTCAACCTTTGCAGGTTTCATGTGATGATGCATATAATTCCATTTCTGATGCAGATGTACATGATGCACTTATTGATAATAGAACTAATATTGAGCAGGCAAGAACTATGCCAAAACGGTTGGTGCAGACCTTGTGTGCCAGCAAATTAGATGCACCTCTGTCATATCGTACTCGATCAGGCTCTCATAGTGCCTCATTTGCATCAGATTGCTATGCTATGGCTGCATCTAGTCTCTATGATGAGAATGAGCCTATTTCGTTTGATGAAGCACAAAATTCAGAAAATTGGATGGCTTCTATGCAATCTGAATATGATGCAATAATGAAGAATGGTACTTGGTCTTTATGTGATTTGCCTCTTGGCAAGAAGACCATTGGCACTAAGTGGGTATACAAGCTGAAGCATAAACTTGATGGTACAGTTGATAGGTATATGGCTAGGCTTGTTGCAAAGGGTTATGCACAGGAAAGGGGCATTGATTTTGATGAGAACTTTGCACCTACATGTTGTACGACTACTGTCAGGAGCATTTGTGTAGTTGCAACCCTTCATGGTTGGAATGTACATCAATTGGATATTAAAATTGCATTTTTGAATGGTGACTTGCATGAAGAAGTGTATGTTTTTCAGCCCCATGGCTTTGTGCAGAAAGGGCACAAAAACTAGATGTGCAGGTTAAAGAAGGCATTATATGGTTTAAAGCAAGCACCACGTGCTTGGTATGAGAAAGATACATGCCTATCTGATTGCACATGGTTTTGAGAACAGTCCAACTGAAAGCACCTTATATGTTAAGCGTACTAATGATGTGCTTCTGATCATTGTTGTCTATGTTGACGACATGCTGCTCACTGGTCCTATTGAGAAGCATATTGCTAATTTTAAGGCTGATTTGCATGCCTCTTTGGGATGTCTGATTTGGGGCATTTGCATCACTATTTGGGCATTTAGTTTATGCAAGTTGATGGTGGAATGGCTTTGTGTCAAACGAAATATATTGAAAAATTATTGCAGCGTTTTGGCCTTGAAGACTGTAAGGTTATTGCCACTCCTATGGAGACAGGTTTACGATTGAGTCTTCATGATGCTGGAGATGCATTTGATGCTGTCCTCTATCAGCAAGCTGTTGGATGCCTGATTTACTTATGCATTACTAGGCCAGATATTCAGTTTGCTGTCTCACAGATGAGCAGGTTTATGCATTGCCCAGGTGTCAAGCATCGGCAGGCGGTTAAGCACATCTTTCACTACTTGAGTGGTACTCGGTTACTTGGGTTGTTTTATCCCAAGGGGGGATCACTATCGCCAGATTTGCATGCTTTTTCTGACTCAGACTGGGTTGGTTGCTATGACACTCATGTGTCCACTAGTGGCTTTTGCTTCATGCTTGGTAGCTCATGTATATCTTGGTTGAGCAAGAAGCAGCCTACTGTGGCCACTTCCAGTTGTGAGGCTGAGTATAGGGTAGCTTTCATAGCCACTATTGAGTGTGTGTGGCTTAGACGCCTTATGGCTGATTTGGGTGTTGGTCAATCTTCTGCCATCACCATCTTCACTGACAGTCAGAGCACATTGGCAGTTGCGAGGAACCCTGTGTTCCATGCTCGCACTAAGCACATTTAGGTGCATTATCATTATGTCAGGGAGAGGTTCTCTGCTGGGGAGATGAGCTTGGCATATGTGCCCACGCAGGAGAACATTGCAGACCTTTTCATGAAGGCTCTGTCTAGGGAGAAGTTTGAAGCTTTCCGCAAAGCTTTGGGCTTACTTCCTTTTGTGGAGTGATTTCCACATAGCTTGGCACTTCCTTATACATGAGTGCCAGATACTTGTTCATTGCATCACTCCCAGGGGGGATTTGTTGATATATTTTGGTAGTGATGTGTGTGAACACTCTAGGACCGCCGGGACACTTTTTTCCCTCTTTAGGAGTTTTGTTCCCCCCGGCTTGTATATATGCCTATTGCCCTAATGGGTTACTTATCTTTGTACATTCTCTAGTAATACATTCAGTATTGTGTGTTGGGCTCTAAGCTTCTTCTTCTTCCTTGTGCTGTTCGCGTGCTTCCGCAGATTTCTAACTCCAATACTTAAGTCATCCATGATGTAAAAAGGAAATTCTTGGCTCTAACTACCTAAAAACACAAATCCATCAGCTTAGAGAATATCTCCTAATTCTTAGCATCACTTTTAAGTGAACTTATTTGAATTCAAATTCAAAACTACCTCCAAAAGTAGCTATAAAAGGAGCAAGAAGAAAGTCGTCATTAGAGAGCTTGACTCGTGCCCACTTCATGTTCATTTGTAGAGATTGAAGAGATTACTCTATAGCTCTATCATTCTACTCCCATTGTGCAAGTATTCATTGCCAATGTGGTTGTAATTATATGTGAATCTATACATTAATCATTTACTTCTTCTCTGTTTTATTCTCTGTTATACTCACTCAGAATAGTAACTTTAGAAGCTCATATCTCTGGCTATATGTAACCTTTTTTAAAGTTTTAAAGTGCATTGGATTGCTCTCTAAGCATATTTTATGTTCAAAAAGTTTCATGATCATTGGATCTATCCTTTGTGAGAAATCTGTGTTTGTCTGCTCACTAGTTGAATCTTTATAGAGCCCCAAAAATGGCACGAGTGTTCCAGCTTTTGCTAAATCTTGTTCTCAGTGCTCAGTTGATCAATTGAAGTGTTTTAACTTGGATTAGCAAGCTATCTAAGACTATTTTCTATGTCTAAAATGATTTTTTTTTTCTAATTCCTACTAGGTTGAGAGCACTGCTCATTTTTTTCGGCAGGTTTATGTACAAAAATAAGAAGTTTTGGGAGCTAGTCATTTTGCAACTAGTCTGTCTTGACTCAAACTTTTGAGATACTTGTTCCAAAACACTTGGGTGATTTTTTTGTGGATTTAGGATTCTCAAAGGGTCTACTAAGCAACTCTAAAGTCTCATTTGGCTACTGTGAAGCTGGTTGTAGTAGCATCAACTCATCTTCAGATTGCATCCACCATCTCTCTTTACAGTGGTATCAGAGCATAATCAATCAACATGGGAGATGGATTTCCATCAACAATTGGAAAATTTGATAGAAACAAATACACAACATGGTCTGTAAGGATGATGGCTTATCTTCAAGGGAGGAATCTATTTGGATACACATTTGGAGATGAAGCTATGCCAACCATGAGGAACAAAGGGCAACGATCACATGAAGAAGAGAAAAGACTTTCAAATTGGTGTTCAAAGAATGCACTTGCAAGGTCCTATATTCTAAACTCAATCTCTGATTTTCTTTTACCTCATGTTAAAGGATGCAAGACATCAAGAGAGACTTGGAATGCACTTGCTTCTTTCTTCTCCTCCAACACTCAAGCAAGGAAGAACCAATTGTGGATGGAGTTCACAACAATGAAGAAAAGCCCCAAGCAAAGTGTGACTGATTATGTCACAAAGATGAAGGAGATTTTAGATCAACTTGGAGGCGTTGGAGAGGTAATTGAAGAGGAACAAATCATTAGACAAATCATAAATGGAATAAAAACAGATGACAAGTGGGAGTCCTTCACAACAACCATTGATTTGTACATGGATATGCATGTACCCAACCTCAACACACTCATGGGCCAACTCTGCACTCGTGAAGCAAAGATTAGCAAAGGTGTTGAGTCCTCAAGAGGTAATCAAACTTATGCCTTATATTTTGATAAAGCTAAGGTCAAGGACAAGTCAAAGAATAAGAAGAATGAAGATGACGGTAGCTCTTTCCAAGCAAACTTTGTAAGTAGAGGAAGAGCTAGAGGAACATGTAGAGGTGGAAAGCAAGGCAGGGGGAGATTCCAATCATCTCAACCTTGCAATATATGTGGCTTATCTGATCATACTACTGAAGAATGTTTTAGGAATCTGAGAAACTCAAGAGGAAGAGGATTCAATAGAGGTGGCTATGGATCAAATAGAGACAGATACAATGCGGGCTACAATAACAACTACAACAACAATTACAACAACAACAACTATCAAAGTGGCCATAAAGGAAGAAGAGATTACAATAAATATGCAGAGGACCAAAGTCAAGAAGATTCATTATTTATTATGAATCTATCAGTGAAGAAGGGTAAGGATGATGATCACATCTTTTACATTGATTCAAGATGCTCAAATCATGTAGCAAGAAATATGGCTTTACTTTCTGATTTGGAAGATCCTCACAATAAACATGAAGTGTGAACAGGAGATGATACAAAACACTCAATGGAGAAGATAGGTAATGTGAAGACATCAGATGGGAATATGAACCTCTTAAGCAAAGTCTTGTATGTCCCTACAATTACCAAAAATTTAATAAGTGTTGGGCAGATTGTTGAAAAAGGATTGCAGGTTAGATTCAACTGATTTGGAGCATATGTTGAAGAACGAAGGCAAGGCTTTATAAGGATTGCCAAAGGAGAAAGGACAGGAAGGCTTTTCACTTTTGAAGTGCAAGATACAAAGAACATAGCTTTATTTAACTATGGATCTCAAACTCTCATAGAGTTGGAGATATGGCACAAAAAGGCTTGCTCACATTGGTGAGAGGACACTCAAAAAAATTTGTAGGGACCAAAGTGTACTTGGTTTGCCTAATATCACAAGGCAACACATGATTTATAAGTGTGAAAGCTTGTCAATTTGGCAAGGCTCATAGACAACCTTTCAATAGGAAGGGATATGTGTATCAAAATCTTTTGGATCTAGTGCACACGGATGTGTGGGATCCTAGTAAGGATCCATCTATATCAGGTTCAAGATATTATGTGTCTTTCATAGATGATTGTAGCAGGTGGACCATTCTGTTTTTCATGAAGCACAAGGATGAAGTTTTTAATTTCTTTAATAAGTATGTTGCTCTTGTTGAAAACCAAACATGCAGGACTTTGAAAAGACTTAGATCAAATGGTGGAGGAGAATACTTCTCTTCTGAATTTGATGCCTACTTGCATGAAAGAGGCATTAAAAGGGAAGTCACTACAAGGTATACACCCGAACTCAATGGTGTAGTAGAGAGGAGAAACAAAGCTATTGTTGAAGCTGCAAGGTCCATGCTCAATGAAAAGGGATTGCCAAACTACCTATGGGTAGAGGCTGTGTCTATAGCCACATATCTCATAAATAGACTTCCATCTAAGTCACTAGATGGAACCACTCCATATGAAGTGTGGAATTGAAGAAGACCTAGTCTAGAGCATTCTAAAATGTTTAGATGTTTAGCCTATGCTCACATTCCTTCTCAAGTAAGAGGGAAATTAAATCCCAAGGCAGAGAAGTGCATATTTATTGGTTATGACCAAAACCAAAAAGGATATAGATTGTACAATCCAACCAATAAAGGATTATCTATGAGTAAAGATATAATTTTTTATGAGAACAAATCATGGTTTGATGATGATAGGAAAGTGAAGCTGCCTTATGACTTGGATGAAGATTTTCCGTCACTTAAACCAAAGGAGCCAAAGCAAATTGAAGAAAGTGATTCAAAGATTGAACTAGAAGACTTGGAAAGACTAAAGCTATGGAAGAGAAAAGGTAAAGCAAATATTCAAGATGCTACATATGGACCCACGAGCTCACATCAACCACTTAGGAGGTCTTCAAGGGTATGGTTATGCTACTTGTTTGGTCACCAAGCACTCAATCTACGTTGCAAAGGAGTAAACCAATGAAGAACCTACCACATTTGAAGAAGCATGAAGCAAGAAAGCTTGGAGAGATGCAATGGATGAAGAAATGGAAGCCTTGAAGGAGAATGACACTTGTGAGCTTGTACCTAACAAGCCATCTGTGAAGGTAATTGGATCTCGATGGATATAAAAAATCAAGAGGAATCCAGATGGAAGTATAAATAGACATAAAGCAAGGTTAGTTGCGAAAGGGTTTGTTCAAACCCATGATATTGATTATGAGGAGACTTTCTCTCCTGTTGCAAAAATGCCTAGAATTAGGGTTCTCATTATTCTTGCTGCATCTAGAAATTGGAAGCTCTATCAACTTGATGTAAAGAATGATTTCTTAAATGGATGGATTTATGAGGAAGTGTATATGGTACAACCTCCTGGATATGAGGATGCACATCATCCTAACTATGTATGCAAAGTAAAGAAAGCCTTGTATGGATTGAAGCAAGCTCCAAGAGCTTGGAATTTCAGATTGGTGACTTATTTGCAAGATCAAGGATTCAAAGCTAGCAAGGTGGATACCTCTTTATTCATAAAGAGGAATGGAACTGAAGTGATCTATCTATGTGTGTATGTTGATGATATTATTATCACAAGGAATGATCTTGAAGGAATCAAACAAGTAAAGAATCAAATGAAGGAGGAGTTCAAAATAAGTGATCTTGGACCACTCACTTTTTTCTTGGATTGGAGTTAATCTACACAAGTTCAGGTATATACATCACACAAAGGAAGTATGTGCATGACATGCTCATCAAGTTCAAGATGGAAAACACCAAGTGCGCAGGCACACCTATGGAGCAAAATCATAATCTTAGTGCTTATGAAGGAGAGCCAATTGAAGACAGCACAAGCTATCAAAGCTTGGTTGGAAGTTTGAACTATGCAACACTCACAAGGGTGGATATATGCTATAGTGTCAGCATATTGAGTCAGTTTATGCATAAGCCGAGAAGACCACATATGGAAGTTGCCAAGATAGTCCTCAAGTACCTAAAGGGGACCATGAATGAAGGTTTTTTTTATCCATTTACTTCAGATATTGAGCTAAAGGCCTACTCAGATGCGGATTGGTTCGGATCTAGAGATGATAGAAGAAGCACATCTGAATATGTATCATTTGCAAGTTCAAAAATCATTTCTTGGTCATCCAAGAAGCAACCAATAGTGGCATTATCTTCTACTCAAGCCGAATATAGATTTTTGGCTAATGCAACTCAAGAAATCATGTGGTTAAAATCTTTGTATATAGCTCTTGGACTTCATTCTTCAACACCTCACATTTTTGGTGACAACACAAGCTCACTAAATCTTGTGGCTAATCCGGTATACCATGCTAGAACCAAGCATATTGAAGTCCGCTACCATTATGTAAGGGAGAACCTAATGAGCAAGGATATTCAACTATCCTACGTCTCTACAGATATGCAATGTGCAGACATGTTGACAAAAGCTCTTGATGGTACAAAATTGAGTAGATTCAAGTTGATGATTTGCTTGCAAGAAATCAAGGGCAATTGAAGACTTATTTGGAGGTCAAGCATGTTAGGCTTTGTTGGAAGCAGCCAGAGGCACAGACGCCACGGAAGCATGTAACGACAGAGCAGGGCGCCAGTCGGATCAATCTCTCAAACAAATATGTTTTTTATCACTTTTCAAAACATTCAACAGTGATTTTTATCACTGATTGTAACATATGTAACATAGAAAACCCCATTTTGTAATCCATAGCTCCATTTTGTGCAAGCCGAGGAGTCCTCGAGCTTGAGGAGCTTAGGTAGAATGCGCGTACCAATTTTCGTTATTTTTAGTCACCGTTTATCCTTCCAAATAGCATCTAGGACCTATTTTTTAACTAGGCCGGTCACTAGATGTGAAACCAGTCAAAACTAGTCTAGAAACTATAAAAAGAGCTAGAGAGCTCATTTTGGAGGTTGGTCAGTGTGAGCTTAGAGCTATTTTGAGCTTGTAATAGTGTTCTTGAGTAATAGAGCTAATTTCCCACCTTCCATTGTGTCTTGCTTGTCTCTTCATTGTGTGTGTGTATGTGTGTGTGCATCTTGATGCTTCTCACCTTTACTTTCACATCATCTCACATTCACGATCTTCATATCACTCCTACCTCTTCCGCGGATTGACATTAAGGAGGTGAAGCTTCTTAACGTGGTTCTCACCATTGTGCTAGAGCAACACCAAATTTGGCGCCGTTGCCGGGGACCGAGTCTATGACGAATGTGTGATGGTAAGAGTATAGCAAGAAGTGGCGTTGGAAGGTAAAAATTTCAGTTTTTGTTGTTGTTTTTACTTAGTTTTTAGTGTTTTTCACCTCCCCCACACTCCATCTTCATCACCGCATCATCATCTTCATCTCCAAAAAAATCAGAAAATTCACCATATCCACCATTCTCCTCATTTCCCCTCATTTGTGCATGCAAGAGAGTGAGAGAGAGCTTTTGTGCTTGTGTGTGCTTTTGTTTTCTTGAGTTTTCTTGCAGGTACAGAGCTCCAGTGCATCAGGAAGGCTGCAAAAAGGTAAAAACTTCAGTTTCTATCAGAAATTTCCGACTGTGTCAGACCATCGCGATGGTCTGCAAAGTTCGGAATTTGGAGAAGGCGACCACACTAGCGTGTAGGCGACACCAGCGCCTCTAGGAATCCACACTTGCATTTGGAAAAATCACTGTTTGGTGGACCATCGCGACGGTCTCTGACCATCGCGATTGTGTCACACCATCGCGATTGGCTCACGCCATCGCGACAGTTTGGCCGGACCATCGCGACGGTCTCTGACCATCGCGATTGTGTCACGCCATCGCGATTGGCTCACGCCATCGCGCCGACGGTGCCACACTGGCAATCTAGACCATCGCGACGGTGCACTCCAGACCATCGCGACGACACCCTCACACCATCGCGACACTTCAAAAGTTCAGACCATCGCGATTGGCTCACGCCATCGCGCTCAGACCATCGTGATTGGGTCATGCCATCGCGTTCAGACCATCGCGATGGTTCACTTTGGACCATCGCGATTGTCCACGTTGACCGTTGACTGACGCCATCGCGATTGTCCAAATTCACGCCATCGCGACGGTCCCATTTTCACGCCATCGCGATTGTCCAAATTCACGCCATCGCGACGGTCCCATTTTCACGCCATCGCGATTGTCCCATTTTCACGCCATCGCGACGGTCCCATTTTCACGCCATCGCGACGGTGCAAGTCCACGCCATCGCGATTGTGCAAGTCCACGCCATCGCGATTGTCCACTTTCACGCCATCGCGACGGTCCCAGACCATCGCGATCATCTCAGACCATCGCGATTGTGCACCCCCATCGCAAATTTTAGGGTTTCATTTTTTGGCCAATTTTGGGGCTATTTTTGGGAAATTTTTGGGTGATTAGACTCATAGGAGACCCCTTAGCTCATATTTGGAGAAAAAAACCTGTTTGTCAGTTTTTAACCCCCAGGGCCTGAACGGTCAGAACTTTTTCATCCGAAGTCCGTTTTTTGAGCTTAATAGCTCATTAGAAAGCTCTTGACGAGTACTACGTGACCTCAACTGTTTTTTTCTTAAAGGATACATCTATTTTTAGATAAGCTATTTTGAGGTTGACCTAGTTTGGGACTAGAAAGCCAGGGGGCAAGCATTGAAAATTTGGGCAAAAGGGAAGGGACTTAAAAGGTGTATATACTCAAGTGCTTGATCATCCAACTGTGAATTGGTCTAATATCGAATTTTTTCAGGTCTGGCAAGGGCAATCAAGGGCAACCAAGGCAAGGCAGTGAAGGGCATAAAGCTTGGGAAGCGCGGCTTCTTGAGCATCAGAGCAACCAGAAAAGCTGACTCGAGGTTGGAAGATTACTCAATCCCCTCAGTCAATTCTTAGCTTAGGATAAACGGTAGTGTTGTGGATTAACGATGATAGGAACGCCTCAAGTTCAAGAGAGTTAAGTTTATCAAGTTCAAGACTAAAGTAAGGGTGTGTGACACGAAAACCTAAAGGAAAGAACCTAAGTCTGACGGAACGAGAACTCAAAATTATAACGGAAAGTCGAATTCCTGACGCATACATTAAGACAAGAATCTAAAGAAATCTAAAAAGAATCAAGACAGTAATAACAAAGAATCATTGACGATCTGAGCGTGTACTGAATGTGCAAGGAAGAAAATTAATGAACCTTAGATCGGGCAAACATATAGGTAAGTCAGACCGACGAAGCCTTAGATCATCAGAGGCAAGTGTAAGAACTACTGCACGATCGTGGGCTCAACAATTGAATAGTAATTACCCCTACGAGAGCTCAGACACTAGTGAATCAGAAATGGCATTTAGCACAGACAGACCAGAAGGAGGGTCGAATGTAGCCTACTTAGAAAAACCAGAAGGAGGGTCGAATGTAGCCTACTTAGAAAAACCAGAAGGACCCTATAGAACGCAACTAGAGTTTCTCCGAACCAACCGATTAGGTGCTCGCATCTATGAGGATGGTTTGCGAAGGCAAGTGGTGCAAATGCACAACCCTGATCAACCCATTGGATTGGAACATCCAGTGGTGAAATTCGAGAGAGACGCGTACATAGACAAAGAAGGAACGATGTACATCTTAAGTACGCAGCCAAACAATACCAACGAGTTTGGCGTGATTCAACCAGAGACGGAAGCAAAATCTCAAGGAAAAGAACCATTAGAAGAACCTAGAACACCTAGAGGAAAATCTGTACTGACACGAGTACTAATCCCGGAATGGATCCCTCAGGACAACAGAAGCATAGAGTTGTTTGTAAATAAAGAAACTGATGAAGCCTTTTGGAGATACAAGACCGAAATACTTAGTGAGGTAGGTATCATCATGATATATGAGTTCAAGGACCCGGATACACCTGGAAAGGTTGTATACCTGGATGAGACTTCAGAAAGAGTCTTTGTGGTGCCTGACCGCGCTAAAAACACATACACATGGAGAGGTGAATTGGTATTCCCTCCATCTAGAACGAACATGAATACAAGTCAACAAGGGGCAGGAACATCAGCAACCCATGGAAATCAAAGAGAGGGAAATAAAGAGAGACCGGAAGTAAGCTTTAATCACCCCATAGGGAGAGATAGAACAACCACGGACACTAATAGAGCAGATAGACAAAGAGATCATGGAGTACTAGGTGGTAGAGATGATTTTCCTCTACCTAGACCACGTGAACACGCAAGAATACTGAGACCCACTCAATTAGTGAAATCCATGAAAAATTACTTTGATGGGACAGGAGATCCCTATGACCACGTCGCAGAATTCAAGCAAGTACTAAGAGCCGAACAAGTCGAAGACATGTTCACGCAATATAATGCATTTGGACTAACGTTAAAGAATACCGCTTTAACTTGGTTCCAACCTCTGCAACAAAGGCAATTTAGAGACATCCATCACTTTTTAGAGTCATTCATCACCGAATTCTCTAAAAGTGGGATTAGACATGACACGTCTTCGTTGATTCATAGCTTTAAACAAACCCCTCAGGAAACAGTTAGACTGGCCGGACGTAGGTTTAGACAATATGTTGAACGATGTCCAATGCAAGAGCTACCCTCACAAGCCAAGCAAGTGTCATTGTTTCTAGATGGCTTGTTGAGCTCTAAACTACGCTCCTACGTGTACCTAAAAGAACCTAGAACGCTAGAGCAATGTGTAAGAATTTGTATAGACATTGAGGACAACTTAGGAGATGAGTTGGAACTCTCAAAGGTCTATAAGGACTCAGACTGTTCATCTCTAGCATCCACAAAATTGTCTAGCTCAATAGAAGACCTTGCAGAAAAAGTGGCCCAGAAACTAGGAGTTTCTAGTAAACCTAGGGTGCTAACAAACAAGCGTTGTTACACCTGTGGTGGTGACCATATGGCAAATGTGTGTCCCAATGCACACAACCTCAAGCCAACCCTAGTGGCCAATATTGTACAATTGAGAGAAGATACACGAATCATACGGCTCAGGACTGCCCATACAACAAACAAACCGTGAGACAGAACTACCCGCAAGCATACCAGCAGCCAGGTAGGTATCAAGGCCAATACAATGCTCAACCTTATTACTATAGGCCTCCTCAGAACTACCCATACCAGGCTCAACAGAGACCTCAACCTGTTTTAGCTCAGCAGCCACCCCCACCAGCGAATGTCATCTCAGTCAAATACGCTGCTGCAGAAGAGAACCTAAGTAGGGCCTTAGTGCCTTCTTCACCTTTGATCACAGAGAGTGACCCACACTCAAACAGTTTTGACTCTATGCATGTAGATAGTCCACCCGCATATTGCACAAAGTCACCAGAACATGTGGAGGCATATCATTATGATAGTCCACCAATGGAACCTAGTTGGGAGCCAGACTATGCTAATGTGATGTACACAAACCCAAATCCACGGCCCCAATTGAGACAACAAAGACCACAGGGCCCTAGAGGACCATGCTTTAGGTGCCAAGGAGATCACTTCATAAAGGATTGTCCACATCCCCCGATAGCAGGACAATCACAGTACTATAACATACAAGGCTTTTGTGCTGATTGTGGCAAAGAGCACATAATCAAAGATTGCCCCAAGAATCCAGTTAACGCTTCGAATGTGACACCAATCAACGTGATAGGTATTGTAAATAACGCAGATGGATCCAACCCTACATACGTGCCTATCCAAGCTATAACAAGAGCCTAGGCGCTCTTACAGAACCAACAGCTTAATCAAGAGAAAGTAGCCGGAAGTAGTGAAGTTGCAGAATCTAGTAGTAAAAAGACAAAATCTTGGAAAGATTCTAGAGAAAGAATAAAGAGAAAGTGGAGTAACAAGATAACGGAGTTGGAAGGAAGTTTGAAGGAATCTAGAGCCAAAATCCAAGAATTGACTTCACAGGAATTGAATCAAAAGAATCCAACTAAGAAAGCAGGATCAGTTTTAGCGGAACCCGTACCAGAAAATCTAGACATGATGTTTCGTGCATATCAGGCTAGATTAAAAGAGGGACCTCAGGTAGCTGAAATGAGCAAAAACTACCCTCAAGCTGATCTAGAAATTGAGAGAACTAAACTTTTCATGAAAATGGTAGAACTAGCACAAGCTTTGTTCGAAGCCTCTAGATATCTTAATTGGAATAACATGGAAAAACCGGAATTACACTTTCAAGGACTAATGGAGAGGCTAGAATATTTGACATAGAGCAAAGAGAAAAAGGATCAGCATAGGAACCCTATTGTCCCAGAGACACAGGAAAGGAATGCACCATCCCTGTCTCAAGTACCCAACTCAGAAAGTCAAGACAATTTGTCTTCCATACATAGGTACTCTCATGAATTTTTGAGAGAAATACAAGAAGAGAAATGGAGAAAAGAACAAGAAACCCATCCTCCTATTCAAGAAATAGATGACTTGCAGGAACAATTTCCCCAAGACATTCCCTCTATATACGATGATGTAGAGGAAGAACAACTGAGTGAACACACAGGATTTGAATCTAATTCTTTACAAGAATTACCTCAGTTCAGTGCCTCTTTCCTGCGCATAACCCTTTGCAACAAGCCTAGCCTTATACCTGTCAACTGTACCATCAGGTTTACGCTTCAGCTTGTATACCCACTTAGTTCCAATGGCCTTCTTGCCAGGAGGCAAGTCACATAAAGACCATGTACCATTCTTCATTATAGCATCATATTCAGATTGCATAGCAGCCATCCAATTTTCTAAATTTTATGCTTCATCAAAAGAAACAGGATCATTCTCATCACAGAGACTAGACGCAGCCATAGCATAGCAATCTAATGCAAAGGAGGAACTATGAGAGCTTGAACGAGTACGATATGACAAAGGTGCATCTAATTTGCTGTCACGCAAAGTCTGTATCAGCCATTTTGGCATAGTTTGTGCTTGCTCAATATCAGCTCTCTCATCAACAAGTGCATCATGTAAATCTGCATCAGAAATGGAATGAACTGCATCATCATATGAAACCTGCAAAGGTTGAGAAGTTGCCTCATTAGGACCAGCACTAGACTGTCCACTTGTAAAAAGAGGCATCAAAGTATCATACATGTCTTTGGAGCTAACAGATGTCTCCTTAGTACATGAAAGCAATGGCTGAATAGCATCTTCCACAAAGACAACATCACGGCTAACCAGAATGCGTTTAGTCTGTGGACCATACAGGAAATAGCCTTTACTTTCAGAACTGTACCCAACAAAAATACATTTTACTGCCTTATCATCCAATTTTTTGCGATGTTGTTCAAGCACTAATGCATATGCCAAACAACCAAAAACATGCAGATGAGCAACAGATGGCTTGCGGTCATGCCAAGCCTCATATGGAGTGATAGACTGCAGCGCTTTAGTGGGACACCTGTTAAGTACATATGCTGCACACATGACAGCCTCAAGCCAGAAACTATGTGGTAAAGCGTGACTCTTGACCATACACCTCGCCATCTCCATGAGTGACCTGTTCTTCCGTTCAGCAACTCCATTCTGTTGAGGTGTATACGGCACTGTACATTGGTGTTTTATCCCATGTTCAGCCAGAAATGCATTAACATCAGAAGACATATATTCCCCCCCTCGAGCAGAACGGAGGGTGCCCATTTTACATGCTGACACATTTTCAGCCAAAACCAAAAACTGTTTGAAGCACAAAAACACTTCGGACTTTGCCTTCAATGGATATACCCATGCATGCCTGGAAAAATCATCAATGAAAGTCACGAAGTAAAGAGAGTTTCCAAAAGAAGGTGTCTGCATAGGACCACAGACATCACTATGTACAAGCTGCAATTTCTGCGAAGCCCGAACTGAACCGTCTTTTGAAAAGGAGGAATGCTGCATTTTACCCAAAATACAGCCTTCACATACATGTTTTCGAGGTGCCTCAAGCTTGGGCAAAGAAGACACCATATCAGATTTCTGCAGGCGTAGCAAACTAGCAAAATTCAGATGACCAAAGCGTGCATGCCAAAGCTTTGCATCTGACATAGCCTGAGAATCTTAAACTGCACATTTTCACAGATCTTTCATAGTCTATGAGCTTATACAGCCCACGACATAAAATGCCATAAGCAATAATAACATCGCCATTTGACAAATCATGAACTGTACATCTGTCATCAACAAATTTCACAACCAAGCCAATCTTGGCTAATGCAGAAATTGATAACAGATTCTTCTTGATCCCTGGCATAAATAAAGCATCTGACAAGGTGAAAGAACTACCATCAGCAGTAGTCAAAATGATCTTACCAACTCCCATAACAGGATAAGAGGAGTTGTTGGCGCATGTGACAGTATTCCCTGTAGGGGCAGGCTCGAGTGAAGAGAAGAAACTGCGCTGCAAGGTAATATGTTTGGTCGCCCCACTGTCAAAGTACTGGCAAACATCTGAGTCCACTGCAGACATGCACTGCTCATGAGAAGATGGGTCAAAACTGCAAACAGTAGTAAACGCCCATTCTTCTTCCTGCACAAGATTAGCAGACTCTGTTTTTGGTGTAGAGGCTTCTGCAACAACCATTCCAGCCTCCTTTTTCTTTGCCTCTTTTCTAGCCAGTTTTGGACAGTTCTTTATGATATGATCATTCCCTTTACAGTACTTGCAAAACAATTTCTGCTTTTCTGATTTCTTCTCATCTTTATCCTGGTTCTTCGAATGTGCAGCATTTGCATATTTTTGCTTACTAGTAGAAGAGCTCCATTTTCCTTTGCCCTTCTGACTAGCTAGGAAAGCTTGATCTGCAACATGCATAATGGACCTGCTCTGTCTGGACTGATCCTCCTGCAACAGAACAGAAACTAACTCCTCAAATGATAAGGCATTCGGATTCCCTTTCATCATCAACCAAAGAGTAGAAGCAAAACTCTGATATGAATCAGGAAGACCATTCAGAACGGTCTGCACAAGTGAGCTATCTGGTATAACCTCATCAGCAAAAATCAACTGTTCCTTCAAATCTTTGATCTCCATTAGGAAATTGTCCATAGAATCACCTTTATTCATGTGCTCACTCTCCAACTGTTTTCGGAGGTAAGCAACACGAGCCTCATTCCTAGCTTGGTACAATGTGGTAAGTGTATCCCAAGCATCCCTAGCTGTTCTGCAAGAGCGAATGTGAGGAATAATGGCACGTTTGATAGACAAAGCTATCAATGCATGTGCCTGGGCATCTCTGCCATCCCAACAAATCTGCTCTGCAGTAGGTGCAACAAAAATAGCAGCACGAACAGGAATCTGCACAATATCATCTTCGACACCATCTTCATCATCTCTAGCACCTGTATTCGTAGTACCTGTTACAGGTGTAATAGGACGTCTTTCAACACCCTGCACAATGCTCCACAATCCTTTTGCAACCAATACATGTCGCATCATATAAGCCCATAATGGGTAGTTGGTACCATCCAACTTATCCTCAACAGCCAACATACAGAATACATCACTACTTTCAGCCATGGTCGGTGACTAAAATACCTTGATGCAGAAAATTGATTGTATCTCAAAAAGTTGAACAGAACTGCCAAGACGAGTTCTACTAGACCTGTAGCAGACTTTGAGACGCTTAAACTGGCGAACAAAAACTGGTATATACCTTTGGCACAAAAAGACGAAATAGCCTACACAAGCGCTGTGATAGTGCGTTCGGAGGCCGAAACGAGCTCAGATCGCGATTTCGGCACGACAGATCGAAGCTGTTTTGATCTCGGAAACACCTTGAGTATGCTCACCAGAATTCGTACGATTCTAAGACTTCAAACAGAGGAGTGTCAACGGCGCCCTAGATGAAGCGACGACCTGCTCTGATACCAATTGTTGGAGTTAGACTTCTGTGGAAGCACGCGAACAGCACAAGGAAGAAGAAGAAGCTTGGAGCACAACACACAATACTGAATGTATTACTAGAGAATGTACAAAGATAAGTAGCCCATTAGGGCAATAGGCGTATATACAAGCCGAGGGAAAAAAACCTCCTAAAGAGGGAAAAAAGTGCACCAGCGGTCCTAGTGTGTTCACACGCATCACTACCTAAATATATCAACACCACTCTCGGTATTCCAGTATCAAGTCATTCGAATTGAGAGGGATTACACAATCATTCAGGATACAAATCGGGGATATTCTTTGAGATTTTTGTGCTTCATGTCCGATTTATCATTGTGTTGATTGTGGCCTGGTCCTATTATCTCTCCCATCTCAAGTTCTATATATCCATGTTTTTAATGTCGATCGTAGTTCTCATCCAAACTTGGTTTTAAGGAAAACATCTGATTCCCTGCATTACGTATCTGTAATCTGTGGTGGCGAATCGATATTCTATAGAAATTTGCAAGTATTATAAGTCATACGTAAAGAATGAGTAGCGACAGTATTTCTACTACCAACCTTTATGCACTATTGCAGTCACCCTCATTCCAGCAGACATTGAAATGTTGTGTTATTCACGACCAATCTTGATAGAAATGTGATAAGAAGTAAGTGATCAAGGGACATAACGAGAAAATTTTGCTTTGAGGGTGCATGCTTCCACTTCAGAGTCTGAAGGACTCCCGTTGAGCTATATTTGGGGACTTGCATTGGAAATTGCTTCAAGACACATAAACAATCATCACTAATAAAGGGGAGATTCCAAATTCGTGTTCCACCAAGATAGAGTAGATTGTCTTTTCCTCTCGATATGAGAAGAGCAAGCTGGGATCCTTCATTCTTAAGGCATCATGTGAGGCCAAAATCTATGCGTGCTCATAGGCTGGGCAATCAAATGGCATGCTTGCATATCTCATGTCCATTCCATTAAAGAAACCTGTGATCATTGCTGAAACTGTGGCTGCCAGCTTCTCTTGCAAGGTTGGAGAGTCGATTTTGGGTGCGCAGCACTTGTAAAAGAAGGAGGTCTTCAGGCAGTCGGCTCATGGACAAGAACTTCTACAGAATAGCAGAGGGAGAGAAATCCGGATGTGCTCAGATCAATGGAGAGAAACAGAGGAAATAAGCTCTCGACCTGGTATGGATAATTCTTTGTGCACGTTTTTTCTAAGTTGCAACAATACCTGCTCATTTCCTTGATCTTCAAGGTCGAGTTTCAAGCGACTTAAATGATGGATTTTATTTTCTAAGAAAACGTCCTTTGTTATCGTATTATGAAGTTTTCATTCCTGTGTGGATAGACATGCAAAGTGAATGCTTGTTTGTGACCAATATGCATGCTTGATCTGCTAATTCTTCTCTGCCTTCCATGCATGCCATTGAAAAATGTGTGCTTAAACTCCTTTTCCTGATTGTGATGCTGGAAGTGGTTGAATACTTGTAATGACAACAGCAGATGTTTCTCATCAGAAGTATGCAGGCATTACCGTTGCACAATATTTTCCTGTTGAATTTTTCACATATTGTCTCTGCAATTGTTTGACTGTCATTCCCGTGTTTGTTTGAAGAAAGATCTCTGCCATCTCCCAACCATTTGGTTTTATATTGTCATGAAACTGAGTTGCAAGTGGCTAATTGAAGATGAGCTGGTACGCGTATTGATGTAAGGCACATAAGCATATGCAGAGAGCGAGAGAAGCCTATGGTTGCGATAGAATCATCTAGTGGATTATCATCAGTTAATGTGCTAAGAGTTTTGGGTCTTTATAACTTATCTCATATCCAGAAAAATGGTTGCAACAAGAGTTGAGGTACGCATAAAAAGGGATTGATAGTTATCTTCTTCGGGCATCGCCTAGATTCGAAAAATAAGGGAAGAATGAGTGTGTTGACATATCCTGGGTGTGTGAACATCATAGAGCTTTGGGTGGTTTTGTTGTACCGTGTCCTTGACCCCTCAGGTATTGGATTTCTTATTGGCAGTTACTGCCAGAAGGATGGTGCACCTCTTAGCAAGGCACTGATCGATATTCTTAAGTGCCAAAGCTCTACCATACCCTACAACACTCCGTGCACCATACACATCAACTTGTGTTCATCAACTCTCATAGCATGACGACTGAGGTTAAAAAGGCTGAGAAAAGTTACGATCTGTTTGTTTGTAGTTTGTTGGATAAATCAAAACATGTAATTTCTCATCCCAAATATTGTTGATGACTTTGTGTTTAGGAGAATACACGATCAAATCAATTACAACACTTCATGATTTTCCATGTTTTCTTGAGTTGCATGAGGATTGGAAGAGCATAATTGATTGCATACATCTTTTATACAATTTCAAAACTTCTCTCATTCCCATAAAATAGGCTTGGAGTTTGTTTGCGAAAAAAGTATAACTGAAGATGTGCGTGTGTGTGGTTGGGCATAGGTGGGTGAGTGTGTGAGTAAGGGAGAGCCTAAGAGAGAAGGGAAAAGTGAGTGCTCATAGGTATTTGTGTATGAGAGTGTGTGTCTTAGCATGTGCATGTACAAAAAATGTGTAAGTGTATGAGCATGCATTGTTGAGTGTGTGTTGATGAAGGTGTGAGATTGAATGCATGTGAGCATGTGAATCTGAGTGTGTGAATGTGTTAGTTTTGTGAGTGGGTTGAGGGAGTGAGTCTCATGAATTTTGTGTGTGTATGAACGTGAGTGTATGTGTTTTGGTGTGTTTGGATATGCATGGGGTTGGTGGTTTAATTGTGATTTTAGTATAAGGGTGATTGGGTGTTTGAATGCAAACCTATCTGAGGGTGAGTTCCTAAATGTCTAAGTTGATGAGGGAAAATGAGATGGTTTGAATGAGGTAGTGAATAGGCAAAACACTTTAAGTGTGTGTCTTCAAATGTATGAAAGGTGTGCACTTCCGTATGCATGTCGATGAGGTTGTCAGTGTGTTGAGGGTGTGAATGTGTGTGTGCATGAGATTGTGTGAGAAAGGGTGATTGAAGTGTGAGAAGAGCATGGAGGAAAGTGTCAGCGAGTGGATGTGTGTGAGGAGTATGCTTAAGTAAGGAGAAAGTGAAGGGGAATCGCGAGAGGTACCATTGATGAGTGGATCTCCAAGTGCATGTGCATTAGGGTGTGCGTTCTCTTCTTCTCCGTAATGACATGCAAGTGCGATCAAGGGCATAGAGTGAAAGAAATTCGGCTTGTACAAGCAAGTTGAGCAAGCTACCACTACATATAAGCAAATACTTGTGTTTGTTTCCTTGGGGTTTAGAGGCTTTACAACTACCTAATTTCTTCTTTTAGTAATCCGTATGCTACATTGAATGGCTTCAAAGTGTGTTCGAAATTCTTACTGGCAATCTTTGCTTCCTTCATGACCTTCATCACTTGATCTTCAAATTGTTCTATAAGTTGGGACACCAGTAGTGCCCTTTCATTACTGCTTAGTTCTACAATAGTCCCTTTATGCCTATCAGTGCCTTTCTCTACCTCCTCTTCTCTTATTGGTGAGTAATTTATGGGGGCATAAGGAGGATGTACCTCAGTCTCCACAGTAGCTTCTTGGGAGTTTTGAACTATTGGTTTCCCCATTGTATTATTCTATGCTAATTGAGCCTTTAGGTTTTTTATCATTTTGTCACTTCATGATTTCATTGTGCGCTGTTGTGAGTGCTTCCCGAATCTTCAAGAGTTCTTCACCGATCACTGCCCTTGATCTACATCTTCTTTACATTGCTCTATCATTTTGGCTTCTGCAACCTTCCATCTTTTTCTGAACTCATTTGTATCATACATGTATTTCTTTTCCCACTCTTATCTTAATTCTTGCTCTTGCTTTAGCTGAAACACTTAGCTATCTGGGCTTCCATGCCTGTGTATTATTTGGTTGAATTTCTTGTGCTTCCACTGGTTGATTGCACAAAATTGCATTCATCAATTCTTTATTTCTCCTTCTAAGAGTGTCTGCTTCGTCCATGTATACCTTTATTTGTGTTTCTACAATTTTGCTTCTGGTTATCAAACGTACCTTTTTGGCCTCACTCACTTCATACCTTCTCTGAACTTTTGTAAGTTGATCTTGTATCTTTTGACTTGCTTCAGTAAGTATGATGCATTTTTTCGTAACTTCCTTTGTCTCTTTTTCTTTATTTGTAAGTGCCTGTTGAACTTGTAATAGATGTGCGGATAGCTCTTCACTTAAGGCTTTGAATTGATTTCACTCCACTAATGCCTTGTCATAATCATTGTCTGCTTCCATGAGTTGTTGTTCAGTATCCATGGCCGTTTGGATCATTTTTTTTACTGTGGGTTTGAGTTGAGCCACATCTACATTCAGCCATGTTTTTTTGTATGTTTGGTTCTTTGCCCGTATGTACATCTTTTCCCTTTTCCACATGGATCGTCTCGTTATGTGGCTGTCTAATTTGCAGTTGGATGTGAGTTTCTTCTTCTTCATGTGTGGTAGGTTTTGTAGCACTTCCTTGAAATGTTACATCCAATGGGGAAGGCTCCGCTACAATCCTTATTGGTGTAAACGGTTTTGGTTCTCCCACTTTTTCATGATCTTTCTCTTCCTTTGGAATCTTTATTGTAGCTTTACTGTCCAAGTGGATCTCCGTGATTTGAATCTTTGTCGCATCATGCATTTGCAACGTATGTACATCCTCTTGTTCTTTTTCCTTGTCTTTGTGTCTAACTCCGAGTGTAGTATCATGGCTTTGATCTTGCTTGTTGCTTGCTACTTCAGTGGATTCCTTTAGTTGGTTGATTTGCTCCCATTTATCATCGTCGTTTGATTCACTTTTAATATCCACGTCCATAGGAGATGGTTCACGTTCTTCTTGGACTTCAAAAGATGAATTAGATTTAACTAATCCTAGTTCCTGTATCTATGGAACTTTGTCCTTGTACTGGCAGGTTTACTTGCCCTTCCATGAATCTGTGAGTATCTTCCAAAGCTTCCTTTAATTCTTCCTCCATGATAGGTTTGGACGGTTCAATTTTGGTCCTGGGAAGTATATGTGCCCTTTCTGATGAAGGAGATTCCTCTCTATCTTCAATGCTTCTCTTAGTCTCTTTGCATCTCTCATCATTGGTTGAGAGCTAGTTCCTGCTTCATTAGTCACCTTCACTCCTTTGTTCTTTCTTGGAACGGTGGTTGGCTTTGCATACTTTGCCATTTCCACCAATGAAGGCATTTTCTTAAGGTATTCCCTAATACCTAATGCATGGTAGATCAATATTGTAAAAGCCACACTTCCGTTCAGGAACTTTTTCTGACCCCATTGCTTCTTAGCCTCGAGTAACCATTCTTGGACATAGGGTGTCAGATTCACTTGGTTGCCAATTTGTTTGGTGATGGAGATGATTAATCTCCAAAAGAAAATATATACTTGAATTTAGAGCACCTCTATATCAACAATAGATAAAAAACCTTCATCAATTTTGGAATTCTTTACCAACTTATGAATCTCTATCACTTCTGTGAGTTATAGCTTCACTCAAAAAAGTTTGCTTCACAAAACTCATTCATTGACTAATGAAATGATTAAAGTTTTCTATGCAACTTTGATACAACACTTATGTAGTATTTACACAGCTACTACAAGTGAAAGTTCTTCAAAAGAACTTATAAAACTTCAGATTTACTTCAATAAGTAAACCTATGTCTGAAACAGGCTTTCTATGCAGGTGACTTTTACATATGCAAGTTTAACCACTTGGTTCTCTCAACGTACAACCCATTTAATCAAATGCTTTTAGACATAGATAGCGTACCTTCCGACTTAGATTTTGAGTCCTCATTTGTGTAAAACTTTACGCTCTACACTGAGATCTGATCAAATCTTTGATCATCGAGATTGCACATGTTTCAGAAGTCACTTAATACATTTACACATACAAATGTTCCTACTCACAATTCTCTTAGTCTTATTATAATTGGACTCTCAAAACTTGACCATGGATGCATTAACTATGGGCGTAGAGATGTACAAAATGATTTCTCAATTGGCTAAACATAGAAGGAGAAATTGAAGAAAGATCGACACGCAATTCTCAAAAAACTTCTTCTATTCTATTGACCTTACATCTGATGGGTAATTCTCATTCAACTTGTCATTTTCTCTTCGATATCTCATCTATCTATCCGCTCTCATATATATCACGACTATATATATATATATATATATATATATATATATATATATATATATATATATATATATATATATATATATATATATATATATATATATATATATATATATATATATATATATGAGTATGGATTCGTCATTCCTTCAAAGTATTATTGAAGTATTTACAAAACTAATATTCATGTGTATATAGAACTCTTTCTGAACCTTCAATTCACTTCATGCTTTTATGCCTCAATCTTTTCTTCAAGTCTTCACTCCTAAACTTCATATAATCATCAAATGTTGGTTGTCTTGTTCTAACAACTCCCCCTCAATCATCAATTGTTATTACTTGCATCTTCTTTATCCCTGCCATATCTTTAAATCTCTGCAATTTGGGACTATGCAAGCTCTTTGTTAACATATTTGCAAGTTGATCCTTTGTAGGAGTATGCATGACTTCTATTTCTTTATCAACAACCTTCTCTCTCAAAAAATGATATTGAATCTCAATATGTTTGGTCCTGGCATGAAACACAGGGTTAGCTGCCAAGTACAAAGAACTCATGTTATCTCCACAAATGATAGGAGTACTCTGAATAATATCAAAACTCTTCATGACAGCTTTTAGCCATATGACTTCCTTTGCAGCTTCTACCACACCTTTGTACTCTACTTCTATAGATGATAAAGCAATTGTATGTTGCTTCTTAGAACACCATGAAATTAACTTATCTCCCACATAACACAAATACCCATGTGTTGATCTTCTATCATCAAAGTTATCTGCCCAATCTGCATCACTATATAACTTAATCCTTGTATCTGAAGTAAATACATAATATAAACCTTCTTTAAGTGTACCCTTGATATACCTAAGCACCCTTTGACCTGCAACCAATGTTCCTTTCTCGGACAATGCATGTATTGATATAGAACTCCAACTGCATATGAAAAATCAGGCCTTGTTAATGTAGCATAAATCAAGCTACCCACAAAACTCTAATAAAGCTTCATGTCTTTGAATTCTTCTCCTCAATATCTACTCAATTTATGATTTACTTCCATTGGAGTTAGTGCTATCTTGCAATCTTCCATTTTAAACTTGATTAGCAAATTCTTCAAATACCTTTCTTGAGTTACATATACTCCATGTTGGGTATATGAAATCTCCATTCCCAAGAAATATGACAAATTTCCCAAATCACTGATTCTTTCTCCATCTGCTTCTTAAGTATTTATATGCCTTTATCATCCGTACGTGTAAGTATTATGTCATCAACATAAATACAAACATAGATAGACCCATCTTCACTTGCTTTGACTAGCAAGCTACTATCTGCCTTTGATGCTTGGAAACCAAATTCCTTTAAGAGCTTCACAAGCCTATAATTACATGCCCTTGGGGCCTGCTTCAAGCCATACAAAGCTCTCTTGAGCTTACACACATGATCTGGATATAATTGATCTTTAAAGCCATTTGGTTGTTCCATGTAAACTTCATATGAAATATAACCATTTAAAAATGCATTGTTCATATCTAATTGAGACAATTTCCAACCTTTGCATGCAGCAATAGCTATAAGAGTTCTATAGCTTGTTGGAATCAGCTATAGAGATTAAATTATGTTCTATAGCTTGTTGGAATCAGCTCCAAGTCCTCTACATGCTCACAAATTTTGAAGGAAATCCATATAGCCAATTTGGAGAAAAACGCATCAAAGCACTCACTGGTCAAACTCTATAGAGGTCCTAAAAAATTGGGGGTAATGATTTGATTGCTAAATTGATTGTTGTGTGTATAGTGCATCATTTTAAGTGATTCCACTTGGAATCATTAGCGTATTAAGCTAATTTAATACCTCTAAGAGGAATTCTTCTAATTCCTACTATACTGGAAGCACTGAGCATAAAAAGTAGCAAGTGTGTGAACAAAAATAGAAGGTTTTCATTGAACCTTCAACTTGGAAGTAGTCTGTTTTGATTTAATCATTCCTTACATCATTTCCAAAGTACATAGGCACTTGTACATTGTCATTGGAAAGCTAAGAGGGCCCACAACTCAACTCTGAAGCTACAAGGGGCTGGTACAAAGCAAGAGTTGGCAGTACCTACTCATTTCCTGGAGATTCCATCCATCTTTCCCAACATGTTGTACCTAGACACACTTCCATCTGCATACCTTTTTGTTTTGTAAGCCCATTTGCATCCTATCACTTTTTGACTACTTGGTTTTGACACTAAGTTCCTAGTCTCATTCTCAATGAGTGCATCATATTCTTCCTTCATAGCTTTCTCCCAATTCTCCTTTCCTTTTGCCTCATCATATGTAGAAGGATCTTCATATGTCTTTATCATGTAAGAATAATCTTTAGTTGTTAGAAAAGAAGTATCATAGCTATACCTTGTAGGTTGTCTTTTATGCCTTGATGAGCTTTTGAGTTCTCCACTCCTTGAAGTTTCTAGTTCATCATATTCTGGATCAAACCTTGGCAATTCTTCATTTTCAATTTGTGCTTCAACACTCTCTTCTTCATGAGATATTTGAACCTTTGATTTACCCTTGTTTTGACTCAATATTTCTTCAAGACCTGCATAAGCCCTATTTGTACCTATATACCAAGTACCTTGCTCATCAAATGTTACATTCGTTGACACAAGAAATTGCTTTGTGGATGGACTCCACAACGTGTATCCCATTTGCTTATCATAATAACCAATGAACACATATTTTTCAGCCTTTGGTTCCAATTTATGCCTTAATTAAAAAGGAACATAAGTACAAGCTAAACAACCAAATACTTTTCAATGATCTAGTGTAGGTCTCTTACCCCACCAAGCTTCATATGGTGTCATACCCTGCAAAGCTTTACATGATAGCCTATTAACCAAGTATGTGGCTGTATTTACAGCCTCAACCCACAAATAATTAGGGAAATTCTTCTTTTTCATCATTGACCTTGCAAACTCAACAAGAGTTCTATTTCTCCTTTGTTGAGGAGCGTACCTACAAGTAACTTCTCTGTTTATACCTGCATTCCAAAAATAATCATTGAATTCATTTGAGAAATACTCTCCTCCTCCATTTGGCCTCAATCTCTTCAATTTTTGTCCTGTAACCCTTTCTGCATATACATGATAGTCCTACACTAATCAAATTCTTTGGAATTGTAGGAATATACAAAACCTTGCTCAAAAGAGTACTTCCATCTTTGGCTTTCATTGATCAAATATACTTCACCTTGTGCTTTGTATTGTCACCTATTTGAAATATATGATTAACCACTTTATTCTTCAAATCAGTCATTAGAGCAATGTTACTACTCAGATGATTGTTGCATCCTGAATCAATGTAAAACACTCTTTGATATTCACTTGGAACTTCACATGTTGCATTCATGATTAGGGTTGAGTCTTCCTTCTGATCTGATGCATAATTGTAGTAGGTATTGTTGTAGGACTAACCTTGAAAGTTTCTTCCACCATTTCTTCCAAAGAAGCCTCTACTACCTCTACCTTTGAGACTTCCTCTCTGATTTCTTCCACCTCTTCCTCTTTGATTAAAGTTACCATTGCTTTGATTATTTTGCCAATATTCATGAGATAGATGATTGGTCTTACCACATATCCAACAAGCTTTGACATTGTCTTTGTTATTTCTGTCTCTTACTCTACTTCTGCCACTTCCTCTACCTCTTAGGAAGTTTTCCTGACTTTGAGTGCCTTCATCTTTAGTTGATTGTTGCTTTCCTTTGATAGTCTTCTTCTTATCTTTAGAATACATTGCATGACCTGCACTCTTATCAACATCTCCTTTGATATCATTTTCAAAGGTTAGCATATGTCCTAGCAATTGATTCAAATCAGGAGTAGAATGATCTAATGAAAGTTCTATTGACAATATGAAAGGCTTCCACTTCTCATCTCCTCTTAAACCTGTAAGAATTTGTCTTCCCAATTCATCTTCTTCAATGTCTGCATCAACTTCACCTAAAGAATCAGCAATTTCTTTCATCTTTGTCACATAATCAGATATTGATTGTGAAGCCTTCTTCTTGAATGTGATAAACTCTGCCCATAGTGATGTTTTGCTTGACTTGGTTGTATTCTAGAAATGCTCCTCCAAAGCACTCCATACATCACTTGCACTTTCAAGTGCTCTAATATGAGGAAGCAAGTAATCATTTACTGCCATGTAGATGATGCTCCTTGTTTGAGCATCCTTCTTCATCCAAACTTTCAAATCTATAAGTTCCTCCCTAGTAGGAACACTAGGATCTTTGATTTCTGGCTTCTCTTCTTCTCCTGTAATGTATCCCATCAGATCTTTGCTCATAAGAAGAGCTTCCATCCTCATGGACCAAGCTAGTTATCTATGTCCAACTTCTCAATTCGGAGGCTATCTCCGATTCTTTCTTCACTTGTACTAACAAATTTTCAACCTTATAAGTAATGGATGTACCTTTGCTTCAAAATTTACTCATTCTGATCCTTTTGATTGCTCTCGTATGTCTTCCTTTAGCTTTTCCTTCACACTTTGTCCTTTTGAATCTTCAAATGTTGAATGTTTTATGTCTACAGTAGTCAAGGTCTTCCTTTCCTTCAACTTTGATCAAATCTACTATGATACCACTGATGGAGATGATTAATCTCCAAAAGACAAGTTATAATTGAATTTAGAACACTCTATATCAAGAATAGCTAAAAAAAACCTTCATCAATTTTGGAAGTCTTTACCAACTTATGAATCTCTATCACTTCTGTGAGTTATAGCTTCATTCGAAAAAGTCTACTTCACAAAACTCATTCATTGACTGATGAAATGATTAAAGTTTTCTATGAAACTTTGGTACAACACGTATCTACGCTTGCAGAGCTACTACAAGTGAAATTTCTTCAAAAGAACTTATAAAACTTTAGATTTACTTCAATAAGTAAACCTATGTATGAAATAGGCTTTCTATGCAGGTGACTTTTACATATGCAACATTAACCACTTAGTTCTCTTACACAACCCCTTTAATCAAATTCTTTTAGACATAGATAGATTACCTTCCAACTTAGATTTTGAGCCTTATTTGTGTAAAACTTTACACCCTACACTGACATCTGATCAAATCTTTGATCAGCGAGATTGCACCTGTTTCAGAAGTCACTTAATACATTTACACATACAAATGTTCCTACTCACAATCCTCTTAGCCTGATTACAATTGGACTCTCAAAACTTGACCATAGATGCATTAACTATGCTTAGACATGTACAAAAGGATTTC
The DNA here is from genome assembly GCA_020310875.1 of Ceratopteris richardii. Classification (NCBI taxonomy): domain Eukaryota; kingdom Viridiplantae; phylum Streptophyta; class Polypodiopsida; order Polypodiales; family Pteridaceae; genus Ceratopteris; species Ceratopteris richardii. The sequence continues at coordinate 119,706,457 of CM035429.1, read as the reverse complement.
TCAATTGGCTAAACACAAAAGGAGAAATTGAAGAAAGATCGACGTGCAATTCTCAGAAAACTTCTTCTATTCTATTGATCTTACATCTGATAGATAATTCTCATTCAACTTGTCATTTTCTCTTCTATATCTCATACATCTATCATCTCTCATATATATCACGACTATATATATATATATATATATATATATATATATATATATATATATATATATATATATATATATATATATATATATATATATATATATATATATATATATATATATATATATATACACACACACATATATATATACATATATATATATATGAGTATGGATTTATCATTACTTCAAAGTATTTTTGAAGTATTTACAAAACTAATATACATGTGTATATAGAACTTCTCTTTGTGAACCTTCACTTCACTTCATGCTCTTATGTTTCAATCTTTTCATCAAGTCTTCGCTCCTAAACTTCATATAATCATCAATTGTTGATTGTCTTGCTCCAACATTTAGTGGCATGAGATAGTAATTGTACTATTATTTTTTGCGGTGCAGTGTATCTGTGCATGTTGGGGAAGCAAAAATGTTGATGAACCAATCCAACATCCTCTTCAATATGCACACGATCGATGTCCACGAATGTTCAGGTTTTTGTTCCATGGCTTTCATCCTTTAGGTCAGTGTTTCCATCTTTTACCCATCCGAATACTTCTTTAATCAACTCGTGCGTGAACTGAATAATCACCCATTCCCCTTCCGCATCGATAACTTTCGCTTCTGGTACTGAGCGATTATGTAGGGCTGGTTGAAGGGTGTTCATAACTTGAGTACATCTCTAGAAATCCGGCTTATAAATTGGTAAGTCGAAGTACTTATGGATTCCAGTTTTTGTCATTTTGTCCACCATTGATGGGAGCTCATGTAATACCTTGAAGTCCAGGGACATCACTGGGAACTGATGATCTGTGTCCATGATCTTTACGGTTACCAAGAATAAATGCTCCCCTAATGGTTGGTCTTCTTTGAACCAATGTCCTTTAACTTTTGTTACACTTTGCAGTGGGAATTTGAGTAGTTGCTCTTGAATGGTTGCTTCAAAATCTTTGAAAGCCATCTACACTCATAATACAGTAAAGAATTGGTTCATAGAAGAAACCAATTCCGCATGTTTATGTGTGGTTCATTAATGTGTCGTTTTTTTTGCGGCTCCGTTCCCCCTTGCATAAGAAAGTAATTTATCTTACCACACTTTTCTTAAGCTTTAATCGTGAAAGAAAACAAGAGATTAATGATAGCCGAAGCATTTATTTATTTACAATGTACGATCATTCCTATGACAGTAGAAGCTAAGTCATATTCCTATTCTGGAAATGTGCACCACTACTTTGTTGAAGAGGCAATGTGTTTAATGCATGGCCTTGTAATGTGGCCCTATCATGCGTACTTTGGATTTCAATTGATTCTTTATGAGTGCAAGTAGAGTCTTTTTGATTCGTTTGGTCGATTGCTTGTGGCTTTTTGGGTCTCCATATCCATCTTGTACTATTTGTGCTTCCGGCATTTGCTTCCGTCGAGTTCCTTGTTTTGTGGTCTTTGGCTCGTTCTTGTTGGTGGTCTGGATTTTATATGTTGTGGTCCTTCGGTATCTTTCGCGAGCCTTGATAGATTCCTTTGTTTCACATTGCTTGTATGACATCTCATTGAGTTTTTCTATCTCTTGAATTGTTACCCATCAAACTACTTTCAAGATCCATATGCGTTGCTGAAACTTTTGGGCCTCAATCAATGATTTGGGAAGCCATACACGAAGAAGTTTTGGTTTATCTCATTGCAGCTGAGAATAGTTATTGTTTGGCTATGTTTCTATCGCATGATGGATCTGTTCCAACATTGTAGTCAATCGATCCTTTCATACCCATTATAGTCACGTATTAAATAGATGTGAAGGTCAGACAATTGCCCTCCATGTCAATTTCTTCCTTATAGTGTCGATAGGTTGAGAAGAAATGTCCTCACGATCTCTCTTAGGATCATGTCTCAAGGGAAAGGTGGTCACACAATCATGCAATATTTCCTTATTGGCAGGCAATTCTAGACTAGAGCACTCTTGAGACACATCCTTCCTAAATCTTCTTCTATTTCTTTTTTTGAGTTCTCTTCCTTAGGAACGATGACATTATGGCTTTGTTACGATCGTTCTTCTAGCAAACTAAAGACTTCTTTATGCGCTTCTTTGGTGGATATATATCCTTATGCGAGATGTATGCTGACTTCATTCTCAAAGATCAAATGTTGTCCTAAGATCAGATTTTTGATAAGGTCTTCATCGTTGCAGACCAATAGTCTTTGTTCCATAAAGGAGTTTCCTAGGTGAAGGGACATTAAGGCTTCTCATACACTTATGTGATGATTTGGCCTCCAATTCATATCATACACACTTTAGTAGGATTAAAGATTGCTTCGAGATGAGTGATTAACGACATTCATATGCAGCTTATTGCTGCTCCTATCTCGATCAGTGCATCCATTAACAGATATTCTATGTTTCCAATCCCTAGGTTTAAGTATGGTCGGGAGATGTTATAGGTCACATTGCTTGTATTATTGAATTGGTAGTTGGCCATGGGTATAGGTTCTTCTCCCTGTAGATATCGTTCATCCTTTTGCCTCATCCACTCTTTTTGTTTCTTGATTCATTCCAGGGCTTCTATTCGAGCTTCTTCTCTAATCCTCTCCTCTTCCTTCTTTCGATTTTGTGTTCCCAAAAGTCATACTAACATTTGTTCTGTTAATGGTTCCATATATCTTTTCACTCTACAACCACTAACATAGTTGGGAAGTACATCCCCATCCAGTGTAGCTAAGTTCACTGCTCCACTTGTGGAGATTCGATTTATCAATAATGGTCCATATCCTCGCTGCCACAATTTCTTGGCATGTTGTTTCAATGTATATATTAGGACCAAATCCCCTTCCTTTAATCCTTTATCTTTGATATGTGCATCATAATATGCTTTCTGCCACCTTTTTGTCGCATAAATTCTTGCTACTACTTGTAATCTTGTCTCATGCAGCTTTTCAATCTGGTCCAATTGCATGGATAGTTCATGGCTTGTCCACTCATACTATTGTGCTACACATAGGGTAGGTACTAAAAAGTCAATTAGTAAAATCGCATTCTATCCATATACCAAGTTAAAAGGAGCAGTTCCAATGGCTATCTTGTAAGCAACATGGAAGGCCCAAATTGCATGATGCAATTGTTTGTCCCAATCAGATATCTCCTTGTTGACTATTTTGGTGAACATCGTGCATAATACTTTATTAGAACTCTATGCCTGACCATTACCTTGAGGGCGATAGGGGGCTGATTTTTTATGAATCATAAAGAATTCATTCATCAATGATTATATTACTTCATTGATGAAGTGTATTCCCCTATTGCTCACTATCTCTATTGGTAATCCAAAGCGAGTAAAGGTATTCTCAAAGAGAAACTTAGTTGTAGTTTGCACATCATTCTTCCTTGTTGCTTTTGCTTCTACCCATTTTGTTAGATAATCCATTGCCACTATTATGTATTCTGCATGTGATCCTTTGGCTGGAGGGTTAATAGGTCTTATGAAATCAATGCCCCATCTTGAAAATGCTCTCATGCAAATCATGGGTCTTACAGGAATATCATCTCTCCTAATAGGATACTTGGCTCCAGTCACTATGTAGATGTGTCAACATCCATATGTAGATTTGTCCACCACAAGCCTGTGAAGAGAATCATTTTTACAGTTCTTTCAGCCGAAAAATATCCTCCCGTAGCACCTGCATGTGCCATCTCTAGAATGGGTAAATATTCTCCTTCATGGACACATAACCATAGCCGATTTTCCTTTCCTCTTTTAAATTGTTGCTCCCCCATTATAGTATAGTCCTTGCTCATTTCTTCTAGGGATCGCTTCCTTGCTAGATTCGCTCCTTCCTCGTGCTCACATGTTTTCAAGAACTTAACCAATGCCTTACTCCAGTCTGGTGCTATTATAAAGAATTGTAATGATGTATGGTCCTCCGGAGTTATATCCTGACATTCTTGGCAACTGTTGATGTATTCATGCATGTCCTTTGGCATGTCTGGCCAGTAAACTCCCAATCTTATCAATTCCCTTAATGTTCCATGGGCTCCTTTATGAATTTTCCATTGATTTACATGAGCTTGCTTGATTAGGTTCTTTTGTTCTACTTCTTCTACACATCTCAGTAATACGCCATTTGGTTCTTTATAGTACACACTCCCTACCACAATGTGTAGATTATGCGCTTGCGAAAATTCCTTCCTGGTATCTTTGTTGATTGATGTGGTCCATGTGTGAGTACTGGAATCAACTTTTCTATCCACTTCAGACATACTTCTAGGTTGAATAAGTACGTGTCAGGTAGGTCATTAGCCACTCCTTTGGGTGGTTCTCCATGTATCATTTAGGATGGATGATCCGCTCTCACATGAGTATTCCTTTTTTTTACCACTACTTCAAAATCAAACTCCATAAGCAATAGAAACCATCTCACTAGCCTTCCCATATTACAAGGTTTATTTACTAGAGTTTCATGGTGGTATAATTTCTTTTTGCCTAGTTGAGTTGTCTACTCGCGTATGCAATCAGGTGATCTAATTTTCCTTCATCCGTTGGTTGAGCTAATATGCATCCTATGGCGTAATTAGATGCATCTACATGGATATGGAATGTTTTATTCCAATTGGGTATCTTCAATATAGGTGTTGTACTTAATCGTTGTTTCGGTTCATTAAATCATGTGAATTGAGTTAATAACCCATAAAGAGGTTTAGTGATTATAGCGTACATGTGGATAAATCTATGATAATATCCACAATGACCCATAAAGGCTTGTGCTTCCTTCATTTTTTTAGGTCTAGGTAAATCTAGGATTACCTTAATCTTATCCTCGTCTGTGGAGATTCCATTATTAAATATAATGTGTCCTAAGATCTTTCCTTGTCTCACCATAAAGACACACTTTTTTGGGCTCAAGCATACTCGATATTGTTGACATTTTTCGAATATCCTCCTAAGTTATGGGATATGTTCACTCCTTAGACTGGAATATTTACACAAATCATCTACATATACTTCCATACTCTTCCTTAAAAATTCCTTGAACACATGACACATCAACCTGTGGTAGGTAGTAGGGGTATTGGTGAGCCCGAATGGCATCACACAAAAAGCATATACTCCCCATTCAGTTGCAAAAGCTGACTTATGTTGGTTCTCTGTAGCAATGGCTACTTGGTTATAACCTAAAAACCCATCTAGGAAGTTGTAGACTTCTTTGCCTGCAACTCTTTCCAAAAGATGGTCGGTGATTGGTAATGGGTATCTATCATGGATAATAACTGCATTGACTTTCTTTAGGTTAATAAAAACTCTCAGTTTTCCATTCTTCTTTGGTACTACAACTAAAGGTGACACCCATTCTGTGTGCTCTATCTCATAGATGAATCCAGATGCTAATAGTTTGTTTATCTCTTCTTTAATCTTTATCGAATAAACATCATTGTAGGTATATGGGTGTTGTTTTGAAGGTTTTGTGTCAGGTGTCATTGGGATTCTATGGGAGCAAATGGATGGATCTAATCCCTTGAGATCTTTGTAGGTCCATGCAAATACATCCTGATATTCTTTGATTAGTGTTATCAATTCTTTTTCTTCTTCAAGTGATACATCTTTTCCTATGTGTGTACATCTCTCTTCTCCTATTTGTTTTGTAAGCCCATTTGCATCCTATCACTTTTTGACTACTTGGTTTTGACACTAAGTTCCTAGTCTCATTCTCAATGAGTGCATCATATTCTTCCTTCATAGCTTTCTCCCAATTCTCCTTTCCTTTTGCCTCATCATATGTAGAAGGATCTTCATATGTCTTTATCATGTAAGAATAATCTTTAGTTGTTAGAAAAGAAGTATCATAGCTATACCTTGTAGGTTGTCTTTTATGCCTTGATGAGCTTTTGAGTTCTCCACTCCTTGAAGTTTCTAGTTCATCATATTCTGGATCAAACCTTGGCAATTCTTCATTTTCAATTTGTGCTTCAACACTCTCTTCTTCATGAGATATTTGAACCTTTGATTTACCCTTGTTTTGACTCAATATTTCTTCAAGACCTGCATAAGCCCTATTTGTACCTATATACCAAGTACCTTGCTCATCAAATGTTACATTCGTTGACACAAGAAATTGCTTTGTGGATGGACTCCACAACGTGTATCCCATTTGCTTATCATAATAACCAATGAACACATATTTTTCAGCCTTTGGTTCCAATTTATGCCTTAATTAAAAAGGAACATAAGTACAAGCTAAACAACCAAATACTTTTCAATGATCTAGTGTAGGTCTCTTACCCCACCAAGCTTCATATGGTGTCATACCCTGCAAAGCTTTACATGATAGCCTATTAACCAAGTATGTGGCTGTATTTACAGCCTCAACCCACAAATAATTAGGGAAATTCTTCTTTTTCATCATTGACCTTGCAAACTCAACAAGAGTTCTATTTCTCCTTTGTTGAGGAGCGTACCTACAAGTAACTTCTCTGTTTATACCTGCATTCCAAAAATAATCATTGAATTCATTTGAGAAATACTCTCCTCCTCCATTTGGCCTCAATCTCTTCAATTTTTGTCCTGTAACCCTTTCTGCATATACATGATAGTCCTACACTAATCAAATTCTTTGGAATTGTAGGAATATACAAAACCTTGCTCAAAAGAGTACTTCCATCTTTGGCTTTCATTGATCAAATATACTTCACCTTGTGCTTTGTATTGTCACCTATTTGAAATATATGATTAACCACTTTATTCTTCAAATCAGTCATTAGAGCAATGTTACTACTCAGATGATTGTTGCATCCTGAATCAATGTAAAACACTCTTTGATATTCACTTGGAACTTCACATGTTGCATTCATGATTAGGGTTGAGTCTTCCTTCTGATCTGATGCATAATTGTAGTAGGTATTGTTGTAGGACTAACCTTGAAAGTTTCTTCCACCATTTCTTCCAAAGAAGCCTCTACTACCTCTACCTTTGAGACTTCCTCTCTGATTTCTTCCACCTCTTCCTCTTTGATTAAAGTTACCATTGCTTTGATTATTTTGCCAATATTCATGAGATAGATGATTGGTCTTACCACATATCCAACAAGCTTTGACATTGTCTTTGTTATTTCTGTCTCTTACTCTACTTCTGCCACTTCCTCTACCTCTTAGGAAGTTTTCCTGACTTTGAGTGCCTTCATCTTTAGTTGATTGTTGCTTTCCTTTGATAGTCTTCTTCTTATCTTTAGAATACATTGCATGACCTGCACTCTTATCAACATCTCCTTTGATATCATTTTCAAAGGTTAGCATATGTCCTAGCAATTGATTCAAATCAGGAGTAGAATGATCTAATGAAAGTTCTATTGACAATATGAAAGGCTTCCACTTCTCATCTCCTCTTAAACCTGTAAGAATTTGTCTTCCCAATTCATCTTCTTCAATGTCTGCATCAACTTCACCTAAAGAATCAGCAATTTCTTTCATCTTTGTCACATAATCAGATATTGATTGTGAAGCCTTCTTCTTGAATGTGATAAACTCTGCCCATAGTGATGTTTTGCTTGACTTGGTTGTATTCTAGAAATGCTCCTCCAAAGCACTCCATATATCACTTGCACTTTCAAGTGCTCTAATATGAGGAAGCAAGTAATCATTTACTGCCATGTAGATGATGCTCCTTGTTTGAGCATCCTTCTTCATCCAAACTTTCAAATCTATAAGTTCCTCCCTAGTAGGAACACTAGGATCTTTGATTTCTGGCTTCTCTTCTTCTCCTGTAATGTATCCCATCAGATCTTTGCTCATAAGAAGAGCTTCCATCCTCATGGACCAAGCTAGTTATCTATGTCCAACTTCTCAATTCGGAGGCTATCTCCGATTCTTTCTTCACTTGTACTAACAAATTTTCAACCTTATAAGTAATGGATGTACCTTTGCTTCAAAATTTACTCATTCTGATCCTTTTGATTGCTCTCGTATGTCTTCCTTTAGCTTTTCCTTCACACTTTGTCCTTTTGAATCTTCAAATGTTGAATGTTTTATGTCTACAGTAGTCAAGGTCTTCCTTTCCTTCAACTTTGATCAAATCTACTATGATACCACTGATGGAGATGATTAATCTCCAAAAGACAAGTTATAATTGAATTTAGAACACTCTATATCAAGAATAGCTAAAAAAAACCTTCATCAATTTTGGAAGTCTTTACCAACTTATGAATCTCTATCACTTCTGTGAGTTATAGCTTCATTCGAAAAAGTCTACTTCACAAAACTCATTCATTGACTGATGAAATGATTAAAGTTTTCTATGAAACTTTGGTACAACACGTATCTACGCTTGCAGAGCTACTACAAGTGAAATTTCTTCAAAAGAACTTATAAAACTTTAGATTTACTTCAATAAGTAAACCTATGTATGAAATAGGCTTTCTATGCAGGTGACTTTTACATATGCAACATTAACCACTTAGTTCTCTTACACAACCCCTTTAATCAAATTCTTTTAGACATAGATAGATTACCTTCCAACTTAGATTTTGAGCCTTATTTGTGTAAAACTTTACACCCTACACTGACATCTGATCAAATCTTTGATCAGCGAGATTGCACCTGTTTCAGAAGTCACTTAATACATTTACACATACAAATGTTCCTACTCACAATCCTCTTAGCCTGATTACAATTGGACTCTCAAAACTTGACCATAGATGCATTAACTATGCTTAGACATGTACAAAAGGATTTCTCAATTGGCTAAACACAAAAGGAGAAATTGAAGAAAGATCGACGTGCAATTCTCAGAAAACTTCTTCTATTCTATTGATCTTACATCTGATAGATAATTCTCATTCAACTTGTCATTTTCTCTTCTATATCTCATACATCTATCATCTCTCATATATATCACGACTATATATATATATATATATATATATATATATATATATATATATATATATATATATATATATATATATATATATATATATATATATATATATATATATATATATATATATATATATATATATATATATATATATATATATATACACACACACACATATATATATACATATATATATATATATGAGTATGGATTTATCATTACTTCAAAGTATTTTTGAAGTATTTACAAAACTAATATACATGTGTATATAGAACTTCTCTTTGTGAACCTTCACTTCACTTCATGCTCTTATGTTTCAATCTTTTCATCAAGTCTTCGCTCCTAAACTTCATATAATCATCAATTGTTGATTGTCTTGCTCCAACATTTAGTGGCATGAGATAGTAATTGTACTATTATTTTTTGCGGTGCAGTGTATCTGTGCATGTTGGGGAAGCAAAAATGTTGATGAACCAATCCAACATCCTCTTCAATATGCACACGATCGATGTCCACGAATGTTCAGGTTTTTGTTCCATGGCTTTCATCCTTTAGGTCAGTGTTTCCATCTTTTACCCATCCGAATACTTCTTTAATCAACTCGTGCGTGAACTGAATAATCACCCATTCCCCTTCCGCATCGATAACTTTCGCTTCTGGTACTGAGCGATTATGTAGGGCTGGTTGAAGGGTGTTCATAACTTGAGTACATCTCTAGAAATCCGGCTTATAAATTGGTAAGTCGAAGTACTTATGGATTCCAGTTTTTGTCATTTCGTCCACCATTGATGGGAGCTCATGTAATACCTTGAAGTCCAGGGACATCACTGGGAACTGATGATCTGTGTCCATGATCTTTACGGTTACCAAGAATAAATGCTCCCCTAATGGTTGGTCTTCTTTGAACCAATGTCCTTTAACTTTTGTTACACTTTGCAGTGGGAATTTGAGTAGTTGCTCTTGAATGGTTGCTTCAAAATCTTTGAAAGCCATCTACACTCATAATACAGTAAAGAATTGGTTCATAGAAGAAACCAATTCCGCATGTTTATGTGTGGTTCATTAATGTGTCGTTTTTTTGCGGCTCCGTTCCCCCTTGCATAAGAAAGTAATTTATCTTACCACACTTTTCTTAAGCTTTAATCGTGAAAGAAAACAAGAGATTAATGATAGCCGAAGCATTTATTTATTTACAATGTACGATCATTCCTATGACAGTAGAAGCTAAGTCATATTCCTATTCTGGAAATGTGCACCACTACTTTGTTGAAGAGGCAATGTGTTGAATGCATGGCCTTGTAATGTGGCCCTATCATGCGTACTTTGGATTTCAATTGATTCTTTATGAGTGCAAGTAGAGTCTTTTTGATTCGTTTGGTCGATTGCTTGTGGCTTTTTGGGTCTCCATATCCATCTTGTACTATTTGTGCTTCCGGCATTTGCTTCCGTCGAGTTCCTTGTTTTGTGGTCTTTGGCTCGTTCTTGTTGGTGGTCTGGATTTTATATGTTGTGGTCCTTCGGTATCTTTCGCGAGCCTTGATAGATTCCTTTGTTTCACATTGCTTGTATGACATCTCATTGAGTTTTTCTATCTCTTGAATTGTTACCCATCAAACTACTTTCAAGATCCATATGCGTTGCTGAAACTTTTGGGCCTCAATCAATGATTTGGGAAGCCATACACGAAGAAGTTTTGGTTTATCTCATTGCAGCTGAGAATAGTTATTGTTTGGCTATGTTTCTATCGCATGATGGATCTGTTCCAACATTGTAGTCAATCGATCCTTTCATACCCATTATAGTCACGTATTAAATAGATGTGAAGGTCAGACAATTGCCCTCCATGTCAATTTCTTCCTTATAGTGTCGATAGGTTGAGAAGAAATGTCCTCACGATCTCTCTTAGGATCATGTCTCAAGGGAAAGGTGGTCACACAATCATGCAATATTTCCTTATTGGCAGGCAATTCTAGACTAGAGCACTCTTGAGACACATCCTTCCTAAATCTTCTTCTATTTCTTTTTTTGAGTTCTCTTCCTTAGGAACGATGACATTATGGCTTTGTTACGATCGTTCTTCTAGCAAACTAAAGACTTCTTTATGCGCTTCTTTGGTGGATATATATCCTTATGCGAGATGTATGCTGACTTCATTCTCAAAGATCAAATGTTGTCCTAAGATCAGATTTTTGATAAGGTCTTCATCGTTGCAGACCAATAGTCTTTGTTCCATAAAGGAGTTTCCTAGGTGAAGGGACATTAAGGCTTCTCATACACTTATGTGATGATTTGGCCTCCAATTCATATCATACACACTTTAGTAGGATTAAAGATTGCTTCGAGATGAGTGATTAACGACATTCATATGCAGCTTATTGCTGCTCCTATCTCGATCAGTGCATCCATTAACAGATATTCTATGTTTCCAATCCCTAGGTTTAAGTATGGTCGGGAGATGTTATAGGTCACATTGCTTGTATTATTGAATTGGTAGTTGGCCATGGGTATAGGTTCTTCTCCCTGTAGATATCGTTCATCCTTTTGCCTCATCCACTCTTTTTGTTTCTTGATTCATTCCAGGGCTTCTATTCGAGCTTCTTCTCTAATCCTCTCCTCTTCCTTCTTTCGATTTTGTGTTCCCAAAAGTCATACTAACATTTGTTCTGTTAATGGTTCCATATATCTTTTCACTCTACAACCACTAACATAGTTGGGAAGTACATCCCCATCCAGTGTAGCTAAGTTCACTGCTCCACTTGTGGAGATTCGATTTATCAATAATGGTCCATATCCTCGCTGCCACAATTTCTTGGCATGTTGTTTCAATGTATATATTAGGACCAAATCCCCTTCCTTTAATCCTTTATCTTTGATATGTGCATCATAATATGCTTTCTGCCACCTTTTTGTCGCATAAATTCTTGCTACTACTTGTAATCTTGTCTCATGCAGCTTTTCAATCTGGTCCAATTGCATGGATAGTTCATGGCTTGTCCACTCATACTATTGTGCTACACATAGGGTAGGTACTAAAAAGTCAATTAGTAAAATCGCATTCTATCCATATACCAAGTTAAAAGGAGCAGTTCCAATGGCTATCTTGTAAGCAACATGGAAGGCCCAAATTGCATGATGCAATTGTTTGTCCCAATCAGATATCTCCTTGTTGACTATTTTGGTGAACATCGTGCATAATACTTTATTAGAACTCTATGCCTGACCATTACCTTGAGGGCGATAGGGGGCTGATTTTTTATGAATCATAAAGAATTCATTCATCAATGATTATATTACTTCATTGATGAAGTGTATTCCCCTATTGCTCACTATCTCTATTGGTAATCCAAAGCGAGTAAAGGTATTCTCAAAGAGAAACTTAGTTGTAGTTTGCACATCATTCTTCCTTGTTGCTTTTGCTTCTACCCATTTTGTTAGATAATCCATTGCCACTATTATGTATTCTGCATGTGATCCTTTGGCTGGAGGGTTAATAGGTCTTATGAAATCAATGCCCCATCTTGAAAATGCTCTCATGCAAATCATGGGTCTTACAGGAATATCATCTCTCCTAATAGGATACTTGGCTCCAGTCACTATGTAGATGTGTCAACATCCATATGTAGATTTGTCCACCACAAGCCTGTGAAGAGAATCATTTTTACAGTTCTTTCAGCCGAAAAATATCCTCCCGTAGCACCTGCATGTGCCATCTCTAGAATGGGTAAATATTCTCCTTCATGGACACATAACCATAGCCGATTTTCCTTTCCTCTTTTAAATTGTTGCTCCCCCATTATAGTATAGTCCTTGCTCATTTCTTCTAGGGATCGCTTCCTTGCTAGATTCGCTCCTTCCTCGTGCTCACATGTTTTCAAGAACTTAACCAATGCCTTACTCCAGTCTGGTGCTATTATAAAGAATTGTAATGATGTATGGTCCTCCGGAGTTATATCCTGACATTCTTGGCAACTGTTGATGTATTCATGCATGTCCTTTGGCATGTCTGGCCAGTAAACTCCCAATCTTATCAATTCCCTTAATGTTCCATGGGCTCCTTTATGAATTTTCCATTGATTTACATGAGCTTGCTTGATTAGGTTCTTTTGTTCTACTTCTTCTACACATCTCAGTAATACGCCATTTGGTTCTTTATAGTACACACTCCCTACCACAATGTGTAGATTATGCGCTTGCGAAAATTCCTTCCTGGTATCTTTGTTGATTGATGTGGTCCATGTGTGAGTACTGGAATCAACTTTTCTATCCACTTCAGACATACTTCTAGGTTGAATAAGTACGTGTCAGGTAGGTCATTAGCCACTCCTTTGGGTGGTTCTCCATGTATCATTTAGGATGGATGATCCGCTCTCACATGAGTATTCCTTTTTTTTACCACTACTTCAAAATCAAACTCCATAAGCAATAGAAACCATCTCACTAGCCTTCCCATATTACAAGGTTTATTTACTAGAGTTTCATGGTGGTATAATTTCTTTTTGCCTAGTTGAGTTGTCTACTCGCGTATGCAATCAGGTGATCTAATTTTCCTTCATCCGTTGGTTGAGCTAATATGCATCCTATGGCGTAATTAGATGCATCTACATGGATATGGAATGTTTTATTCCAATTGGGTATCTTCAATATAGGTGTTGTACTTAATCGTTGTTTCGGTTCATTAAATCATGTGAATTGAGTTAATAACCCATAAAGAGGTTTAGTGATTATAGCGTACATGTGGATAAATCTATGATAATATCCACAATGACCCATAAAGGCTTGTGCTTCCTTCATTTTTTTAGGTCTAGGTAAATCTAGGATTACCTTAATCTTATCCTCGTCCGTGGAGATTCCATTATTAAATATAATGTGTCCTAAGATCTTTCCTTGTCTCACCATAAAGACACACTTTTTTGGGCTCAAGCATACTCGATATTGTTGACATTTTTCGAATATCCTCCTAAGTTATGGGATATGTTCACTCCTTAGACTGGAATATTTACACAAATCATCTACATATACTTCCATACTCTTCCTTAAAAATTCCTTGAACACATGACACATCAACCTGTGGTAGGTAGTAGGGGTATTGGTGAGCCCGAATGGCATCACACAAAAAGCATATACTCCCCATTCAGTTGCAAAAGCTGACTTATGTTGGTTCTCTGTAGCAATGGCTACTTGGTTATAACCTAAAAACCCATCTAGGAAGTTGTAGACTTCTTTGCCTGCAACTCTTTCCAAAAGATGGTCGGTGATTGGTAATGGGTATCTATCATGGATAATAACTGCATTGACTTTCTTTAGGTTAATAAAAACTCTCAGTTTTCCATTCTTCTTTGGTACTACAACTAAAGGTGACACCCATTCTGTGTGCTCTATCTCATAGATGAATCCAGATGCTAATAGTTTGTTTATCTCTTCTTTAATCTTTATCGAATAAACATCATTGTAGGTATATGGGTGTTGTTTTGAAGGTTTTGTGTCAGGTGTCATTGGGATTCTATGGGAGCAAATGGATGGATCTAATCCCTTGAGATCTTTGTAGGTCCATGCAAATACATCCTGATATTCTTTGATTAGTGTTATCAATTCTTTTTCTTCTTCAAGTGATACATCTTTTCCTATGTGTGTACATCTCTCTTCTCCTTCTTCCATGGTTACTATCACTTTCTTAGTTTGTTCCTTATTATCGTAAGCTTCTCCTTCTCTCGCTTCCCATTTGGGCATGTGAACAGCTATATTCCGCTCTTCTACTTCATATCTTTTGAAGTGTTCTGGGACTTTGAAAAGATATGGGGGTTGTTCTGCCTTATCTAATGTGTCCTCGTTGTCCTATCTTGTTGGGACTTAGTCCACTGTGAATACTTTTGGAATCTTCTTTTCCTTTTCAGCCTCAATCTCTTCTAAATATTGTTCCTCTGAAGCGAATTCACGTTCCATCTCTATGCTTTCATACTCCTCCCTCCTTTTCGAGTAATTCTCCTACCTCCACTTCTTGAAGGATTACCATGTAAAAACTTACATCATACCCTTCTTCATCCACACACTTATTCATGGTAAATACTTCCTCATTTACACACACATATAAGGTGGCTAAATTTCCATCCATCCATGTGGTTCAAATTTCATCTGGGAAAATTTGAGGCATATACATGGGATCATCCATGGGTTGGTAATTTTGATGTCCAATAGGCCATAATTGAGTTTTGTTTTCTTCTCATTTTGCCTCTTTGCACATCCATAATTGAGCATCTTCGTGCATCCATGATTTGTCACTTGATCCTGCACTATGAATTGACAATTCTTCTTCTTCCTTGTGTATGGGATTCCATTATAGTGGGGGAACATCCCTATATGAAAAGGTATGTAAATTTATCTTTGTGGTTGTCCCTTGATGTTGCAAGTATAATGCATCTCTTCCCCAATCTTGTACTACCCTGACTTGCCTCATAAAAGGTCATCCTAATATCATTTCGTAAGTATTGGCCTTTCCAAATTGACATATAGCCAGAGTATGTTCAAACTCTACTCCGCAGGTGGTCAACTTAATCTTCTCTAATATTCCTAATGGTCTCTCCACGTGGTTGTCCGCTAGTTTAAGCTTCATGTGTGTTGGTTGTAAGGTTGGTTTTCCCCATTTCTCCCAAATTTCTTTCGTATTTATGTCCATGCAAGCTCCTATGTCTAAGATGGCTTTAGTCATATATCCATTAAAAGTGACGGGTAAACAAGTATTTCCCTCATCTCCCTCACTAAATTCTCCAACTTTATCGACGGGGATTTGAATGGTTGATGGAACTTTAACTTCTCTCTCTTCCTTCGTGGGCTCTCCAATTTCTATTCTCAAATGTCCAGCTAATTGATTCCACAATTAGGGTTTGGCTCATAGTAGTTCTTCTACTGTCAAGAGGCATTATACCTTAGTCTTCTTGAGCTCTGCTAAGTCATGCCATGTCTTATCTAGAGACCCATCTTCCTTGCCTCTAATCATGGGACCATGCAAAACTATAGACCCTCTCTTGTATTCTCCCATATAATTTGGTAATGTGGAAATATTGTTTGATTCTTCCCTATTTTTGTCTAACATGGAAACTTCTTCGTACACCTTCTAAATTTGGCAACGGTTGGGTTTCTCCTGTTTCTAGTTTTTCAAAGGGCGATGTTAAACTCTCATTCTTTTTCCATTGTCTTCTTGGATCTTGGTCCACAAGCCTTGTATCCAATCGGCTTCCAACTCTAGAATTACAGACATTTGTTCGGCATGGTTACTCTGTTGTTGTTCTTCACTATGTTCCTCTTTAGGTATTCTTGTTTATTTTTTACTATTGTTTTTGAGACATTCATTGAACTAGCTCTTAGGTATCTTGGTTTTTGGCAGGACTGTGGTAGTATCTTTTAGTGTGATTTGGGCTATCTCTATGAGATTTTTGCATATCACCAATCTCTCCTTTTCTAGCTCTCCTTGCGGGTAGAGTTTTTCATGTTGTTCTATGTTTGGTCCAATTGTGATTCTAGATTGATATGCTTTTAACCACATCCCCAAGTTCTCCGGTGTTGGGTCAGCTAGAATAGATTCTGGTTTATCTGGCTTCTATGTTTGGGTCTTCTGATAAGGGTTTCCTTACACTTCTTGCTCCCGAGGTTTCTTATTTGCTTTCACATCTTTTTCATTCTCTTGTTTTTCTTCTTTAGCCATTTATTCCTGAGGTTTTCTCTTCTAGTCTTCCAATTTTGCACTTTCTTTGTTTGGTTACTTTCCTGTGGGTCTTCCAAATCTTCTACTATATGTATCTTGGGCTCTACACTTTTATCCATTTTGGGTTCAGACTCTCGTTCTGTTACTACTTGTCCTTTGGCTTGAGCTCGAGTAATGGCTTTTAATGGTACTGTGTATTCTTTGTCACTTCCAGAAGATTCAAGCACTTCTATTACATTGATCTGAGTAGTGTTATGAGTCTTATTGGGATTTTTTGAGTGGTCTCTAAATAGATGTTCTTTTCCACAAACATTACAGTACCCTTCCCAAGTTCTAGGAGGTGGTGGGTTGTATGGCAATGTGCATTGCCTTATGAAATGATCTCCACCGCATCTATAGCATGGTCCCCTTGGTGCAAGTGGTCTAATAGGTGGCCTCATCAGGGCTGGTGCTTTAAGTGCAGTGTACATCAGGTTCGCAAATTCTGGTCCATAGGAATTGTTGTATCCTTCATAACCAAAGTATTGTTGTTCGTATGTTTGTTCATACTCTATCAGACTTGCATCATAAGGATAGTATTCTTCATGGGTCTGCTCGTATCCCTGATTTTTCATTTCTGCACGGCTAAAGGTGTGGCTGGTACTATGGCTCTTTCCATGTTTTCATCTGGTTGAGTGTATTTGGCTGGCACTACATTCTATGGATGGGGTGGTTGTTGTCCTAACATTGGTTGTGGTTGTCCATATCCTCCTTGCTCATAAGGTCTGGGTGCTCCCTGTGGTCCTGGATAAGGGTTGTATCTAGGAACCTCTCTACCTTGCTCTCTTGGAGGGTATCCATAAGGTCTGTACTAGGGTTGAGTTATTGGCCTTGGTTGCCTCTTAAATGGGAAATTTTCGATAGTGTGGTTGGTATATTTCTGCTCAATATGACAATACACATTGGATCCTTGAGGTGGTTGCCTATTGTAAGGGTAAGGTCGTGGCATGCCTAAACCTCCTCTCGTGCATGCATGAGATGGGTGGTCTCCACCACATAGATTGCATCTCCTCAGCATTGGCATTCTCATTGGTGGGTTCTGATAATTTCTCTGTCCATGCACTCCTAATTTTTTAGCTACCAATTCCACTAATTCCTCCACATTAGTAGAACTAGTTTTCACAATACTCCTAGTTTCTTCTGATTTAGTGGAGCTTTGTGTATTTTTTAGGTCATCCGCTAGGTTGTCTTCTAGGTCAATGCATTCTTGGAGGCACTCACTCAATGTCTGCAGCTGTTTTACATAAACTAAGGTTCTTAGTGTTCCATTAGTAAATCCATCTAAGAAAAGAGATATCATCTTTTGCTCTGAGGGTCTCTCTGTTACTAGGCATCTGCCAACATATTGGTTAAATCTTCGAGTAGCTATTTTCACTGTTTCATTTGGGGCTTATTTAAAGGATGATGAGTTGTGTTTAATCCCTCGCTTGGTAACTCCTCAATAAACTCTTGACAAAATTGTTCAATATTTCAAAAGTGATTTGGATCCAATGGTTTGAACCAGGTTAAGGTTGTTCCCGTGAGGGTTAGTCCAAAGGACTCATATTGCACAAAACATTCATCCACTTGTTCTGCTCAAAACACTTGCTTGAATTCTGCTATATGGTCATAAGGCTCTCCCGTGCCATCATAATGATTTCTCATGCATTTAGCAACTTGGATTGGTCTCAGCCTTCTCATGAGTCTGAGCATTACAGGAATTGCTGGTCTAATTGGATGCATTCTTGGTTGCACACCTAGTTGTGGCCTTGGTCTAACGGGTGGTCTATTCGTATTTCCCATCCCTGGTTTGGTTGGTTGTGCGAATGTATTCCTGGCATAGTGAATTGCACATGTGTTCGAGTAGGGATACTTCATTGACTCGTTTGTCCTGACATCGCATTTTTTGTTCTTTGGTGGGATCCGAAAGGGTTTTGTGAGGTAGTGTCTGCTCTCAAGGAGGGAATACAGGAAACCCCATGTATTTCAATTGAGACCCATCAACTTCATGTATTGGCCAATATCTCCTTTGATTTCGGTCTAGGTATGTGACTCTAGACTCGTCCTCTGGATCCGTCAGCTCATAAATAGTTATTGGGCTTACTTCTTCTCCTCGTGTAGGCGAGTCAGTTTGTAAAAGTACATTTGACCCATGGATCAAATATACATCCAACAGATAGTCATCTTGAGGTATTAGGTCTCCTCTCAAGACTTGAGTCACCATGGACTTGCCCCTTGGGGTGGTTACAATGTCTCCATCATGAGGTCTTCCTGAAGTTCTTTGTCCCTCTAGTTCCCCTCTTTCATTGATCTGGTCAGGGTTTTCAGTCACTACATAGATTTGACCTAACTTGTCCATGTAAACTCCTCCTTCGTACTTGACTGCAGGTCTCGGAACTATTTTTGAATCCATAGAGTTTATCATTCTTGCTACCGATCTATTTATGCCATCAAAGTAAAGAGGGATTTTGTGTCAGTTGGTGGATACATACTGTAAAGAGGTCTAGTATTCACCGTCTATGGTAGACATGAAGTTCTCTCTCAGAACTAAACCATGCATGTCTTCTGAGGCCATGGGTAGTTCCTCTTCTAAGTCACTGGATGTGGCTGAATAGATTGAGTGATGGCTTGCTTGGGCTGCACTTCCTACCGATGAGATGACACTTCTTCCACTACTTAGCACCTGTCCTGATCTTAAGTTCATTCACCTCTTAATTCTATATCTTCTCTCTTCTTTCCCTTAATTATATCTTAGAATGCTCAGGGTTTAATTTCAGTCTGTTTGGGTTGCTTTAGACAATACTAGTGATGGGTGATATGATACTGGTAGGCACGATACAATACCACTTCGACGATACAATACTTCTACTATGATGATACGATACCAAAAGTGCACACGATACGATACTGCTAAGCAAGGTGATGCAATACTAGATCTGCTCACGATACAATACCTTGTGAATCGACAATATGATACCGATGTTAGTTCACGGTACTGATATGATACCATTTTCAAGATGATACGATACTGGATACCCGACGATAGCAATTCTAATGATATGATACCAGATAGTGAACCGCGATACGATACCACAAAGTGCATGATATGATACTAGTGTTTTAGGCGATATGATACTCTAGTCTATACGATATGATACCATTTGACATGCAATACGATACTTCTAAGGGGCTCATGATACGATACAACAATGTGCACAATACGATATCACTTTTTTGTGATACCAAAACTAAACCAATCATGATACTTCAGCCAAAAGTGATTGAAATTTAGAGTTTTTTTGTGCAAAACGTGTATGCTACTCTCCTCTTCCCTTGTAGCTCATTGTACCACCACTAAAAAAGTCCCTCAAAACCTTTTGTCCTACCCCACAATATCGTGTGTGTGTTTAGTCATGTCTATGAGTCCTCTTTTGATCTTTTGAGGTTCTAGAGTTGATGAAGTCACCTTCAAGAGTGTCTTGCCTAAGTTTTGTGCTCACAATGTCGACTACATGCTCACTCACCATGATATGACTCCCACGATACAAGTCACTGCTCTCCACGATACTTGCTCAAGACAAGTGACTAAGAAATGACTATTTTTTTGTGTTTTATGGCCTTGGTTAACCAAGTCCCTGAGCTAAACTGGACTAAAATTTTTGGGATTTTCTAAAGGTGTCCTACTTCTCCTATCCTTAATTCTCTCTCTTCCCCAAACCCTAACTCTTTCCTCATTCCCTCGTTCCTAAACTTAAACCTAAAAACTCATTACACACACTCCTAAAGTGTGAAGTAACAAGTGCGAAAACACTTGATGACTTACCACTGACTGAATTCACCTCTACAAGTACGATTCATTCACTCCATAGCTACAAGTACCTAAGTTGTGAAGTCTTAGGCACTTGTGTCGATGAGACTGTACCTCAATCACCCCAGAAGTGCATATAGTGGTGGATCAATACACGTTTAATTATCAATCCGAAGAATTAGACGTACCAAGTGTATCAAGACATGTGCACACATGATGGTAAGTGAAGTATCAATATGACAATGCATGTAACTTTTCTCAACTACCTCTCCGACTCACTAGTTCTCTGAAAGTGCATGTCATGATACCATTTACAGCAATAAGTACAAATTCAAACTTTTCTATCATCTCCAGAACTCCGAATATGGTCAAAAATGGTTTCCTTTTGAAGCTCTCGACAAGACGCATCTATTGGTAGTATTTCCAATCAAATTTGACAAACCTACTTCAAGTTATGAGCAAAATAGTGAATGGAAGGAAACACCAACACATATTCCACAAGTCCTGAAGGCATACACATGCACTTCGGTAGTCCAAAAGCGATGGGAAGGGGTAGACAACAACCCTACACACACATTTCAAGCATTGCACACACACAAAGGCTCTTGGAGAAGAAGATAATCATCAAGCAAGAGGCAAATTCAAAAATCTGTGTCAGTTCTCACAATGGAAAAAAGTTCTTTACAAGAGTCGCCAAGTGACTTATATACATGTACCCTAAAGTTGGTCTTTTTCACACAAGAGACTGGCACTTTTATTGAAGAGCACTAATTTAGTACTATGTTACAAGGAATATGTTACAATCTCTGGGGTTTATGCATCTAGAGGACTCATGTAGTGCATTTACATGGCTTCAAGGGATTTTCATAGGAATTTGAAGAAGAAAATTCATGCCCATAATTTGAAAATTTTTGGGGCTCCCTTTTCTCTGCTTCTTTACTCTGCAGCAGCGTGTTTCTTTTTACTTGATGCTTGATCACCTTCTTGGGTCCTTTGAATAAGACCTCTATATCTATGAAAGTTGTCAAGGTTTTGAAGTTTGAGGATAATTTTTTGATAATGAGAAATGTAAATTGAGAGTGGATGACCTCATTGAAGGTCCTTGTCCCACTCTTCCTCATTACATTCATCCTCATGTTCAATCTAGAACTCCTTTTTAAAAATTTCCTGGAATTGTCTCTAGGTTTCGAGAATTTGTCAGAATTAATTCAAGCTCATCCACCAGTTATAGGATTTAGGCCCAAGAGATAAGATATTGTCCATAACGTGGTAGCTCTCAGGAGTGTTTTTAAGTTGATGAAGCTCTTGCCATTTATCAAAAAATATCAAGACTGCATCTTTGTTCCTATCTTTTTCCTCTCGTGAGAACTAAGGGGGTTTCACGCCTTTCACAAATGAAAAGATTCTAGGTCCCAAAGAAGTAATAGGTGGAGGATTTGAAATCAAATATTCAGCCCTATTTCATAATGAAACATTACTAGGGATGGGTAAGGAGACATCCTGACCCTTACTCAAAGAAGGATTCCTTGGTCAAATAGACAAGGATCCTAATTGGGTAAGAAGAGCTTGAGGTGGGTGGAACATGTCTAAGATTTTCTCCATCTTACCCTTTACTTCATCTAATGAAGTTCTAAGGGTCTCCATCCCAGCTTTTATCTCTCTAACCATAAACATATCCACTTGGATATCATTTATTTTCTCTTCTAATATGTCTATTCCTTGATAAACATCTACCTCATGCACCTAATAAAGGTACAAGACATGAGACAGCTAGAGAAATAGATACAAATGAAGCATCTACATCTTTTGAGCCTTGAGTTAACTCAAGTGGATGATTCTAAAAGTCTCTAGAGCTCTTGGTGCACTACACTTACCCATGACTCTCACATGACTTGAATCAAAGACCTCCTCCTTGCTACCCATATGACTTAACTACTCAACCAAACTATCTTGCTTGTTTTAGAGAGCACATGCACCTTTGCTTAAGTTTACTCTCATAACTTTGACCCTACATGAGAATGACCAAACAATGTGCGATTTTAGATCTATCCAAACATCCAATGTCCATGTCATAATCTTACTTTATAACATTATCCCCCCTTGGAAAACATTTTTATCCTAAAAAATAGATCTAAACTATAGACACACCCCTGAGCCTCATGTTCTAACTGTAAAGAGAGATGGTGGATGCAATATGAAGATGAGTTGGTGCTGCTACAACTAGCTTCGCACCAGCCAACTGAGACTTCAGAGTTGGTTAGTAGACCCTTTGAGAATCCTAAATCCACAAAAAAAAACACCCAAGTGTTTTGGAACAAGTATCTCAAAAGTTTGAGTCAAGACAGACTAGTTGCAAAATGACTAGCTCCCAAAACTTGCTATTTTTGTACATACACCTACAGGAAAAAATGAACAGTGCTCTCAACTTGCTAGGAATTAGAAAAATTCCTTTTGGACATAGCAAATAGACTTAGATATCTTTCTAATCCAAGTTAAAACACTTCAATTTACTAATTTAATATTGCGAACAAGATTTAGCAAAATTTGGAACACTCCTACCATTTTCGAGGCTATATAGAGATTCGACTAGTGAGTAGAAAAACATATATTTCTCATAAAGGGTAAATCCAATGATCAGGAGATTGTGCAATCATAAACTAGATGCAGAGAGCAATCCAATGCACTTTAAAACTCTAAAAAAGGCTATGTATAGCCCAAGATATGAGCTTCTGAAGTTATTGTTATGAGTGAGTATAGCAGAGAATAAAGCATAGAAGTACATGATGAATGTATAGATTCACATATAATTACCACATTGGCAATGAATACTTACACAATCGGAGTAGAATGATAGATCTATGGACTAATCTCTTCAATCTCTACAAATGAACATGAAGTGGGCATGAATCAAGCCCTCTAATGGCAACCTTCTTCTTGCTCTTTTTATAACTACTTTTGGAGGTAATTTTGAATTTGAATTCAAATAACTTCACCTAAAAGTGATGCTAAGAATTAGGAGATATTCCCTCAGCTGATGGATTTGTGGTTTAAGGTAGTTAGAGCCACAAATTTCTATTTTACATCATGGATGACTTAAGCCATTCTTTCTTTCACAATTACAAGAGATAAAATATACTCTTTTACAAGAGGCATTCATATGTCTACACATATGACTACAAATGAACATAAATCAAATCATATCAAGCATGTAGGCTTGGGTAAAATGCACCAACAGCTCCTCCTCAAGCCTGTTGCTCTAGCACAATGGTGAGAACCACGTTAAGAAGCTTCACCTCCTTAATGTCAATTCGCGGAAGAGGTAGGAGTGATATGAAGATCGTGAATGTGAGATGATGTGAGAGTGAAGGTGAGAAGCATCAAGATGCACACACACATACACACACACAATGAAGAGACAAGCAAGACACAATGGAAGGTGGGAAATTAGCTCTATTACTCAAGAACACTATTACAAGCTCAAAATAGCTCTAAGCTCACACTGACCAACCTCCAAAATGAGCTCTCTAGCTCTTTTTATAGTTTCTAGACTAGTTTTGACCGGTTTCACATCTAGTGACCGGCCTAGTTAAAAAATAGGTCCTAGATGCTATTTGGAAGGATAAACGGTGACTAAAAATAACGAAAATTGGTACGCGCATTCTACCTAAGCTCCTCAAGCTCGAGGACTCCTCGGCTTGCACAAAATGGAGCTATGGATTACAAAATGGGGTTTTCTATGTTACATATGTTACAATTAGTGATAAAAATCACTGTTGAATGTTTTGAAAAGTGATAAAAAACATATTTGTTTGAGAGATTGATCCGACTGGCGCCCTGCTCTGTCGTTACATGCTTCCGTGGCGTCTGTGCCTCTGGCTGCTTCCAACACCCCCCTCCCTCTCGCTTCTGTCGTCCTCGACAGAACCTTGTTGTGCGGTCTGTCGGATGTAGTTTTGTAGGAGGTCGTGAGCGAGGGTGTGCTCGGATACTCGAATGCCTCGGGCTAGGTCTACCTCGAGCTTCTCCCAATTAACTGGTTGTGGTTCATCTGATGGTGGGAGTCTGTAATGCGTGGAATACACCAACTGTTCACAGGCAAATAAGTGCAGTAAGTGAGTCGGCCTGCTGATGAACACTTCAGAGTGGTATTCCCAGAAACCGGTGGTGAACATTTCTTCGAATGTTTGCTTGTAGCACGCCGGTAAATACTTGACTCTGCTATGCCAGGCATAACACACCCGGAGCGATGGCGTCGTACTCATGTCATATGCGAGATCCAAGTTGCCATGCTCAAAGCCCGGGGTATTAACATGTGGTGCTTTGACTCGCCAGAAGACTTTAAATATCATTTGCATCATGTCAAAGATCTTGACAGTCATATGCGCTGCGATATCATCCATATATCTCAAGCGAGGGAGCCAGTGACAAATCGTTGCCATCATGTAGCCAATTGTCGGTGGTCCTGTAGGTGGCCTGAAATATGGGTAGTTCAGCCAGTCTTGGCACTGCTTATTGTTTTGTACTTTGATGGCGAAGGCAGTCCAGGAGCGGCGATGTGGCACGGGTCCCCAACATGGGTTGTATTTTAAATGTAAAGGTGCCTTAACCCATGTGCTCATCATTTCAAGGTATTCCTGTAAAAGACGTGTACGCCAATCTGGTTGATAAATAGTGCCTTGTTGCGCATCCAGTGGCAAGTCGTCAGGCTCGAATTGAGTTGCATGTGATGGCTTCTTGCCAGTTCGCTTCTCTATGGCCAACTGGTACTCGGCCATTAGCATGAAGTAAGGTTTGTATTGAAGCTCATGCCCGGATATGTACCTGCGTGGGGCCAATTGAGCAAAGTAGGGAGATTGCAAAATTCTTTCTTCGATCATGGCCATAGCATGTAGCTAGGCCTCGACTCTAGCTGGGTGCGTTGTTCCAATTTCCTCAATAGTCTTCATCCACGCGGGGGTCAGAAGTTCATACGTCATCTGGCCTTCAGCCGTGACTTGTCCGCCTGGGATGGGCTGTGGCTCGTACGCCTCTTCAAATGTTTCCTCCACCGGAATAGTTATGTTCTCGTCGTCAGCTGGGATCTCTGGTTGGGAGTCTGGTCTTGGTGGCGCTTCATAGACTGCAATCCTTGATTCAAGGGTCGATACCTGGGCCCGTAATGAGTTGAGTTCCTCTAGGAGGTCAGGAGAGGGGTCCACAGGTTCTGGTAATTCTGCTGCTACTTGTACTTGCTGTGTTGCCGGTTCTCTGAGCTGTAGTAGCTTGTGATCTTCCTTTAACTTTTGATGCTCTGCGTTCATCCGATCATAGTCCTCGAACAGTCTAACATGGTCTTCTAGCAACATCTTCATTGCTTCGGATGGGATTGCCTTGAATCTGCTAGGACTTAAGGGTTGTTCTGGATGGTCCAATGCCGCTTCCAAATTCTCTCTATTCTGCTCTTGGAGTCTCTGGTTCTCCTCTTTTGCTGCGGCTAGGTGTCTTCTTAGTAAGCCCATGTTTCGTGTTAGCGTTGCATTGCGGACTGTCTGGGCTCGTAATAAATTATCCAAGTCAGCAGTAGCTTCCTTGGTCTTTTCTTCGCTTTCTAGCTCCAATTTGTGATAAGCCTCGCGTAATTCTTGGCATCGGCTGTTCATTGAGGCATTCTCAATAGACAATAAATTAAGCTGCGACTGTAAGTCATTGGTTGTCCTCTGCAGCTGCTGATAATTATCTCCAAGAGATGTGAACTCATCTCTTACTTGCGTCATACACATGAACATTTGTCGGAATGCATTATCTACAATGGGTGATAGTATTAATGGGGTGCTAAATGAAGATGCAGTTGGTGTAGATGCAACGGGAATGGGGAATGGGGATGGGAAGGTGGATGATGTAGTGATTGTTGAAAGTTGTGATGTGCCTAAAAATGTTTGTGCCGTGAGTGAAGGTAGTGATGGTGCAGTGGGTGGTGAGATGTCCATGTCGATGGACGTATCTAGTGCGGTGACCGTGAATATGGGTGTGATCGTGGGTGCGCGTGCTGGTGTAAATACGGGATTTACAAATGTTGAGGGGTAGTTTACAGGGGGGCTGGCTGGAGCAGCTTGGTGGAAAGGGGAAAGAGGGGTTACAGTGGGTCGGGGCGGTGAGACGGGGGAGAAGGTTAATGGCGGGGGGAATGGGAAAAGGGGTCTTGGAGTTGTGGGGAAAGATGGAAAAGATTGATGAAGGAATGGGTTGGGTAGAAAGGTGGGTGTGGGAGGGGGTAGACTAGGGCTAATGGGCGCGGGAATTGTGGGGTGAGTGGTCGTAAAGACGGTTTCTGCAACACCACCGGCGAATGGAGATGTTGGTCTGGGGGAAGGAGGGTGAATAGGGGAGGCTGGATGGACTGGCGGTGAGAGAGGAGCGGTTGGGGTGGTCGGTGCTACTGAGGTTTGTACAGTTGTAGCGCGAGGTGGGGAATCTACAAAGATTGTTTCTACGGGTAATGAACTTTCGGGGATGAGGCGTGCCTCCCTGGCTTGTTCTGAAGATTGTGCTCCGGTTGGTACACGAATGTATTCGTCGGGCTTTGAAAGTAATCGTACTCTGCGGGGGTCAAACTGTGGCAGTGGCTTTCGTTGCAAGTACCTGAGTGCCTCGTTGGAGCCTACTGATTGGACTAATTCTTTGAATCCTTTGATATAGGCGTCTTTGAATCCGCCTGTGACAAGTTCTTGTTCTATTATTTTTTGGCTCTCTTCCTCTGTCAGCTTCTTGCATGCCCAAACTTTTTCCATAGTTCTATACAGCTTCTTGATAGCTAGTGTGTAAGCTGCTGCCTCGTAAGTTTCATCTTCATGGGTACTTGTATCGCCATGTGTGTCGGTTTGTTGGCCTTGGCCATCTGTCTGTTCCTGCTCTTGGGATTCATGTGTTCCCTGGCTAGCTTCATCGTCTCCTTCGTCGTCATCGGTTGCTGTTCTTTCGTCATCAGAGCTGGACACGACCTGTCCTTGTGGCTGATCCCTGGGTGTGGTAGGGTAGCTAGGCCTTTCAAATTCTTGAGAAAACAATTGTCCTTCTGAAAACTGGAACTCATTGGAGAATGCATCGGGCATCTCAAAATCAAAGGTTTGGTCCAGTGGCTCTGCTTGTCCTGGTTCTAAATGCGGTATTGGAAAAGAGAAAGCTTCCGCACCAATAGTGGTGGGAAGTTCAGCTGCTGTGGTGATAGGTTCTGTGGTTGTGGCTGCTTGGGGTGCGACAGTACTGGTGGTGCCCTCCGTTACCACTGGTCTAGATAACGGTATACGAATTGGTTGTACTGTGGGAGTGGCTGCTGTTGGTGACTGCTCTGGAGATGGTTGTGGAGAGGGTGATTCTAGGACTTGTAGGCACGGGATAGTACCTCTCATCCGCTTTCCGGCTCTGCCTTTGCTAGACTTTCTTGCCTTCCTAGTGGTGCCTTTAAATGCTTTCAGTTCCTCACTGGTCATGGCACGCTCTATGGGTAAATCATATGCCAAGCACATATATATGATTCTGGTGAGGGCGCAGCATCCATTGATTACCTTCTTTCGCTCCCATCGATGTTGTGCCAAATAGAGTTGATCAATGATCCAACTGGCTAGATCAACTGTTTGCGGTCCAGTACATGCTAAGTACAATCCAAACCAGATTCTCTTGTGGGGCATTGTAAAACGATCCTGAGCTGGGAAAGCAAAATGCTGCATGCA
Organism: Ceratopteris richardii; assembly: GCA_020310875.1. Lineage (NCBI taxonomy): Eukaryota > Viridiplantae > Streptophyta > Polypodiopsida > Polypodiales > Pteridaceae > Ceratopteris > Ceratopteris richardii. Next base: position 119,678,233 of record CM035429.1, on the reverse strand, counting down.
TATCCGTAATGGCTTAGAAAGCTCAGGTGTTATAGCAGAAATATCCTCCCACTTAGTTACGTCACCACGCTTCATCTGCTCTGGGACTAGCCGTTCTTTCTCCGTTGGAGTGTGTGTTCCATGAATCTTGATGGCAGCTCTGATTAAATCCTTCGAAAGATAAAACCTTTTGTAAGGTGGATCATCCACTAAAGAGGGCAAAATAAAGGTTCCTGGGATGTCCTTATTTTCTGAGGCCAGCAAAGTGGTGATTAAGTAATAACACCTATAAAAGTCAGGTTTGGGCAGAGGATCACTGAAATACTCCGTGAAGCCGGCTCTAGCCCAAACATGAGTTAAGTCCTGGGTGTTCTGTAGGCCTTCGAATTCTCTTGAGAAGAATTGATACTTGCCCCATGTGCGGTCATCAAATGTCATATTTGCTTCAAAAATGAAATCAGCGTCTGCTAAGGGTCCTGCTAGGCCTTGAAACCAGTGAGAGTTACGGTGTATCTTCTCTGTGTATCCCATAGGTGGGTTATCGATTGGCATGGGTCCCGGAAATCCTTGGAACTCTGGCAGTGGAGCGGTCGGGTGGGATTCTGCGCGTAAAACATTGAGGGGCACCGCAGCCACGCTGGGGCCTGCTTCCGATGGTCCTGCTTCGGTTTGCATGATGACTGATGAGCTAATGGAAAAGATCTGCTACAAAAGATTAACACATTAGTATGGAAATTAATTATGATCCCATTAAGGTGAGACCGCAATCCCTTTCCATAACCGATGTGTAACCCGTGTAGCCAAGTGTCGTGAAGTGATTGATGCAATGATTATTTGCAAAACTAATGCAGGTCTCTAGACACCTACATGCTTCAGATTATGCATACAATTCTTGATGAGCTTTTATTATGCATGATGTGGGGTTATGGTGTGTGAATTTATACAAGGTTTGGTTGAGGGTGAATTATTACAAGGGTGGAGTTTAAACAGGGTGGGAGAATTGTTAGATAATGGGGTACAAGAAGACGTCTGGATACGTTTCGGTATCCATTTCCTAAGAGTCTTGGAGTGGGTGGTATGTTTCTGCTGAGGGACGAAAAGTGGTATCGGGTTCGGTGGTATTGAAGGATGAAAAGAATTCTGAGGGGCATATGTTACATGGCTAGAGGGTTGGGCTATAATACATTGTTTGGGTACCCAAATCTGCATGGGTGTGGTCTATGGATAAGATATTTCTTGGCGATCCAAATCTGTCGAGTACTGGTACGTGTAGAAGAAGATCGAGGGGACTTTGGATGCGAACTCTGCTTCTGTTGAAACTTTGTCCTGTTCCCGTCTGCATTGCTGCCAATAGCCTGTGGTTGCTATCCTTTTGGCACCCATATTTGTCTCGTGCCACTTGTTCTGTGATGTTGATACTACTGCTTTCTTTGCCTTGTCGGGTGGTGTCGTCGGTCTGGGTTCCTCTGTTGTGGTTGACTCCTTCGAGGTTGGGTTTGAGAGGTCCATTGGACGCTCTGCTTTGGAAAAGAAGGGAGATCCAACACTTGCGTGACCTGCCCATTAGGAAGTGATTCGTTCTTTATCTTTAATCTAGGCCAGTCCGCAGCAAGTTTGGAAGGATGAGCACCGTAGGGTGTTGTGCTCATTTGGCCGTTGATGCAACCCACCTGACCGCTGATTGTGTTCAACTGCCCTAGCGGTTGGGTAGCTGCCCCTTCTAGTTTGCAGGAAGCCCCAGGGAAGATCTCTTGTCGTCCTTCTGATTGACAATTGTCCCTAGCCAAGCCCGAGTGGGTTGGTGTAGACGTAACGTGACTGGTCTGACCCAAGATCTTCCGGTCTTCCGTCGCATGCATTTCATAGGATCTAGGGTTACAAACCTCAATTGGAATGCCGTTAGGGAAGTCCAGCAGTATTACTCGCTTCTGTTCTAAGGTTCCAATCTGTAAGGAGCCTTGTCTAAGATTTAGGTCCACTGAATGATCGTATAGCCAATCTTGGCCAAGGATTAGGGGTTCTATCAGGTCGTCATCATGGCACACTAGTAGCTTCGCTGTCATGGTGACATCCTTAATGAGGATAGGAAGGTCCACCTCACCCATGCAAGGGGTTTCCATGCCTCCTAGCCCTATGAGGTATGCCTCAATTGGCCGCATTTCTATTCCTGAATCCTTGTAGTGGGACCATCTAATCGCACTAGTCGCAGCACCTGAGTCAATTAAAGCCCTGAGCTCTTGGCAAGGGTTGCCATGCTCTAGCCTGACTGTAATGAATGGTCTCCTGTCCACTATGCTAGGATGAGTTCGTGACTTTACCTCACACATAGCCATGGGATATCTGGGTGTAGTTTCCAGATGGTTATACTGTTCTTTCCCTAGTCCTTGTCTTCTTAACTTCATGCGTTTAATGCGTTCTATTGCTTCTGCCTGAGCTTCCGCTCGTATTCTATTTTCTTCCTCCTTACGCTTCTTTGCCAACGTGAGTCGTCTAAGCATATCCTCAGTAAGAGGTTCCTGATATAGCCTGACTCTACAGCCACTAATATAATTAGGCATTATATCTCCTTCTAAAGTGGCTAATTGTACTGCTCCACTTGTTGAGAGTCTGTTAATGATCATAGGTCCATAACCTCGCTTTTCTAACTTACGTGCGTGTTGTTTCAGCGTATATACTAGAACTAAATCTCCTTCTTTTAGGCCTTTATCGTTCACATGTGCATCAAAATATGCTTTCTGTCGCTTCTTCGCTGCATATATTCTTGCTGCTGCCTTGAGCCTGGTTTCTCCTAATCGTTCCAAGTCCATTATTCTCGCTGATAATTCATGGCCGGTCCACTGATGTTCTTGTGCAACCTTAAGGGTCGGTATCAAGAAGTCCAAAGGAAGCACTGCATTCTGACCAAAAACCATCTGAAAGGGAGTTACATTGAGTACGGTCTTGTAGGCCACTCGATATGCCCAAACAGCGTGGTGTAACTGTTTGTCCCAATCTGAACGTTTGTTGTTCACGAGTTTCGTCAGTACGTTACAAAGGATCTTATTAGTGCTTTCAGCCTGACCATTGGCCTGAGGATGATATGGTGCGAATTTCTTGTGAATCACCATAAAATCCTGTAACAAATATTCAATGACTTGGTTTAGAAAGTGAGTGCCTCGGTCGCTCACTAACTCTATAGGCAGTCCATATCTTGTAAAGACATTCTCAAATAAGAATTTTGCAGTCGTGTGTGCATCATTCTTTTTTGTGGCTTTTGCCTCTACCCATTTCGTCAGATAATCTGTGGCAACAATAATGTATTCCGCATGTGTACCTTTTGCAGGGGGGTTAATGGGTCCTACAAAGTCTATACCCCACTTTGAAAATGCACGTCCGCCCATCATGGGTTTCAATGGCATTTCATCTCTGCGAGTAGGAAACTGAGTTCTTTGGCACACATCACATCTCTTTACATAGGTATGCGCATCCAAGTGAAGAGTGGGTCACCATAATCCTGCAAAGAGGATGGCTTTGATTATCCTATCGGGTCCAAAATGACCTCCTGCAACACCTTGGTGTGCAGTCTCTAGTATGCTCAGATAATCACTCTCATGAACACATTGTCTTAGATATCCATCTCGTCCTCTTTTGTATAGGTTATCGCCAATAAGTGAATAGTCTTGAGCTTCCTGCTCTAGACTGCGTTGTCGAGCTAAGGTCATACCTTGAGGGAATGTCTTCGTCCTCAAGTATGTCACTAATTGTTCACTCCAGTCTGGTGTGAGAGACACATGATATAATGCAGCATGTTCTACTGGTGGTCTTTCACAACAAACGTTGCATTCCTTACACAACCTGTAGACATCTGCTTCCATCGTAGGCCAATATACTCCTAATCTATGCAGAGTCTGTAATGTTCGATGTTTTGAATGATGTTGCTTTAGTGCACCTATGTGTGCTAATTGCAACCAATTCGCATGTTCTGATTCATCTACACAACAAGCAAGAATCTTTTGATTATCCTGTTTATATATGCTTCCTGCCATTATTTGGTATCTCTGAGACTTGGTAATCTCTCCCTCTTTGATCTTTATCCTAGGATTCTTGGGTCCATAAGTGAGAATAGGGACTATAGGTTTAGCCCATTCTGGTGCTATCTCAAGATTAAACAAATATGCATCTGGTAACTCATCCACTACTCCTTGAGGAGCTTCTCCTGAGGTTAATCTTGAAAGGTGGTCAGCTCTAAGATGTGTCTTTCCTTTTCTGACTACGACTTCAAAATCATACTCCATGAGTAATAGGAACCATCATATTAATCGTCCGGTGTTACACGGTTTGTTGACTAAGTACAATAGGGCTTGATGATCTGTAAAGAACTTGAATTTGTTGGCCAACAAGTAGTGCCTAAACTTCTTTACCGCGTAGATCATCCCTAATCCTTCTCGTTCCGTCGTGGTGTAATTTCTTTCTGCTGCGTTCAATTGTCTACTCGCGTAAGCTATGGGGAGATCTATGTTACCTTCATTCGTGGGTTGTGCTAACACACATCCTATGGCGTAATTGGATGCATCCACATGTACATGGAATGGCTTACTCCAATCTGGGGTAGTCAATATAGGTGCTGAGCACAAGCGTCGTTTAAGTTCATTGAATGAATTTTCACATTCATTTGTCCATTCGAAATTGGTTAAAAGAGAGTACAAAGGCTTGGCTATGATTGCATACATGTGTATGAATCTCCTATAATATCCGCAATGGCCCATAAATGCCTGTACCTCTTTCACAGTAGTTGGTCTAGGTAATTCTGCAATTACCTTCACCTTTTCTTCATCCGTAGAGATTCCATTTTTTGACACAATGTGTCCTAGAATTTTGCCTTGTCTGACCATGAAAACGCACTTTTCTGGGTTCAAACAAACCTGATATTCTCGACATTTGTCAAATATTTGTCTTAACTCTGGAATATGTGTCTGTCTTACATTTGAATGAGCACATAAGTCATCGACATAAACTTCCAAACTCTTGCGTAAGAATTCCTTAAAAACATGACACATGAGTCGCTGGAAAGTGGCGGGTGCATTTGTTAAGCCAAATGGCATCACACGAAATGCAAATATGCCCCATTCAGTGGCAAATGCCGTCTTGTGTTGATCTTCTGGAGCAATGGCTACTTGATTATAACCTGAAAAACCTGATCTTCTGGAGCAATGGCTGTTGGATGCTTGATTTATTTATGCATTACTCGGCTAGATATTCAGTTTGCTGTCTCACAGATGAGCAGGTTTATGCATTGCCCAGGAGTCACTGATTGGAAGGCGGTTAAGTGCATCTTTCGCTACTTGAGTGGTACTCGGCTACTTGGGTTGTTTTATCCCAAGGGGGGATCACTACCGCCAGATTTGCATGCTTTTGTTGACTCAGATTGGGCTGGTTGCTATGACACTCGTGTGTCCACCAATGGTTTTTGCTTCATGCTTGGTAGCTCATGTATATCTTGGTTGAGCAAGAAGCAGCCTACTGTGGCCACTTCCAGTTGTGAGGCTGAATATAGGGAAGCTTTCATAGCGAGTGTTGAGTGTGTGTGGTGCAGACGCCTTATGGCTGATTTGGGTGTTGGTCAGTCTTCTGCCACCACCATCTTCACTGACAGTCAGAGCGCATTGGCAGTTGTGAGGAACCCTGTGTTCCATGCTCGCACTAAGCACATTGAGGTGCATTATCACTATGTCAGGGAGAGGTTCTCTGCTGGGGAGATCAGCTTGGTATATGTGCCCATGCAGGAGAACATAGCAGACCTTTTCACGAAGGCTCTGCCTAGGGAGAAGTTTGAAGCTTTCCGCAAAGCTTTGGGCTTACTTCCTTTTGTGGAGTGATTTCCACATAGCTTGGCACTTCCTTATACATGAGTGCCAGCTCCTTGTTCACCGCATCACTCCCAGGGGGGATTTGTTGATATATTTAGGTAGTGATGTGTGCGAACACACTAGGACCGCTGGGGCACTTTTTTCCCTCTTTAGGAGGTTTTTTTCCCTCGGCTTGTATGTACGCCTATTGCCCTAATGGGCTACTTATCTTTGTACATTCTCTAGTAATACATTCAGTATTGTGTGTTGTGCTCCAAGCTTCTTCTTCTTCCTTGTGCTGTTCGTGTGCTTCCACAGAAGTCTAGCTCCAACAAGTGGCTTTCCCACATTTCCCCCTTCTTCTTCTTCTTGACTGTTATCCAGAAGTGAAAAATAGTCTCCAGCCTTCTCTGCCTTTGAAGAAATAGGCCGCCATGAACTTTCCCCCCCTTGATCTGCTAGATGCCTCTATTATTTTCCCCCACAAACAAGGGGAAAAGAGAGCGATTCCCTTTGCTGCTGCGGGTTCTAACCCAAGATGACCACACTTCTTCCCTTGCTGGATGTGCCCCTTCCCTTCGTCATATACGCGCTCCCATCCTCCTCAATCATAGCCGAAGCCTCCTCGATGCCCCCTTCGTCACCTGCACATAGACCACACTGCCTCGTGGCAAGAGAGAGAACAGCCATTGCCTCCTGTGACAGGACTCGCTGTAATAGCCGATTTTACATTCTATACCTCCCCCTTTTGTCCTTTGTTGCTCAGCGGACGAAAAGAAGCAGCCCCCCAACACCTAACAACCAAAAGTTGTTATGCTTTTCCCTTTGTCCTACTTCTGACAGAGGGTCGCCCTTCCACTGCCATCCCCTTTTTTTTCTCTCAGCCATCTTGAACACGACAAAAGCTGGTACTTAGAGCAACATCCTCTTTAATATACCCTGTCCTGGAGGAAACGGCTTTGTGACTTGTGGAGAAATTGTATACCTTCTTCTTGACATGGCAAATGTACCAGAAGCAATGTTAATCAATGCCCACGCAGCTTCTTTCTTTACATCGAACTCAGCATTGGCCAATAGAGATACCAAAGAAGGAATGATATTCGCATCAATCACAGCCTGAATCTGCTCTTTGTTTCCTGACAATCAATCATAACCTGAGTTTGTGCATCATCTCCTGTAATGATGTTACCTATAGTCAAATAACATCTCCAAGAGTTTGCGACACACCCCTATCTCAATTGCATAGCAAAAGTTTGAGAAAGTCCATGTTGTATTTCTTAGCATCCAGAGCTTCCATGTATTCCTTGCATAATAATCCCCAATAAAAGCTGACATTTCAGTCTCCATGTCATATGTAGTTTGAAACCAGTAAGGAGCACCATGAGCCTATTCAATAGCCTTAGCAAGGTGATGCTTCATAACAATGCATGCTTCATACGGAAACGGATTTATAAATTGATCATCTGTTAAACCGAATGCTCTTGTTAAATCATCATCTATTTGAGTACTTTTCCATAAAATATCCGCAGCAACAGGATCATCACAACATGTAAACTTTGAGCGTTTCAATGTTTCCAAAACTTGTGGTAAATCTGTGTATACTGTTAGCACTTGATGATATGAACAAAAGTGTTGGGATCTGGATAGATTCCTTCAAATTGCATCTGCTCAAAACAAGTGATTGCATCTTGAACATGCTCATATTTTCCATAACCTGAACTCCAAACACTAAGGGCATTCCCCTCTGAGCAAGATGTCGTCATGTAGTTGCAAATACCTCTCGTCAACCATTCGATCAACTCTTCAAGTACTTGCAATCAAACAAATTCCACTTCCAAATACAAACATATTAGTGCATAAAAACCAACCATTTCCTGAGCTAATAGTAGTACATCAAGAGAACTACACAAAAGGAACTCGATCAAGATCTGCAGTTCAAGATGGACACATTTTCTTACACACAGGAAGAATTTGATAAGGCAGATCCGGTTTGGAGAAGGAAGTTTTTGGAAAAGAATCCTACTTTACAGGTGCACTGGGAGTCCGCACCATATTCACTACAAAGAAATCCATCTTTTTGCCTAGTCCCTAGAAGATGAACCCGCCACATAATTACTTACCTACGGAAGAGTACATGGTACACACATAATCAGTGGCTCAACTATCCATTATTACCAAACCCGCCACATAATTACCTACCTATGGAAGAGTACATGGTACGCACAATGCTACTTACAATTTCGAAAGTATTTAAACATGCGCAATATATGTTTTGAACTTTATCAGAATCAATCAAGGAGTAGACACTCTCATTTTTTATCTATCTATCACACCAAGCCGACTTACAATAATGGTGATATACTCGTGGTTAATGTTCTTACCGAGTCCATACATGCAAACATTCGAGGAAGCTTTCTTTACATGAGTTTTTGAAATAGATTCGAAATTTTTGTTAAAATGACGTCCAACTTGAATGCTAGATTGTTGGCCTATGAGCTGAGCTTCTTTGCACATCACAGATAGGCACCAGATGATGGAGTAAAGTTAGCACAATGGAAGGAATTAATGATATCTGAAGCCAATTTTTTGAATCAAAGAGAGCAAAAATTCATTCAAACATACTCACATCACCACAAACAACCTATCGTAGATGATAGAGTTTAGGAGGAGGGACGTGTGGAGGGAGAATCAAGTAAAGAAGAAGAAAAAAATAAAAAAACAAAACAACTCAATAAATAGAACCACCCTCTACCCAAAGCCTCGTAGAGGCACGTATCAGGCTTCACATGCATGAGGCTGCAATACGAAAGAAGGAGGTCCCAAAGAGGTGTACAAAGATTAAATGTAGGACCTTTGAAGCATCAACCAAAAGACAGCAACAGGTGCAATGCGTACCAAATGGTGCATGCGATAAAAAGAGGTAAACAAGCTTCAACAATACAACAGGGCCAGATGTGTGAGACCAAAGATTTATCAGAAGGCCAAAAGTTAGAAAGAAGTAGAGGTTGAAAAGAGAAAAAGAGTGACTAAGAATATCACATTCTTAGCCACTAGATGCATGCGTGGCAGCCCGAATTATCACCCCAATGTATGAATGTACGAAATACTAAGGGCCTGTACACAAAGGACTTAGGATCAAATAAGATAACAAATTGTCTGAAGGTCCTAACTCTCTCCTCATCCACTAGGTGCGTGTGGTGAAAAGAGCTTAATAGGTATCAACGATAACACAACAACCCAGATTTATGAATGTAAAGAATACCAAGGGGAAAACAAAAGAAACAGATTTAAGATCGGATAAGATAACAAATTCTCTGACACTCCTAACCACTTCTTCGACCACTGGGTGCATGTACTAAAGAACTATAAGCAAGCCACAGACAAGAAGCAAATCTTTTCAAGGGATGACAAAGACAAAGAGGGGGAGAGTGTTGCAGAGTAAAGAAGCACAAAAAAGGGAGCCCCAAACAAATTCAAATTATGGGCACAAATTTCCTATGAAATTCCCTTGAAGCAATGTAAATACACTAGAGGATTCCTCTAGATGCATAAACCCTAGAGATTGTGACATATTCCTTGTAACATAGTAGGAAATTAGTGTTCTTCAATAAAAGTGGTGGTCTCTTGTGTGAAAAGGACCAACTTTAGGGCACATGTATATAAATCACTTGGCGACTCTTGTAAATAACTTTTTGCCATTGTGAGAATTGAAGCACATTTTCGAATTCGGCTCTTGCTTGCTGATTATCTCCTTCTCCAAGAGCTTTTGTGTGTGTGTGTGTGCAATGCTTAAAATGTGTGTGTAGGACTGTTGTCTACCCCTTCCCATCGTTTTTGAACTACTGAAGTGCGTGTGTGTGCCTTGAGGAGTCATGGAATAGGTGTTGGTGTTTCCCAGCATTCACTATTTTGCTCATAACTTGAAGTAGATTTGTCAGATTCTATTGGAGATACAACCAATAGATGCCTCTTGTCAAGAGCTTCGTAATGAATCTAGTATTGACCATATTCGGAGTTTGAAGTTGAGAGAAACGTTCAAATTTGTGCTTACCATTGTAAATAGTATCACGACGAGCATTTTCAGAGAACTAGTGAGTCAGAGAGGTAGTTGAGACAAGTTACATGCATTGTAGTATTGATACTTCACTTACCATTATGTGTGCATATTTCTTCATACAATTGGTACGTCTAATTGTTTGGATTGATAATTAAACGTGTATTGATCCACCACTATATGCACTTGTGGGGCGATTGAGGTACAATCTCATCGACACAAGTCCCTAAGACTTCACGACTTAGGTGTGCACACCCCCAGAAGCTTAAAAGATGTGATGTCAGAGAGGTATGATGTCCAATATTTGATGAAGACTGATAAATCTGTTTTGCTCAAGAGTTTATAATGTCAAAGAGATACGCTCTCCGTCATTTGATGAGGGATGATAATTTTTTTTTTTGAAGAGTTTCTAACTCTTTCATGTTTTTTGTTTGGTAAAATGATGAATTTTAAAATGTTTTCCAAGAACTACTGGGTTAGCATAAGTATTTTTTTGAAATGTAATTGCAAAAAGTTAAATTGGAAACCTATTTCCATGTGAATGTGTGAGATATGTGTCGCCATATGTAAATGAACCCTTGAATATGTGACAACATTTCATATATGCATGGAATTTATGGGAAATATTTATTTCTATAACCATTTTATATTTTGTGCATGTGACTGTAAAACACTTGTGTGTGAAACTATTAACAAAAGAAATAAAACATTAAAATCATAAAAGAAAAAGTAAAATGTAAATAAAACAAAAAATACGCGTGTGTTTAACAAATTCGTGTGTGTATGTGTTTGATTCGCATGTGCATGCTTTTTTTTTTATTTTTAATGGAGGTTCGGCCGAGGTCTACTCCCCCGGACTTTAACTTTGAAATTGCAACTGTACAAGGAAGGGCATAGTACCCATGGGACCCCCCTTATCCCACAAGAACAGGGGTTTACAACAGTGGGTTGAACGGCGGTCACAACTACCGCAGGGCTAGTCAAACAATGGCACATCAACCATATGCTTCATCATTCCAAATTATACATGTCCCTTACATGTGGCCGGCAGGGATTGAACCCTCGCCCCCGCCTCAAGAGGCAAGAGGCCCAACCAGCTGCCTTAACGGCCTGGGCATGCTTGTGAGTTGAGTGTGTGTGTACATTTATTTGTGTGTGCATGAGTGAGGTGCGTTTCACATAAGGCGGAGGCACATGATAAATACAGTCCTCCGCCATTCATTGCATGTCACGTGGCTCTGTGTATTCACACAAGACCGGAGGACCTTCATCACACCTGCGCTAGCTCATGAAACGTTCAACTCAAAAAAGTACCGAACCCCCTCCTCCGCCCCTATCGTGCCCTGTGCAAAGATTGGAACACGTGTAAAATATTTTATTTTTTTGAAAATTTTTGATGATTATGATGGTTAGAATTCAACATTTTGCCGCAAATTTCCATGCTTTTATCTATTCAGATAAGATGGCGGCACACTAATACGTTTTTGTATGTTCCATCTTATGTGTGAATAAGTGCATGGTGGCACTATGTACCTCTGATTATTTCCGGCTGGAATTTTGATATTTGTCATCTAAGTTCCGTCGCTCTTATCTGAAACCACCCTGAGTGTATGCATTTTTGGTAGTGTATGCATTTTTGGTGCATGAGTGTGCATGCGCATGTGTGCATGTGCATGTGTGCATGTGCATGTGTGCATGTGCATGTGTGTTTATATAGAAGACTGAGTGGGCATATGGTGGGCTCTTTTCGGCTTTTTATGTGAAGGCTTCATCGATAGGATAGGACCCAGGAGAGGGAGAGAGAGAGGCACATGGATGTTTTTGTGGGTGGCTGGATTACACTTTTTGGGTTACTTGGTGGAGCATCAAGGGCACATGTACAATAGTTTCAATGAACTCTTGTCACCTAAGGTAGAGGCACACTTATCTACAGGTCTTTGATTGATTCTCTTATATATGCAACTTTAAAAGGTGGTTCTCTTAGTGTAGGTGGCCAAATTGAGTGATTCTTGTTGTCTTGCGAAGCTTACAACTTGTACTATATAAGTAAATCAGTTTTTCTACAATTTTTAATGAGAAAACCCCATGCAAGTAGGCGTTTTTGCAGATCTTCTTTCTTGTGTCTATCTGGTGTCTCATTAGAGACATACCTCTCTTCAAACTTTCATATCTCAGTTGTTATGAGGTCTTTTTGAGTGATTTCACTTGAAGGAGTTTCCTTAGCTCTCATTCTATTTATATCAAAATTTGGCATAGATATTTGAGTTTTCATGCTGTTATACATCAATTTTCAATTCGGACAGTTAGTCGTACCTTGCTGTTGCAAGCCTCCACATAACTTGACTTTAAGCTATTTGTTTGGGAGCTATACTCCACCTTTTTTGATGTTTTTTGTTTCTAAATCATGCTACTTAGAGTCTACTTTCAGAATATATAATTAGTTTTGAGAAATTATGTGCAGAGAGTTTCTAGTGGATATTTTTCTACAATCACCTATTTCTGTTTTCGTGAAAGTTTGGAGGAAAGTTTGATTTCTGAAGTTTGGAAATATTTGTTTGATCTTTTGAAGATCTTGGGAGGTCTCATCACTTTCGTTGTGTACTTTGATGTTTAGAAGTTTGTAAACATAACACTATTCGGTATTCGTGTTGCCAGTACATGGATTTACCAATGAAATCCTCTTGAGGCTTACCTTATAGGATTAGGAGGTGTGAAAACCCCTTGCATAGGCGATGTGGAACTTGCCATCTCAATTCAGAATGCTCCTATGACAATCAAAGTGCTAGTATGTCATGATGAGGACCTCACTGAGTCTCTCATATTGGATCAAGACTGAATCTATGATCATGCAATTAACTTAAACCTAAGAAGTCAGCTTCTTTAGGTTTGGGTATGTGAAAAATGTCTCACAATAGAATTATAGAATTGCATGGTCACTGATATAGGTCTCACATAGGTTCTTAGTTCTACTAAGACTAATCTTGGAGAAAAAGATGTTGTATGTGTCCAAAGCTCTGTGATGTAGAAAAAGTCAATCATTGAAGAAGAGACTCAAGAATATATGGATCTTCCTTCTATTCCAAAGATGAATGTGGTAATAATAGCTCAACCAATGAGACAAGCCAAGCATCACAAGACGATTGGTACATCGAGCAGACATACATAATCTAGTAGAAAAGTGATTCTTGGCATGAAACACATCTGGGCACAAAAGGCTGAGCTACCAATTGCTCCCATGTGATCAAAACCACTACCGAAAAAGCAATTGAAAAGGCCAAGGAATGCAGCTATAAAATGTGGAATGCCATCTCGAAGAATACTCAATATTTGGGTACCAAAGCAGTTGATGAAGGTAGATCACAATAACTCACAAATTTGGGTGCCTAAGACTTGCTTAAGAGCCCATATCTCTACACATGAGCTCTTGGGTTCTAGCTAGTCACAATCCATACCAAGCATCAAGAAACATACACCAAAAGCTATTCTAACTAAGTCACCATGTAAAGCTTTTCCTAGAAGAGCTTGGAAATGGGTACCTAAAAAGTCCCATAACCAAGTTAAGTCATCATCAAGAACCATGTATAAACATAAATGTCAATCTTTTAATCCCATATGGGTGTATTGGAGATCCAAGCATTGTAAATTACCACCTAAACCAACCATGTAATATACCTGTACACTATTAGAAGCATGCCAAGCTAATGCATTGCCCAAGTATACATCTAGGCCACACACTAACTAACATTCTCACTACATCACACACTCATCACTTACATAATCACTAACTCCACACACAGAGATCAAGGGAGACATGTTGGTATTGTAAAGGGAACAAGGCCTCATTAGGTTTCTTAGACAATACTAATATGTTCTTCTTATTCTATCAGATTGACAAAGAACATCACTCATATTAGTAAGCCATGGCTGAAGCAGGGCCGAGGTCCCAACCCATTAACTTCAATAACATACCCATTTTGGAATCTCCCATTGAAAGGCTAGTAGATTTTAGGAATTGGACAGTCATCCTAATTCAAGATCCCCCTGGTGGTCAAACAAAATGGGTAAAGAACCATTCACATTAGTTCAATGAGTTAGCTGGACCCCTTTGAGATGCTACACACATCTGGGAGTCCAAGTGTGAATTCAACAATGTTTGGGGTGGATACCAATTTTTCAACCATGAATTTGAGCAGCTCCAAAACACATTGGAGTTACAAGCCATTTGGCAGAGAGTTGGGTTGATAGACTATTTCAATGAGCCTTTGCCCAAGCCAAACTTCATGAGATGCTACTATTTGGTTTAGACTTTACAACCAAGTACAATTAAATATGTATCCGCCATCTTTGTGATTCCTTCTCTATCACGTAACAATGAGATGAAGAAGTTCAAGCTCACCTTGAAGTTATTAAGAGAAGCTCTTAATATGCAAGGTGTGTATATTCCCTCACACAAGGAGGTTAATACTAGAAAACATGAAGAACAAGAATATAACAAAGCTAGAGGAAACCATGATGCCGAATATTTCAATGCCACTTAGGATGTGCAAGTAGCACTTTGCTTTCCCCAAATAGGATTTTTTTACCCAGCCTCACAAGCAGATATGGTTCACTTTATATTTGGCAGAAACCACAAGGTTACCCATCAACCTCCCTATCGGGATCATTGAATAGCTTCATGTAGCGAATAGCAAATGGTTCCACAAAATATATTGAATGGGTGTCACATAATTAGATGCAATATTAACAAGTGTCTATCCTATGATGTATCGATCTAGAGAGCCTTGAGTTCGTCTAGGATTCAATCATTCAAGAGTCAAAAAGCTTTTGCACCCCAACAAAAAAGGATGAGAGGAACACTTCCATGTGCACAATTGCGAGGTGCAGTTTTGAGTCCAGACATTCACTGATAGGGGAAAGACTTGTGCAACCCTTCATAATCCACCTTGCATGCTGCAGCAGAGATGGAGCATCCACTACACAACCAGCTGCCCCTCCTCTGCTCCTTGAGTTTGAGTTCCAAGTACCTATTGAATTAAAGGAATTAGGTACTTTTGATTTTGAGAAGCTTCTTCACCATGTTTCCCTGATAAATATGAAACAAAACAACAACCAACTAGGTAGGAGGAACAACAACCCACAATAGAAGAACAACAACATCAGGAAGAAGAGAAACAAGAGAGACAAAAGCCGGACAAAGATGAGGAAGAAGAAGAGGAAGGAGCACTTTCCTACACAGCTCAACTCAGATGATAATGAAAAATGATGGAAAGCATTCAACCTAGAGGCCGAATTTCAGTGCAAAGAAGTCGCGTACTCATGGAACAACTCCTTGAAGCTAAAGAAGTTACAATGCCCACCCTTATATTTTTGGTGCAAAAGAATCTAAGCCTACATACTTGGATAACTAGCATGTATTTCATATAGTCACATATGATCACTCCCTTGTAAAAGTCACTTTACCTTTTATCTTTGTAAAAGTGCCTATGCTTAATGCACTACTCTCATGAGGAGTTAGGAGGAATCAAATCTCAGATTACTTGGTAAGTGACTGATGAGAGAATAAATCCTATAGTTTAGGACCTCACTTTATGGTGAGAATTTGAATTTGAATTTGAATTCACTACAAAAGAGGATAAAAAAGTTCACGTGTAAGAGCCCGACTAGGAGATCATTTGAGAGGGATTATTTGTGATTAGTGAGATCATTCCATAGCTCCTTCACTATCCTCACATTGTGCAATTGAACATTGCCAATGCCATTGTATTTCTATGTGATCTAATACACATACATTGATTGTTTCTCTACTTCACTTCTCTGCTATGACCATCTCAGAATAGTGAAGCTCTCAGAGCTTGTTCTCAATGCATGGTTGATCATTTGATGTGATTTAAAGTGCTATAGAACCAGCGTATTGTCTGTCCTATAGCTACAAAGTTTCATTTTTATTGCCTTTTCCAGTCGTGAGATATATTCATATCTTTGCTCTCTCATCTGCACACTAAAGTACCTCGAAAATGTCGGGCAAGTCTTCTAACTTGCTAATCATCATTCTAAGTGTGTATTCCATCTTTTTTATTGGAATAACTCATTATTGGTAGATATCTAAGTTAGTTAGATCCTCCAAAAAGGAATTTAGTCAATTACTAGTCGGTTGAGAGCACTGATCACTTTACTGAACATATGCAAAGACCAAAATAGCAAGTCTATGATGTTGGTTCAACTTTCTACTTATCTGTTTTGATCCATTGATTAGAGGATCATGCTCCATAACACATATGTGATTATTTGTGATCAATAGGAAGCTCAAGGGGTCTATTACACTCTCCATAACTTGTTCTTGGATGGTGTGAAGCAAGGTTTTACAACACCACTTCATCTCTCCTTCATATATTTTGTGGCCATATTTCCTAGTTGCAACTTTTCTCCTCTATCACCAACCCATTGTACCATAGGAGCACCTCTATGATTGCAGGCTTCCTACCTATCATATGTCATCTTGCCACTCAACAAACCATATTAGGTCACCCAGCCGCTCAAGTAATGCTAACTTCATACCCATTGATGCCCTACTCTTCACCTTTCTTCTCCTTATTTCAATTACAACCACCTCCCACATTCTCTCCAAGCTTTGGCTTCATTATTTTCCTCTATTTTACATCAAAAAACCCAACTTCCTTCTTGGTGGGACAACTCTTTAGAACATCAACAACCTTTTACAACATCTCAATTTTTGACAGAAACCACAAGCATGGCACCCTCCATACTAGTTTTTATGGTGGACACATCACACACATCCACATCTGATGAAATGAATATTTCACCACCCACTATACCTCCCTCACCCCCCACACTTACACCTTCCCCAATCCCCCCTCCACCTACATCACCTCCACTCTCAGTCCCTTTCTCCACAACATTCACTATTCCCATCCCGACTCCCTTCCCCCATGCATAACATACTATACAAACTACATCCATGACTGCAGATTCAACAACCAATCTTTTAATCAACTATGCCAATCAATTGAGGCACGAATACCAATTGGTAGCATTGTTGCAATGAGCTCCCAATGAGCATTCTACAAACTTGTAGGAAAGAGTCTCTGAGCTTGTGGCAAGCAACACTACATTATAGGGTCAATATAACTCTTTATAACAATCCCACAATGAGTTGGATTCCAAGATTCAAAATATGGACCAAGAAGTTGTAAGAAGAGTAGAGGGCCATAACATACAGCTTGAATGCAATGCAAAGCTTCAATGCAATATGGCATTACTATGAAGACATCTAACAATTGCACACGAGGATAATAAAAGACTGCAACAACAAAATCAACATAATCTAGAGGCTGCTATTGAGAACACACTTGGTGTGCCAATCAGTCCATCTAAATTCTAGGTTGCTCCCCTAGAGACCATTCATAACATCCTAGAAGAGTATGTGAATCTGTTGAAATCACATGATAGATTGTCCGAGGAAGTGTCTCAACTAGGACAACAATAGTTAACAGTCCTTCAACCAGTTCTCGAGCCTACTGTAAACATTGCAAAACCAAATGAAGTGGTTGAGTTACAAAAGCAAGTTCAAGAACTACAAGCTTGGATTCTCCAATATGAACGACCATCCTCAATCCCCAAAGTATAAGAAGCTGACGAAACAATCAAGATTCTAGTTGAAGAAACATTTGAAGAGGTGTATGAACCCTAGCCAATTCCTAGTGATGACATAACCAAAGAGGGCCAAGAGACATTTGAAGCACCTAGAACACAATGGCTTAAATAGGTTGAAGACATTGGCCAAACACATGATGAAAGGGTGGCCCTTCAGATACAAGCCATTAGGGCGAAAAACGGCCCAAAAAGGGCCGTGTAAGGATTTCAATTAGTTGTGATTAATCTGGATTAAAGTTGTCAAATCCTTTAAGAAATTCCGTGTAAGTTCATTTAAAATGTATCTTATGTAAATTTTGAAGAGAGAGAAACTCGTGTGACAATCATGAAAAGTTTGTGTGATATCTTACGCCTCGAAGTTTGTGCTCATCGGGCGTTGATCAACATTTGAATTTTTCTCTTGTTCATGGACCTATATAATGTGTGCTGATGACGTTTTGCACTTTTTTACTCTACTTTTCATAACAGGCCTGATTCTCTCTTTCATGTCATTTTAGACACTTGCCAGTCACTTTTCATAGCAGATCATGGAGAACCTTAACCCAAATACTCTCGCTGAGCTTTCAAACAATTGAAATCATTGTGAAAAGTTCCATATCAACATTGCAGTTAGTCCGTATGCGACGACAAGAAAAGTATTCCGAAGGGCTCTTCATCCTTCTGAAGTGGATGGATTGCAAAAGGAAGGCAAGAAACATATCGACATATGGACAGATGGATCTGTTTATCCAATTGATCCACAAATTGGAAGGTATCCACCTTTTCATAATCTTCATGATCTGATTAGATTTGTAGGAGATGGTGAGGATGGTTTACGAGGCTATTGTTCAAGGCTCTAGGATATTTCAAGGAATTATGTACAATACATAAACTATCTACAAAACACTTTATCTTATATAATGTGTACTGATGATGTTTTCTGCTTTCAAGGGAGCTATTTGGCTCTACTTGAATAAAAAGATCACATTAGTATTTGGTGAATATAAACATATTCACGATAACATGCCTTACGAAGTAGGAAAACAAAAGTTACATTTCACTTACAATGCATTTAACAATGTATGGATAGATATTATAAAACTTCAAACATACATGGTTCAGTTCTATAATATAAAAGAACATGAATGTTGTGGTCTATTCAAATTTGTAACCAAACTTGATGAAGTTGAGCTTAAAAAATATCAAAAGATGGAGAGAATAAGTATTGCACTGATGAACAAAGCTTTGGACTATAGCCTTGGGAAATTGGATACTCCGTCTCTCAAAGTACAATCAGAAATGGAGTTATGGTGGGTTGGCTGTGCTCAAGTTCCATCTGAGAGCCATAAAACACTTAAATGGTTATTTTCATAGAAAAACATTCCAAATGTTATCCAAAGGCATCATGCAAGAGAATTGTTGAATGACAAAGACTACGGGAACTTTCAAGTTGAGTGGCATTTGAGTGGAGACCTAAAGACAATAAAATGCATGTTTGGTATAAGTGGGGGAGCAAATTTGAAGTACCCTTGTTTGTACTGCATGTGTTGACAGTATACGGGAAGAAGCAAGTACGGACACACATGCAGATCTAGCACTAAGGCAACCCTTCATTTTTTTTCAAAACCCTTACATCATTTTTAAGTGAGTCTCATCACAAAAAACCCTTGTAAATATCATTTCACCTTTTTGTAGCTCCATTTTGTACAAGCCGAGGAGTCCTCGAGCTTGGGGAGCCTTAGAAGTAGTTGCCTGCCAATTTTCATAATTTTTAGATCTCGTTTGAGCCCTCAAATAAGCCTTGGAACCTAATTTTTAACTAGGCCGGACACTAGGTCTGGACAGGGCCAAAAGCTAGTCAAAAACTATAAATAGAGCTAGAGAGCTCATTTTTGGGGTAGCTTCTTGTAGTTTGAGCTTGTATGAGAACTTTGTTGCAATAGAAGTGATTCCATTGTCTTACTCTCTTTGTTCTTGCCGTGTGTGCGCGTGTGCGTGTATGTGTGTGCATGCTTGTGTGCTTCTCACTCACGCACTTGTGCTTCCACTTGCTCGTGGTCTTCATACCATCCTCACGTCTCTCCGGATTGACATTAAAGGAGGTGCTACTCATCGCTGAGCTACACCAAATTTTGGCGCCGTTGCCGGGGATCGAGCTTTGAGGACGAGCGTGTGATGGTAAGACGTAGAGAGGACGCGTTGGAATGGTAAGTAGTAGGTAAATTTCTGATTTTTTTTCATCTCCATCTTCATCTTCACCTCATTCTCCATTTCCACCTCCACCTCCTTCTCCACTACATATCCCCTCTTCCCTATCATTCCCTCATTTGTTGTGTGCGAGTTTGAGAGAGAGCGATTGTGCGTGCTTGTCTTTGTGTGTTTTTGCATGTTTCTTGCAGGTGGCAGCTCCATCATCATCTCCAGCAAGCTCAGCAGGTACAGAAATTGTCTGCACAGTCCCCGAGGCGTTGAGCTCAAGCTATCGCGACACTCCGAAAATTTCACCGAATCACGATTCTGAGTGCACCACGACACTGCGCAGGCCTAGAGCTCCCAGGATCACTAGATAGAACAGAAAAATTCACCATATCCCGAGCTATCGCGACACCTCGAGGTATCGCGACACCTCACGAGCTATCGCGACACCCCGACCTATCGCGACACTTCACGAGCTATCGCGACACCCCGACCTATCGCGACACCTCACGAGCTATCGCGACACCCCGACCTATCGTGACACTTCACGAGCTATCGTGACACTTCGACCTATCGCGACACCTCACGAGCTATCGCGACACCCCGACCTATCGCGACACTTCACGAGCTATCGCGACACTTCACGAGCTATCGCGACACCCCGACCTATCGCGACACTTCGACCTATCGCGACACCTCACGAGCTATCGCGACACTTCGACCTATCGCGACACCTCACGAGCTATCGCGACACCCCGACCTATCGCGACACTTCACGAGCTATCGCGACACCCCGACCTATCGCGACACTTCGACCTATCGCGACACCTCGACCCGACCTATCGCGATACACGGCTTTTAACGCATGAAAATTTAGGGTTAATTTTTTTAGTGATTGGAAGGGTAGTTGAGCTTAATTTTAGGCACCTTGGTATAACTTTAGAACCTTGGAAGTGGGCAAAAGGCCTAGAAACCAGAGAGGGATCTCCTGAACCCTGAGTGCCTGTTTTGACCCTTTAGTGCCTGAATGGTCATAACTTGACCATACGAACTCCGATTGATGAGATTTTGGTCTCGTTGGAAAGCTCGTTGAGAATCCCACGTGGACCTCAACTGGTTTTTGTAAGAATCATACGCGGAGTTTTAGAACATGCATTTTTAAGTTGACCTTTAGGTGGAACTAAGTGGTTCTCAGATTCAGGGGGTACAGTGAACTACTCCAAGGGGGCTGAAATTATTGAAGTGTGTCTTTCAATTACTTGTGGCAATAGAGCTATACTAACAGGTGAGCTTTTGCAGGAACTTTGTGCGTGCTCAAGGCAATCCAAAGCAAGCTAGCAAGGGTGAGTACCAAGCTTGGGAGAAGGCTTCCTGGGCTTGTGTAGCAGTCTGGTCAACCAGCTAATTGAGGTTGGAAGATCTCTCAACCCTCCTTTGTCAATTCCTAGCCTAGGCTAAGTACGACTTAGGTGTGGTAATTAATTAGGGCAACGTTAGACACGAATCAAGTCCAAGAATATTAATCAACAAAGTGCAAGAAGTAAATAGGTCTTAAGTGCGAAAACCCTAAAGGACAAAAGGTAAACTGGAGTCGATCACTTATCAAGTGCGGAAATTCACTTAAGTACTCCTGACGACGCGATTTCAGACAAGACCATAAACATAATATTCAACTAAAAAGAACAAAGTGATTGGTGCAAAATTAACCTGCAACGAGAGTGTGCTTGGGTTCCAGGGGATAAATAAATCAGGCTTATGAACCTTAGATCAGGCAGACACTTAGGCCGAGACAGACAGAGCCTCAGATCTTCTGAAGCTAGTGTCAATCACACTGCCAGGTCTTGGGCCCAGCAGTTGAGTGATTATCCATACATTCCCAGATCAGAAACAAGTGATTCTGAGATGTCCTATCACATGGAGAGACCAGTAGGTAGTTCAGGGTTGGCTTATCTAGAAAAGCCAGAGGGACCTTACAAGACTCAGCTGGAATACATCAGGACGAATCGTCTAGGTGCTCGCATCTACGAAGACGGACTGAGAAGATCGGTGGTCCAGATTAAGAACCCCGATCAACCCCATGGATTAGCCCACCCGGTAGTCAAGTTTGAGAATGGAGCATACCTAGATAAAGAGGGGACTATATATGTAGTCACCACTCTCCCTGATAGAACTGATGAGTTTGGAAATGTGATTGCGGAGACCGACATGGGTGATATAGAGCAAGGGAACTTAGAGAGAGAGCCAAGAACTCCCCGTGGTAAATCTGTCTTGACCAGAATCATGACTCCAGAGTGGATTCCACAGGATAATAAAAGCATAGATCTGCTTTTAAACCGAGAAACCGATGAGGTTTTTTGGAGATATAAATCTCCTCAATCTCAGGAAGTGAGTGCCCTCACAATCTATGAGTTTAAAGACCCTGATAGCCCAGGTCAAGTAACCTACCTAGACAATGCATCAGAGAGAATCTTCGTGGTCACTGAGCTTGGCAGACATGCCTACACATGGAAGGGAGAATTTGTTTTTCCCCAACCAAGGTCTACTGTGTCCTTTGGTCACCAAGGAGCTGGGACCTCCCAAGCTCATGGGGCTCAGAGAGATAGAAGTAGAGAGAAACCTGAGGTAAGTTTCGCCAACTCCCTGGGAAGAGAAAGAACGGGAACAGAAAGGAATAGAGTGGAACCTGAGAGACATAGAACCCCATGGAATCACAGGGACATTGATGATTTTCCTTTGCCAAGGCCGAGAGAACACTAGGAACCTGCGACCAACTCAACTGGTGAAGTCCATGAAGAATTATTTCGATGGCACGGGAGACCCTTATGACCATGTGGAAGAATTTCGACAAGTGTTGAAAGCTGAACAGGTGGAGGACCTATTCACACAATATAATGCTTTCGGTCTAACCCTTAGGAACACTGCCCTTACGTGGTTCCAACCACTGAATGAGAGGCATTTCAGAAACATAGACCAACTCTTAGAGGCATTTATTGTTGAGTTTTCTAAGAGTGGAATCAGGCATAACACCTCCTCACTAATTCATAGCTTCAAACAAACACCTCAAGAGACGGTCAGACTAGCTGGAAGAAGATTTAGACAGTACCTGGAGAGATGCCCTATGCCGGAGTTACCCACACCAGCCAAACAAGTGGCCTTGTTCCTAGACGGATTGTTGAGCACTAAGCTCAGGTCATATGTGTACCTGAAGGACCCTAGAACGATAGAGGAGTGCGTGCGCATGTGCATAGACATTGAGGACAATCTAGGTGAGGAATTAGAACTATCAAAAATCTATAAGGATTCTGATAGCTCTAGTAACATGGCATCTGGTCAATCCACATCCATCGAGGAACTTGCAGAGAAGGTAGCCCAAAAACTAGGTGTCTCTAGCAAGCAAATTCCAAGATTTGCCCCAGTTAAGCGGTGTTACAATTGTGGCGGTGAACATATGGCAAGTGTATGCCCCATTATGGCCCAACCTCAGGTGAATCCTAGTAGCCAGTACTGCACCATAGAGCGCAGGTACACCAATCACACGGCACAAGACTGCCCATATAACAAACAAACTGTTAGGCAAAATTATCCTCAGCCATATCCACAACATGGTAGGTACCAGAATCAGTACCCATCACCACAATACAACAGACCACAACAAACTTATCAGCCACCTTATCAAGGGCAGCAGAGACCTCAACCAGCCCTAGTGCAGCAACCCCCTGCTCCAACCAATGTGATCCCAGTGAAATATGCATCTACTGAAGAAAATCCGAATAGAGCCATAGTTCCAGTCACCCCATTGCTATCAGACAGTGATCCAAGTGACCATAGTTTTGACTCCACACATATTGATAGCCCACATGCTTACTACATGCAGTCACCCGAGCATAACGAGTCATACTATTATGAGGACCCAAGTGAAAATAGTGGGGAACCTGAGTATTCTAATGTTATGTACACAAACCCCAACCCTAGACCTCAACCTAGACAGGTACGACCTCCATTTCCTAGAGGACCATGCTTCAGATGTCAGGGAGATCACCTTATACGTGATTGTCCACTGCCTACCCCTACACAGCCTCAACCAGTAACCATTCAGGGCTTCTGTCAAGATTGCGGGAAAGAGCATCTCCTACGAGATTGCCCGAAGAACCCTAATAACATGCCTAAAATCACTCCTATCAATGTTGTTGGGTTAGTTGTAGACTCCACAGGGAGTGTGACTTCCATTGCACCTGTGCAGGTGATCACAAGAGCCCAGGCACTTCAACAACACCAAGGTGTTGGTTCCGAAAAGAGCCCCGAGGTGAGTGAAACAGAGAGCATACCCAAAAAGAGAACTAGCGCCTGGAAGGATAGTCGTGAAAGAATGAAGAGGCAATGGGCAAAAAAGATAAACGAACTTGAAGAAAGCGTGAGAGAAACCAAGGCAAAAATCACAGAGATCACATCTCAACCGCACTCCCACACACTTCCACCACTACCATCCCCATCACCCTCCATTTCTCCACCCTCTAATACACCCCTCGTAACCCACCCACCACCCCGAGTAGGATCAGTATTAGCTGACCCCACTCATGAAGGCTTGGACATGATGTTCAAGGCCTACCAGGCTCGACTTCAAGAAGGGCCAACAGCTGCAAACCTAGACAAGAGTTACCCTAGAGCAGATTTAGAGATTGAACGGATGAAAATGTGCATGAAAATGGTAGAACAAGCTCAAGCTATACTTGAGACTAGTCAAAAGTTCAATCAGACAAACTCTGTCAAGCCGGATTTGCATTTCCAAGGCTTACTGGAAAGATTAGAGCAGTTGGTAAACAAATCACAGGTTTCTTTACCTCCACAGGCTCAACCAGTTGTTGAAAGAGGAAGCTCACCACCTAAGGGAGCTTATGTTCCTAATTCCACGGATGCTGGAATACCTCCTTCAATTCAACAGTACTCTCAAGAGTTCTTGCGGGAAATACAAGAAGAGAAATGGGCCAAGGAGAAGGGTGATTCCCCTCCTATTCCTGAGATTGATGATCTTCGTGTTCCCCAAGACATTCCCTCTATCTATGGGGCAGAGCAACAAGAGGATGAGGGATTAGATTTTGAATCTAATTCTTTACAAGAGTTGCCTCATTTCACAGGCCCATGGGAATCTGAATCTCTCCAGATCAGAGCTCCCACGATATTGGTAAGAAATGAAGACTCAGTGATTCCCAGGAACACTGATGTTGTGAAGAACACTAAGGTTCAGTGTCACCTCACTATAGAGGAACTCCTCAAGGCAAAACCGGAGCTCTGGAATCATGTGAAAAATCAGGTCCCAGAACTTGAATCCAATACACCAAAAGTAGGCTCTAAACAAAAAGTACCAGGGATACCTCTCGACAAGATAGGAGACATGAGCGAAGGTGAAGAAGGTAACACTTATCTTCCGATCACCTATCAAGGTTACACAACCAAAGCAATTGTGGATTCGGGTGCCGGTGTTGCTATTGCGACCACCTCCCTGTGGAAGCGATGGGGCAAACCCACCTTAAGACCAACGAGAATGAAACTTCAAATGGCAGATGGTCATTTTGAAAGACCTCTCGGATTGCTTGAAGGGATAACTCTAACCACTTGTGGTGTAGAGTTTGAACATATGTTTGCTATATGTGACTTTGAGAAGAATAATGTTTACGAGATGATCCTAGGAAGACCCTTCCTACGACAATTGCAAATAGTACAGGATTGGGGAACCAACTCCTTGTACTTACAGCACTTAGGGGTCACCACCAAGGTCAATCTGAAGGATCACACCTTCAGAGATGTACCACCCCTACAGTGGAATCCTATCCACAAAGTGAAAGAGGACTCTATCTCCGTGCATTCTGGAAGTTCACCTGAACCATCCTGGTTGCATGAAGATACTCACTTGTGGATGTGCAAGGTCGCAGAGGAAGAGGAAAAGCGCCTAAAAGCGAGAGAAGAAGGAACTCCCCCAGGAGATAGACCAATAAAAGACCCAGCCTATACACCAATGATATTTCCAGATGAGGAATTTGAGCCTCATGGTTGGGCAGAAATCTTAGCTACCATGGACATTGCAGTCAATGAGGAACAATGGACACCCCATTGTGATGAGGAGGGTTATGATATTTCAGTGTTCATGTGTCAGCCCTTGTTGGAAGAGTGTGATCCTAGTGAGTTCATTGAAGAAGAAGAGAATGACGATGATCTAGAATCCATTGTGATGGATACATACTTTGACTCAGAGGAACACTACTTAGAAGACCTAGGGGTGTTAACCCAAAAGGAAGAAGAACCCCTTGCGAGTATTAAAACGATAAGTTCAAAGAAAGGAAGTGAAGGAGGTCAAAAGAAAAAGAAAAGGAAAGCAGTGAGACAAGAAGAGGAAGAATCATTGTTTGAAGTACCAGAAAATTTCAAAAAATATGAAGTGGAAGACCGGAAAATTTTGGTACGAATGCCTAAGAGAGAGGCCATTATAGGAGAAGCATATGACAATAAAGAAAAGACCAAAAAAATTGTAGTGACCATTGAAGGGAACGAAGAGCGATGTACGTACATAGGAGACGACCTAAGTGCAGAAGAAGAAGCAGAGCTTGTAGCGCTATTAAGGGAATATAGGGATGTGTTCGCATGGCACTATAGAGACTTGATAGGAGTAGATCCAGAGATTTGCTCTCATACGATTCCGATGACCGCTGATGCCAAGCCCACCAAACAAAAACCCTACACATATAATGACAATTATGCAGCCAAAATAAAAGAGGAAATTGACAGGCTGATTGAAGCCGGATTCATCTATGAGATTGAGCACACTGAATGGGTGTCCCCCATTGTAGTGGTGCCCAAGAAGAATGGGAAATTGCGAGTGTGCATTAACCTTAAAAAAGTCAATGCCGCTACGATCCGAGATAGTTATCCTCTTCCAATCACCGAACATCTATTGGAGCGTGTTGCAGGCAAGGAAGTTTACAGCTTCCTTGATGGATTTTCAGGTTACAACCAAGTAGCCATTGCCCCCGAAGATCAGCACAAAACGGCCTTTGCCACAGAATGGGGAATCTTTGCATTTCGTGTGATGCCATTTGGGCTCACCAATGCACCTGCAACATTCCAAAGACTCATGTGTCATGTCTTCAAAGAGTTCTTGCGAAAGAGCTTAGAAGTATATGTGGATGATTTATGCGCTCATTCCCAAGAAAGAAGATACCACATCCCTGAGCTCAGGCAAATCTTCAACAAGTGTAGAGATTATCGAGTGTGCCTGAATCCAGAGAAGTGTGTGTTCATGGTACGACAAGGTAAGATCTTAGGTCACATTGTTTCTAAGAATGGAATTTCAACAGATGAAGACAAAGTAAGAGCAATCGCAGAGTTGCCCAGACCAAGGAATGTTAAAGAGGTACAAGCCTTTATGGGCCATTGTGGATATTACCGTAGGTTTATTCACATGTATGCCATCATAGCTAAACCTCTCTATGGGTTGTTAACAAATTTCGAGTGGAGTGAGGAATGCGAAACTTCCTTCAACGAGCTGAAGAGACGTTTGTGCACAGCACCAATATTGACTACTCCGGATTGGAGCAAACCCTTTCATGTCCATGTAGATGCCTCAAATCATGCAATAGGATGTGTGCTAGCGCAACCCACGGGTGAAGGAAACCTAGATTTGCCGATAGCATATGCTAGTAGGCAACTAAATGCAGCTGAACGAAATTATACCACAACGGAAAGAGAAGGCCTAGGTATGGTATATGCTGTGAAGAAGTTTAGACACTATCTATTGGCCAATAAGTTCAAGTTTTTCACTGAACATCAAGCTTTACTATATTTGGTCAATAAACCTTGCAATACAGGCCGCTTAGTAAGATGGTTCCTCTTACTAATGGAATACGACTTTGAAGTTGTTGTCAGGAAAGGTAGAACCCATCTTAGGGCAGACCATCTTTCTCGCATCACTTCAGGAGAGCCACCGCAAGGAGTGTCTGATGAATTGCCCGATGCTTATCTGTTCAATTTAGAAGTTGTTCCTAAATGGGCAAATAAGTTGGTACCAGTCCTAACCTTCGGGCCTGCAAATAAAAATGTTAAAACAAGCAAAGAGGAAATTGTAAAATCGCTAAAATATCAAATATTAGCCGGAAGTATGTACAAGCAAGATACCGAGGGCGTATTAGCTTGTTGTGTCGAGGATGATGAACATGCTAGTTGGTTGCAACAAGCCCATGAGGGACTGCTAGGAAATCACTACCCTAAACAACGAACATTGCAGAATCTAAAACGTTTAGGGGTGTATTGGCCTAGCATGGACAAAGAAATACAAGAGTGGATCCACAATTGTCCAGTGTGCCAGAAGAGACCCCCAGTGGAGCATGCCACTCTTTATCACGTGTCATTAATCCCAGATTGGAGTGCTCCATTGGTTGAGTTCATGAGATCGGGAACATTGCCCAATCAGGCTAGTCTTGCAAGAAAACGGAGCATGGAGCAAGAGGCTCAAGACTATGCCTTAGTAGGAGACAACCTATATCGAAGAGGCAAGGATGGTTACCTAAGACTGTGCGTTCATGAATCAGACTATTTGAAAGTCTTAGAAACTGCACACAGTGGTGCTGTAGGTGGACACTTTGGGCCGGACATAGTAATTAAGACCATTCTATTCTCGGGACTTTGGTGGCCCATTCTTCATATGGATGCACATACTTATGTGAAGAGTTGCGACACATGCCAACGTGCCCAATATCCGATAAGAAAAGATGAAATGCCCTTAAGGCCAATGATGGGAGGACGTGCATTTTCAAAGTGGGGTATAGACTTTGTAGGTCCCATCAACCCCCCAGCTAGAAACTCCCATGCAGAATACATTATTGTAGCCACAGATTACCTTACAAAGTGGGTGGAAGTAAAAGCCACGACAAAGAATGATGCTCAAACGACGGCTAAGTTCTTATTCGAAAATGTGTTCACTAGATATGGGTTACCAATAGAGTTGGTTAGTGATAGAGGTACGCACTTCTTGAATGAGGTCATTGAAAATCTCCTTCAAGAATTCATGGTGATACATAAGAAATCTGCACCCTATCACCCACAAGCTAACGGACAAGCCGAGAGCACGAATAAGATCCTGTGTAATGTATTGACGAAACTTGTAAATAATAAACGCTCTGATTGGGACAAACAACTTCATCATGCTGTTTGGGCATACCGAGTTGCTTACAAAACGGTACTCAATGCCACCCCATTTCAGATGGTCTTCGGACAAAATGCGGTGCTACCATTAGATTTCCTAATTCCAGCTTTAAGAGTAGCACAAGAGCATGAGTGGAATGGACACGAGTTGTCCTCTAGGATCTTTGATCTAGAGCGTTTAGGTGAGACGAGGCTACGAGCAGCAGCAGGCATCTATGCTGCAAAGAAACGGCAAAAGGCATACTTTGATGCCAATGTGAAGGATAAGGGCTTGAAAGCAGGAGATCTAGTGTTAGTCTACACATTGAAACAACACGCAAGAAAGCTAGAAAAGAGAGGCTACAGACCTATGATCATTAATAGGATCTCCACGAGTGGAGCAGTACAACTAGCCACTTTAGAGGGGGATGTCCTCCCAAACTATATTAGCGGATGCAGAGTCAAGCTGTATCAGGAACCCCTCACGGAGGAGATGCTAAGCCGACTCAATACTGCTAAGCAACGTAAAGGGGAGGAAAAACGAATTCGAGAAGAAGCACAGGCAGAGGCCTTAGAGCGTATCAGACGAATGAAGTTGAGGAGACAAGGAAGGGACCAGCCTATGACTGACACTCAAGAGTCTCCAGGCTATCACATGGCCATGTGTGAGGCTTCAGGTGAACGTACCCATAAGATAGTGGACCGACGACCTTTTGTGACCCTAGAAATAGGACAAAGAGACAGCACAACAAGCGTGAGGGCTTTAATTGATTCAGGAGCAGCCACAAGTGCAGTTCGCCTCTCTTATTGCCAGCAGCTGCAATTGGAGGTAAATCCCCTAGAAGCATATCTGATAGGATTAGGAGGTGTTGAAACCCCTTGTATGGGAGAGGTGGATCTTCCCCTCTACATACAAGAGGTCCTCATGCCAGCAAAAGTGCTAGTGTGTGAAGACGAGGATCTAACCGAACCTCTTGTCTTAGGCCAAGACTGGATCCATGATCACGCAGTCAACCTCAACCTAAGAAGTGGACTTCTTCAGGCTTGGGTAGGCCAAAGCCGTCTCACGATTGAATTAGAAAATCAAGCACTCAAACCAATAGAACAGGCACCAACTCCTGGTCCCTCCAGGAATCCACACGAAGATAACCATGTTGTGCTTGTCCAAACTTCCATGGTGCAGAGGAATGTCAATCTTACTGAAGGTTCAGGAGCCAAGAAGGAGTTCCTAACTGATCCAAAGAAGATTCTAAACGAACGGACCGAACATCACTCTACACGAAGGAGGCCGCTTATCAAGAGGCAGGAGCGCCAACCCGTGCAACATGGAGCATCTCGTGGCGTGAAGCAGATCTGGATACGCAGGGATGAAAAACCCACAGCTCCAATAGCAGATTCTCAAGGAGACAAGAAACGAGCCTCACCATCAAGGAACAAAGTGAAGAAGCCCCCTAGGATAACCCCTAGGCATACCATTTCTATTTGGGTTCCTAAGCGGTCAATGAAGGCCACCCCTAATGCTAGACAGATATGGGTGCCCAAGGCTTGCTTACAAGCCCAAATTACTTCACCTTCAGGCACTAGGATGAAGCAGCTTTCACAAGCACTCTTGGCCAACAACTCAGAAAGTGACAAGATACCTACACCTCTCACTGTCCCCACTCCCATCAACCCCAGGAATGTCTGGAAATGGGTACCCAAAAGGTCCCAAATACATCACACTCTCATACCGAAATCTTCACCTGTCCTTAGCTCTAAGAGCTACGACTCCTCTATCAAAGTGTGGAGAATTAAACTGTGTACTAAACCCCCTGACCCTATTCTGTAAATCCGTCCACACTAACACAGGAGCATTCCGAACCCATTGCATAACCAAAGTATGCATCTAGGATGACACTGACCTTTAATCACCACTCACACCTATCATAAACACTTCACCACTAACCACTGACCTCCGGGATTGTCATGTTAGTATTGTGAAGGGAACACCATTACATCTTGTTTCCTATGCAACACTAATGTGCCTTTCGTCTTCCAGCAGATAAGCAACCTACTCTCATGGCTACCGCGGCAGGCACAAGCTCTCAGGTAGGATCTGGTGCTCCTATCAATTGGGATGCCATGCCAGTAGAAGCTCCACCAACAGCTCGGCCTGAAGAATTCTTGAATGTGCGAAGGATTCCTATTCCAGATCCACCCAGTGGACTAACCGAAAGAGTAAAGGGGCACTCCCATTGGTTCAATGAAATGCCAGGAGATTTGGGGGACGCAGATCACATCTGGGAGTCCAAGATGGAGTGTGGAGGGGTTTGGTGGACCTTCCAGTTCTTTTCAAGAGAATTTGAGACCTTACAGAATGCAGCTCCACTTCAAGATATCTGGCAAAAGGCAGGACTACAAGCTTACTTCAGTGCAGCTCTACCTAAACCCGACTTCCTCAGGTGCTACTACTTGATTGCTACAATGAAACCTACCGGGGATAAAGATCACTCAGGCACATTCTGGGTGCCCTCCTTATCCAATCTGGAGGAGATGAGGAAGTTTGAATTAAATGTAACGTTAATCAGGGAAGCCCTTCAGATGTATGGCACGCATGTACCTTCTGACCGCGACCCTTTGATACCAGAGTCTATGAAAAGCAATAGAATCAAGAAACTAAAAGAAATGTGCGCCCTCACCCCCAACATCGCCATACCTCTGCGGATGTGCCTCCAGCACTTCGCATTTCCCGCTCAGGACCGTTTCACGCAGCCTCACAAGAAGATATGGTACGGGCTATATTTAGCAGAGACCGGAAGCTTGCCCATTAAGATGCCGGTATGGATCTTAGATCAAGTGTATGAGGCAGGCAAGCGGGGGGCGAGGAAGCCCACTTTACATGGTTGTTGTGCGCTGACAAGAATCATCTACAGATGTCTGGCATATGATGTGCCAGTTGCTCGAGCCCTAAAGTATGCACACCTGGAGCTGTTCAAAGGGCGAAAGTCAGGGAATCAACCGGCAAAAAGAATGCGTGGATCCCTTTCACAGGTCCTGATCCCTCCAGAAGCCACCGCCGAAGTCTCCACTAGAGAAGAAACCCAAGTGGCATCTTTCATGATCCATCTCCAAGAGTCTCAACCAAGAGAGGTGGTACAACCCGTTCCATCCGCCCCTCCACTACCTACCGATGCAGAGTTTGCATCTATGGCCACCTTCACAAAAGATCCAAATTTTGATTTTGAAAGATTTCTGCAGACGGTCCCCCTATCCGACAGTGAAGATTCCCTTGACAATGTGGGTCCGGGTGCATCTGCCCAAAGAGAACAGCCACGGGGCGAGACGAGCAGAGTACATGGGGAAGGAGTGGCACAACATCCTCATGACCAAAACACACAAGTGCAGGAAGGCGCACACAGAAATGACCCGGAAGACAGTGAAGAGGAGGCCCCTGCCTACACAGCACAACTCAGACGGCTGTACAAGACAATCAAGCAGGTACAGAGAAGACATAAGATGACAGAAGCGGCGAATAGAGCTCTAGTGAACCAGATGCTTCAAGCTGAGAATGTTGACTCCAACTTTGTGGAATCATTGAATTTATTGGCAGAGACATGTGGGATCGGGGAGGCATTGAGGACAATGGTATATCAGGAAAACCCTGTCTACGATCAACGAAGGATTGATACACGACCACGACGCGGGAAAATGATTCAAATGGAAACCTCTACCGCCTTGCCTACTATAATTTCAGAAGATGTTCACATGACGAGCCCGAGTCCCACCGACGAACATGAGGTAATTACACACGTACCATCTCCACAGCCACCTTCCCTCCACCTTTCAGAACCCCTCTCCACTATTCCTCCTGAACAACCGACATCCACCCATCACGAAACCATTGTACACACCTCCGTTTTTACATCCTTCCCTTTACCCACGTCCCACACTTCCACCCAAATTTTGGAACCTCACACCGGTCATCCGGCCACCGATCAAACCATAATAGGTCACCCTTCCTATCTCCCCGCCCTTGGACAACCACTTGCCAATAGCCAGACCTCATCCCATCCTTTTCCATTCACTCACACCCAAACCCTATCCGCCACTCCCCTAGCAACTGACTCACACTCAACCCAAGTCACACAACCCTCATTCTGGACAAACCTTGTAAATATACTCCAACAGGTGGATACTTATAATAAAAAGTCCCTTTCCCAAACCCACTCCCCCACATTCACTGCCACCACTATCACACCACCCACCATTCCTGTATTCACAGTGCACGAATCACACACTCTCACGTCCGATCCCATGGACATCTCACCATCCACAGGATCACCCACCACCACTGTTATCCCAACTTTACCACATATCATTTCACTCACGTCGCCATTCCCAAGCACTGTAGGCACAACATCCACTTTTCCCATTCCCACTTCCCAACCCCCTGCATCTTCCATCCTTACCCCTGCATCCACCTCATTTAGTCTTGCACTCGACACCATGCTCGAAGCTGCCACTCAGCTTAAGCAGGAATATACATTATTGGAAGAAAATAACAAAGAGCTTTGCACCCTCTCAGCAACACTCCAAGAGCGTGTCAATGCTTTGGAGTCCAGTCATACGGAGTCACAAAGCAAAATATCCGCCCTCGAACATGCAAATGCGCAACTAGAAGCGAGGCATATGGAAGAGAGCAAAGCCATAGAGGAACAGCTGCGAGATCAAATGGGCCACAATGCAAGGCTTCAACGAAACATGGCCTTGCTACGACGACATCTGGCGGCAGCTCAAGAAGAGAACAGACGGCTTCAACAACAAAACCAAGAGAACCTCGAGGCTGCCATGGAGAACACCCCGGGAGCACCCATAGACCCGGCAAAATTTCAAGCTGTTCCCTCAGAAAGCATACAACAGATCTTGGAAACCTATGCCAATCTTTTAGAAGCACATGATCAGCTTGCCGACCAGCTGAAGGACCTACAGAGACCCCAAGAGTCTACACCACACCAACGGGAACCTAAAGAGATGACCGACGCTGCTACTTCACCTGAACCTGAACATTCAACGACCAATGACGTACTGGAGTTAGGGCAACAGATTGCAGAATTAAAATTGAAGTTGATGCAGTACGAGCGACCTCCTTCCCCACTAGAGCAGCCGTTAGAAGAAGAAGCAGTTATTATTCCAGTGGAGGAAGCATTCGACGACACCTACGAGCCTCAACCATTCCCAGGAGGACGCGTCACAGAAGAAGGTCAAGATACCTATGAGGAACCCCCATCAGCATGGATGAAACAGGTAGAGGAAATGGGGAAAACTCATCAGGAACGGATATCCACTCAGATGCTGGCAATGAAGGCCATTGAGGACACCATCCTTCACTCAGAGTACTTCAGGCACATGGCCTCTAGACGCCTTATCACTACAGGCACATGGCCTCTAGACGCCTTATCACTAGCTCAGAATTACAATACAAGCCCTATTTTGTATTGTTGGCCGACTACAACGCAGAAATCAAAAGAGTCACCAACAAGTGCCCAACATTTGCCACACAGTTCGAACCAGAAGATATACCAGAAGCGGCACGAAAAGGGGCCATATTCCAACCAACTTGGAGGCAGAAGTTACTCGAAACTTACCCAGAAATGCTTCGAACATGGGATCACGCCCCCATGCATTTGAAGTACAATCCGTGTTTTGGGCCAGTGCAAAGACGAAGATCATGGAAAGCTTTTGCAATCAAGGTTCAGAATAACGCGAACTGTAAAGAATGGCTCAATTACCCCGCCATCGCCCCCCCAACCGGTACTCCCACAGTGTCATACATGATTGCAACCATCAGACATTGGATACCACGTCTCCACCCCATGCCAGATGTCGCTGCCCAGATGATGCTCAAGATCTTCGATATGATGCAGGTCGTACTCAAAACTTTTCGCAATGTATGCCGTATTCAACCTCCTATTCCCGGGTTTATTAATGGTAACTACGACCTGCTATATGATATGAGCACAACCCCGAGCATACGAGTGGCTTACGCATGGCATGCACGCATAAGATATCTCCCTGCCTGCTACAAGCAAACATTCGACGATATGTTCACCACGGGGTTTTGGGAAGCACATTCAGAGGTATTCGCGCCACGGCCTACGCATTTACTCCATCTCTTCGCATGCGAGCAAACAATGCATTCCGAGCTTTACACGATGCCACAACCTGACATGCCTGGTACAGTTGATTGGGAGGCTTTGCAACGAGACCTGATCAGAGGTTCAAGAATCAAAGAACAAGAATTGGCAACCGACCTCCCGCAGAAGTACATTGATCAAACTGTGGAACAGAGGTCTGTCAGAGGCGACAGACCCTAGGGGGGGGAGAGTGTTGACAGTATACGGGAAGAAGCAAGTACGGACACACATGCAGATCTAGCACTAAGGCAACCCTTCATTTTTTTTCAAAACCCTTACATCATTTTTAAGTGAGTCTCATCACAAAAAACCCTTGTAAATATCATTTCACCTTTTTGTAGCTCCATTTTGTACAAGCCGAGGAGTCCTCGAGCTTGGGGAGCCTTAGAAGTAGTTGCCTGCCAATTTTCATAATTTTTAGATCTCGTTTGAGCCCTCAAATAAGCCCTAGAACCTAATTTTTAACTAGGCCGGACACTAGGTCTGGACAGGGCCAAAAGCTAGTCAAAAACTATAAATAGAGCTAGAGAGCTCATTTTTGGGGTAGCTTCTTGTAGTTTGAGCTTGTATGAGAACTTTGTTGCAATAGAAGTGATTCCATTGTCTTACTCTCTTTGTTCTTGCCGTGTGTGCGCGTGTGCGTGTATGTGTGTGCATGCTTGTGTGCTTCTCACTCACGCACTTGTGCTTCCACTTGCTCGTGGTCTTCATACCATCCTCACGTCTCTCCGGATTGACATTAAAGGAGGTGCTACTCATCGCTGAGCTACAGCATGCAAAGCCCAGACACAAATGGATGGATTGCTAGAGCTGAGGCTGAAGAGGCTCCTTCCAGACAAAATGTTATTCTTCATAACTACTCATCTTCTTCAATGATTTGGGATCCCATACATCCAATAGCATTGACAAATGTACACATATGTACACTACATGCAGAGTTAAGAATCGTTGACAAGTTGGTCTGTCTTCACTTGGATTATGCACATTCTATCAAGCCTACAACTCTTGCAGATGAGCGCATAAAAAAATGTGAATGTCTTCTTTCAGAAATGGGATTTCATGGTGGTTATGTTCATCTAAGAAAAGATCCAAAGTTTTTACAAAATACAGGTGATGTACTACATGATATCTCAATGGGAGGTGCAAAAGCAAGGAGATTCTTCAGCAACCATGATGACAAGCAACTAAATGCCATGTGGACTTGTTGGAAAAAATTTTGTGAGGTCACGACTAATGTAAAAAGCAAACCAGAAATAGCAAAAAAGAGAATGTAGGTGTGGGTCAAACTTGATAATCTTTTTAAGATCATGAAGCAGCAGGTAACATCAAAAAGTTATGTGATAGATTTCAGAAAGGCGACCACAGGGCTTATAGAAACCATCATAGAGGCATGGGGTGCCAAAGACATAACATACTACTTGGTGAGTTCCAAAGATATTTTATTCAATTTATTTATTTATATTTGAAATAAAGATCTAATGAGATTCTTCTGCTCTTCTAGCATATTCTTCTTGTGCATGAGGCATTCTTTGCAGAAAAAGAACCACTTGCCATATGGAACACCCAAGGCATGGAAAAATCTCAAGGAAAGGAGGAGGAGTAACCAAGAGCAATGCCTTCAGAGAGCTTTTTGATTGGTTCTTTAGAAGACAATTACAAAAGGGGTTTCCCATCCAAAGGGGTTCTTAGATCTGGATAGATTCCTTCAAATTGCATCTGCTCAAAACAAATGATTGCATCTTGAACATGCTCATATTTTCCATAACCTGAACTCCAAACACTAAGGGCATTCCCCTCTGAGCAAGATGTCGTCATGTAGTTGCAAATACCTCTCGTCAACCATTCGATCAACTCTTCAAGTACTTGCAATCAAACAAATTCCCCTTCCAAATACAAACATATTAGTGCATAAAAACGCCTTTGTCACTTGTTTTGGATGGGAAACCCCTTTCTCATAAAAAGTCTGTTCATGTTTGATCTAAGAAATCAGCGACCTGGTTTGTAAATCGAGTGTTTGGCACTATTGTCGACAGAATCATATGTATATGCCTCGATAACTATATGTGTCTCACAGAAGGAATAAGAAACCTTTTCTGCCTACTCTCAAACATCAGTAGTGACTCCTCTGATCCCAGCTTGTTATGCATTATTGCAATGTTTAAATAGTGAGGGAGGTTGTTTTGATAAGGTTTTGAAAGGAACAGCGGATTCTGAATGATTTTTTTTATCGGATTAATGAACCTAAAACATCACTGAAGTTGCTTGACAATTATATACTCAGGGTTGGGGTTTCGTATATCCTCGTTGAGCTTAAGAGGAGTGCATGTCTCAAGCGTCCAAGGAAATTGTCGACTAATTGTATGATTGCCACGTTGGGATGGAATGAGATCTCCAGGGAATTAAGGTACATACATGAAATGGAAGAATAATGAGAGTGGATACATTATGCGGGGTTGTTTGTTTTGGAATTATGATCAGTTAATCATTCAAGATATGCATAACCTCCTCGGGTAAGTGGTCTCCAACAAAAAGATAGCCACCTACTGCGTGAAACCCTCCTGAACATGGTTTCTTATATAGTCTCGACTCTCTGTTCATAGTCAACTGGGTTCTCTCCTTCTTCTGTTCTTTGACTCCAGCCACAGTAATATCAGTTAAGGGGGGGGGGCATATGGAGGGGAGTTTTTCTGTGCTCGTGAAGGCTGGGGCCTTCTTCATTTTTCAAAGGGTTAACATTGATGTTTTCGTTCTCGTATGAATTCCTGTATTCAAAAAAGCCCACGCGCGCAGGGGAAGATAGCTAGCGACTAACTTCGTGAGATTATCCTCTCTATTCCGCACATTAGGTGTGGTCATGACAGCAGCCCTAGGACCCATTTGTGCAGCCATTTCTCTATCCCTTACTCACCAAAGTGGTGGTAGTGTGTTTATGTTGTTCACGTACGAACATGTATATATATGAGAATGTATCTACATTCACAAGTATGCATTGACAGATGTGTGTGTAGGTATGGTTTTTGTGTTTTGATGTGTATGGATTCCATGTACATTGTGTTTTTGATGCATACAGATGTATGCATATGTGATCCACATGAAAGAGATTTTTCTTTTGTTTAGTAAGAAAGAGATGATGCATTGCACTGAAAAAAAGCGAGGCCTCTTTCCGGAAAATGGTGTGCATGCAGAGACTTTAGGGAGAAAGGAAGAAAGAAAGGGGGATTATTCCATTCTCGGGGGGAAGTCGTGCAAGTAACGTAGAGAGGAAGACGACCGGGGGGAAAGCTGTTGGTTTTTCTAGGGTGTGTCTGGACAGGTGCACTCCAGAAGTGTTCATCCAGAGAGAGAAAGCGGATGTTTTTTTTTTGCGCAAATATTGGAGGAAGGGAGAGTAGAGAAAAAGGGGGAAGTTTGTAGCAACAGAGGGGAGGTCGCTCTCATTTTGTTCAAAGGGGAAGAGGTGATCCTCTTTGGGGAGAAAGAGAGCTTGAAAGAATCAGAAAAGCGAGCGCATATGGGTATTGGGTATGAGAGTGGGTGCTGTTGAGAGTAACTTGCATGTGAGTAAGAGAGGGAAATGCCACGAGGAGTAACCGCGGGAGTTGGACATCTATGTGCGTAAGTCGTCTCTCGTCTCCTTCACAAGTACATTGGGCTGAATTTGTTGGACTTAGGCCGATCAAAGACGACTTAACATCAGAAGTTCGAGCAAAATATCATTGTGGGTATATATTTTCCCTTGGACTAAGAGTGCTAACATTTTGGTGCGTCTGCGGGAAAAGCTTGGTACGTCTCTATAAGAGAGTGCCATAGGTTTGCATAGCGCCACATGTTGGCCGAGCTTGCGGACCCCATATCTAGTACATGAGCGAGGGGAGCTCGTCCTTAGGAAGAACGCGAATGGAAAGAGAAGAACGTGCTGAGAGAAGAGCCCTTGAAAGAGAAAGGCAAAGGTGGGAGTCGCAAAGTGAGTCTACCTCGACTAGCGGGAAGAGACCCGCCAAAAAAGTGTACTCCCGTAGGAGGGTCACGAATCAAGTGCAAAAGTTTGAAGGAGGGATTCTAAGGCCGCATGCACTAAACTTTTGGGACCGTGAGGATATTGACATTACACCACTATTTGAAATGGCTCAGCGAGTCCAAGTACATTTAGGAGTCTTTCCTAAATTCTCGGGATTGTGGGATGAGGATCCGGATAGCTTTATCCAATTGTTCGAGGTCACTTGTGAAGCAAATGAAGTGGTTGACCAAGCGCAAAGACTTCGGATCTTGCCAGCCATATTTAGAGATGAGGCTTCCAATTGGTACGAGAACTTGGAAGAGCAACGACGACGAACTTATCAAATGCTGAAGGATGCATTTTTGGCTAAGTTTCGTAGGCAAGGGTTCCAAGATCGTCTAGCTCAACAAATGGATTATCTCCGGCAGGGTGTCAACGAGAGCATCGATAACTATATCCAGAGGATGGAAACCCTGGTAAGGAAGATGGGTGCGAATGCCCCAAATGAAGATACCTTGAAACGAAGATTTATTGCGAGACTTAGAGATCCAAGCGCTCAACAGCATATCAGTTTGAGTCGACCGGCGACGTTGGTGGCTGCCAAAGATGTTGCTCGCGTGTGGGAAGAGGTTCAACTTGGCCAATGATGAAGGCAAGAACTTTTGTTTGAACCGATGCTAGGTACAAACGTTGGGCCTACAAGTGGAACTACTCAAACAAATCTTGCTGCAACTCCACCGGCATTTATGGCCGCTACAAACATGCCCCAAGAGGTAAAGCCGGTGTTGACCGAAAAAAGGATTATCGAAATTGTGGCTCAGGTGGTAAAAACTACCACTCTAACTCATGAAGCATATGTGGTAAGGCAGGAAGTGGCACCCAAGCCAAATCAAGGAGTGTTTAGGTCGAACATCTTTTGTGCAAAATGTCGAGGATATGGGCACATGGCCACGGAATGTCCTACGGTCTCAAGATTATATGTAGAACCAAGAATCTTTTGCAACTTTTGCAAGAGGAACAATCACACTAAAGATGAGTGCCGTGATAAGGGAAGGTGGTTAAACAATAGGAACTATGCTTATCAAGGATTACCGGGCCAAAGTGAACCTCCCGTGCCTAGATGGGGGCCTAGACCCACGTATGTTTATGGAGGCCAAGGCCAAGCAAGCGGATATCAAAGGCCTGAACCACCAAATCAAAGGCGAATGGGACCGCCAGAGTGTTGGCGATGTGGGTGCCTTGGGCATATACAAGCACATTGTCCGAATGTGAGGAAGCAAGAAGACTTTACACCTATGTGACAGTATTGTAGTAGGGAGGGCCATTATGATGTTGATTGCCCGCGACAAAGAAACGATTATGGCCAAGGACAAAGAGGGGTTGATACGTCCACCTACGCACAGCCGCAACCACAACCGATGATGCAAACTCAAAGAAGAGTGCCCAATACTAGAGTAGTAATTAGGGAGTTGGATCCAGGAGCTAGCACCTCTACCAATCAAGGTCTGGACATCGATTTCCCGTTTCCTCAATTCGAAGCGTATTTACTTGGGTGGGCTGGATATGCCGAGGACCGGTACTTCTACTAAGACAGCACGAGGGAATTGCCTAACGAGGTAAACGATATCTATTGGGCTTGGGCGGACCAATTGGTCATAGGCAACGATGACGAGGCTCCTGAGGCGGAGCCATATTCGCCTTCTTAGAGAGTATTGATTTCCGGGAGGTGGACGTGGCTAGGTAAGAGAGTCCCGAGCCGGTTTTACAGCAGAGTCATTGGAAGAGAAGCCTCGCGAGGGGATGAACAGCTAAGTGTCAGTTAGTTGGGTTGTAGGCAGTCGGGTATACCATTTGAGTGTCGTGTCTGAGGAAGTGAAGACAAT
The DNA here is from genome assembly GCA_020310875.1 of Ceratopteris richardii. Lineage (NCBI taxonomy): Eukaryota > Viridiplantae > Streptophyta > Polypodiopsida > Polypodiales > Pteridaceae > Ceratopteris > Ceratopteris richardii. The sequence goes on along the minus strand of CM035429.1, from coordinate 119,637,308 downwards.
AGAAGATCGATCTATCAGGAGTCTGTTTTGTCATTTTTTTGTATGCTTGCTGTGTGGGATAGGTGGGGAAGCGCTCCTTTCTAGCTCTCCCTAACTCTCGGGGTTCTTTCGAGGGGAACAGAAAAAGGAAAAGAAAAAAAAAAAGAAAAAGAGAAAAACACAAAAAAAAAAGAAAAAAAACATCGTGTCTATACGTGTGCCAGCACGCTATGCCGGGCTAGTAGGCGAGCAGAGTCCACCTGGCGAGGCAGTCAGGACTGCGAACTGACACTAGTTTCACCATAGGTGCTGGAGTATGTGTGTGTCTCTTGGTGCTTCGCGCCATAGTGGGTCGACAGGTGCGTGGATCCATCTCGACCGGGTGGATGAGACCACAAGCCGCACTCGGCTTCGCTATGGGCAAACCCTTCCGTGTGTGTTTATACATCGGGTATCTATGTCGTTGCACGCTATGCTGTACCGGTAGATGGGTGGAACGAACCTAGCCGGGCGGTTAGGGCCACGAGTCGCATCCGGTTGCCGCATAGGCCAGTCATGTGTAAATAAATATCAATAAGCAAAAGAAAAGAAAAGATTTTGTGTTCCTGTCCCTGAGGGGGAGAGATAGAAAGGAGGAGGATGATGATTGTCCGGATGGGTGTGCCATGCATGTATATGTTTTTGTGATCTTTTTGTGATTGCTGATAGATCGATCAGCCTAACGTCGATGCCAACGTGGACCGGTAGTCACATGTGTACTTGAACTGCTTGCTACCTGCTAATTGTATTTGGCTTTTCTATTCTTGTCAACAGGTTCTTTCTGAAGATGGCAATGAGGTATACCACTCTGATTCTTTTACTTGGGTCATGTTCTATTTTTGGAGATGGTCCCTTTTTGATAGCATGAGTCCGGGTTTGTGTTGGACTTCGTCTGATTTGCATATGATTAGTTAGGAAGGATGCCTATATGCATGCAGATTATATATGATGATTTTGGTGTTGACACATTTTTTTAGTACTTACCTTTTTGTTGAGTTGTGTGAGGTTACATGTGCAATGGAAAAGAAGGATCCCGTCTGGTACGTCTATATATGGTAAGCTTTTTTGTGATGGTTGGATTTAGTTTTGATGGATGATGCAGGAACACAGGTAAAAGGCCAAAGGAAAAAGGGTGCCATGGATGGTAAGTAAGGTATGAATTGACCGAATCAATGAAGGGGTAACAAGGATGTAAGCATGGTTCGTGTGATTCTATGTTTGGAAGTAGGTTGGTGAAGGGAGTGTAACTATAGGGATATGGTTGAGAGCATGGTATGAGGCATGGTTCATGTGTGCATTTGCATAGACTTGCATGTGGCATGATGAAGAGGAGATGCGAGGTAGAGAGGAAGTAAAAGGCAATTGCATGAGTACATGGAAACGAATGTGGTTGGTAGGTGGCTTTCTTGGAATGCATGAAGAGATGAGTGAGCGCGAGTAAGAGTGTGTATGTGCGAGAATGTGCATTCATGATGTGGATATGTGTGTGCATAATGGTATGTGCGTGGAAGTGGGGGAGCGTGGACGAGGTGAGTGAGAAAATAGGAGAATCGAAGTGAGCGGCACATAAATGTGAAAGCATGTCATCATTAATGATAATCCGGTTAGATGTTTTTGAAGAAGACTAATCATTGGCTTGAGTGTAGGCACATGTTGACTCATCGGGGACGACTTCGCAAGCAGAAGAGGGGAGTATGTTGCATGTTTATTCATGTGAATATGGTGATCTATTAGTGCCATTTTTGATGCAGAGAACCACGAAGAAGTATCCCAAATGAGGATAATTAAGTGGGTTACATTGACAGATATGTGTTCATAACTACAGGCATTTGCCATGAGTACTACAGGAAAGATGGTGCATATCCCCTTCAAGTTCAAGCTTTGTAGTCAAGATCACTACCTTTTTCAAGGGTGCTCATGTGATTCCATTCACTAAGGCATTTGTAGTGGTAGTTGAAGCCTGCCCTGCCCCATTTTATTCGATGTTGATTCAAGGATGAAGGGTGCATGGATGTATAATCTACCACATTTCAGAGATCTACAAAGGACATCTTCATTCACTTGGGTGCCCTATGTGGCTTCAGACATTTGAAGAAAGGTGAAGGTCAGACAAATGACCCCCACCACCATGAAAAGTTGTAGACATCATGGCATTAAGATAAAAAATAGTTAGAGAGTGAGCAAATGAAGGTGATTCTATGGATAGTTTTTTGACAAAGATCAAGGATTTGAAGGAACAATCGATTTCTGTTTATGAAGCTATACTAGATAGCTCACTTTGCAGACCGTTCTGAATGGTCTTCCTGATTCATATCAGAGTTTTGCTTCTACTCTTCATTAGATGATGCAAGCAATCGAAATGCCTTGTCATTTGAGGAGTTACTCTTTGTTATATTGGACAAAGATCAGTCTAGGCAGAATAGGTCCATTATGCGTGTTGCGAATCAAGCTTTCCTCGCTAGTTAGAAGGGCAAAGGTAAATGGAGCTCATCTACTAGCAAGTAGAAATGTGCAAATGCTGCACATTCGAAGAAGGAAGACAAAGATGAGAAGAAATCAAAAAAGCAAAAATTGTTTTGCAAGTACTATAAAGGAAACGATCATATCATAAAGAACTGTCCAAAAGCGGATGCAAAAGAGGCAAAGAAAAAAGGGAAAGAACAGGTCTCTCATGGAGATGGCGAGGTGTATGGTCAAGAGTCAGGCTTTACCTCATAGTTTCTGGCTTGAGGCTGTCATGTGTGCAACATATGTACTGAATAGGTGTCCCACTAAAGCACTGCAGTCTATCACTCCATATGAGGCTTGGCATGACCGCAAGCCATCTGTTGCTCATCTGCGTGTTTTTGGTTGTTTGGCATATGCATTAGTGCCTGAACAACATCGCAGAAAATTGGATGATAAAGCAGTTAAATGTATTTTTGTTGGATACAGTTCTGAAAGTAAAGGCTATCGCCTGTATCATCCACAAACTAAACGCATTCTAGTTAGCCATGATGTTGTATTTGTGGAAGATGCTATTCAGCCATTGCTTTCATGTACTAAGGAGACATCTGTTAGCTCCAAAGACATGTATGATACTTTGATGCCTCTTTTTACAGGTGGACAGTCTAGTGCTGGTCCTAATGAGGCAACTTCTCAGCCTTTGCAGGTTTCATATGATGATGCAGATCATTCCATTTCTGATGCAGATTTACATGATGCACTTGCTGATGAGAGAGCTGATATTGAGCAGGCAAAAACTATGCCAAAATGGCTGGTGCAGACTTTGCGTGATAGCAAATTAGATGCACCTTTGTCATATCGTACTCGTTCAGGCTCTCATAGTGCCTCCTTTGCATCAGATTGCTATGCTATGGCTGCATCTAGTCTCTGTGATGAGAATGAGCCTGTTTCTTTTGATGAAGCACAGAATTCAGAAAATTGGATGGCTGCTATGCAATCTGAATATGATGCTATAATGAAGAATGGTACATGGTCTTTATGTGATTTGCCTCCTGGCAAGAAGGCCATTGGCACTAAGTAGGTATACAAGCTGAAGCGTAAACCTGATGGTACAGTTGACAGGTATAAGGCTAGGCTTGTTGCAAAGGGTTATGCACAGGAAAGAGGCATTGATTTTGATGAGACCTTTGCACCTACATGCCGTATGACTACTGTTCGGAGCATTTGTGCACTTGAAGCCCATCATGGTTGGAATGTACATCAGTTGGACATTAAAACAACATTTCTGAATGGTGACTTGCATGAAGAAGTGTATGTTTTTCAGCCCTGTGGCTTTGTGTAGAAAGGGCATGAAAACCAGGTGTGCAGGTTAAAGAAGGCGTTATATGGTTTAAAGCAAGCACCACGTGCTTGGTATGAGAAGATATATGCCTATCTGATTGCACATGGTTTTGAGAACAGTCCAACTGAAAGCACCTTATATGTTAAGCGTGCTAATGATGTGCTTCTCATCATTGTTGTCTACGTAGACGACATGCTGCTCACTGGTCCTATTGAGAAGCATATTGTTGATTTTAAGGCTGATTTGCATGCCTCATTTGAGATGTCTGTAAGCCTATTGCCACTCCTATGGAGACAGGTTTACGATTGAGTCTTCATGATGCTGGAGATGCATTTGATGCTGTTCTCTATCAGCAGGCTGTTGGATGCTTGATTTACTTATGCATTACTCGGCGAGATATTCAGTTTGCTGTCTCACAGATGAGCAGGTTTCTGCATTGCCCAAGAGTCACGCATTGGAAGGCGGTTAAGCACATCTTTCGCTACTTGAGTGGTACTCGGCTACTTAGGTTGTTTTATCCCAAGGGGGGATCACTACCGCCAGTTTTGCATGCTTTTTCTGACTTAGATTGGGCTGGTTGCTATGACACTCGTGTGTCCACCAGTGGTTTTTGCTTCATGCTTGGTAGCTCATGTATATCTTGGTTGAGCAAGAAGCAGCCTACTGTGGCCACTTCCAGTTGTGAGGCTGAGTATAGGGCAGCTTTCACAACGACTGTTGAGTGTGTGTGGCTCAGACGCCTTATGGCTGATTTGGGCGTTGGCCAGTCTTCTGCCACCACCATCTTCACTGACAGTCAGAGCGCATTGGCAGTTGCGAGGAACCCTGTGTTCCATGCTCGCACTAAGCACATTGAGGTGCATTATCACTATGTTAGGGAGAGGTTCTCTGTTGGGGAGATCATCTTGGCATATGTGCCCACGCAGGAGAACATTGCAGACCTTTTCACGAAGGCTCTGCCTAGGGAGAAGTTTGAAGCTTTCCGCAAAGCTTTGGGCTTACTTCCTTTTGTGGAGTGATTTCCACATAGCTTGGCACTTCCTTATACATGAGTGCCAACTCCTTGTTCACCGCATCACTCCCAGGGGGGATTTGTTGATATATTTAGGTAGTGATGTGTGTGAACACTCTAGGACTGCTGGGGCACTTTTTTCCCTCTTTAGGAGGTTTTTTTCCCCCGGCTTGTATATACGCCTATTGCCCTAATGGGCTACTTATCTTTGTACATTATCTAGTAATACATTCAGTCTTGTGTGTTGTGCTCCAAGCTTCTTCTTCTTCCTTGTGTTGTTCGCGTGCTTCCGCAGACGTCTAACTCCAACAGGAATCAAAGAATTTTGGATTGCCCCTATCGCTTGCATCGGTTGTATTATCCATTTCAACATAAGATCCCCTTTTAGCAACCTTGCACGAGATGAGCTGTTGCTAGTTGTTTTTATACTCATGAGTCAAACCTTTATGCAAGGTCACTTGTTGAAGTCTCTTTGGGTAGTTTGCTAACACGATCGATCTAAGCGATAAAGGCCATCCGACAAGTTCAGATTGCACTAGTCGCTTGAATCGGTCGTCTTCTCTAATCTCGTCTCCTCTGTTTAATGCCTTAAGTCATGCTCTTCATATTTTGCAATATCTTGGATTGGAATTTGCACCAAGTTCTCCAATCTCTCTTATATTACTTGTTATGTGCACCATGATACTTTCTCTTGCATTACTTGAGGTCAAAATAGAATCAAATAATTTAATTGAGACTAATGTGCAACTTTGATAGACTATAATAATTAAATTGAAACTAGATATTGAATTCTAGATCTCTTGTTCATCTAGAATTTACTTATGCAAGTTCCTGTATAATTATTTCTTAGTTGGAACCTCATCAGAATGTTAAGATTAAACAAAAAAATGCCAATATGAGTTTAGATGAAGGGGAATAATTGAAGTCATCAATTCACTCCTGCAAATAAAAACAATGGAAATATGAAATAAAGGACCTCAAAAATATCTAAGAATGTCTTGGTTTATATTCTTATCATTGTACAATAAGAACCTCATCAAAATCTTGAAAGTAAATTAAAAAATGCAAATATGAATATAGACATTTAAAATTCATAATTTAACACACATTCTTTGTCACCATCTTGCAAAGAAAATTCAATGGAAGTATCAATAGAAGCTTCTAAAAGAGGGCGATACATTATGTAAGAATGTCAGGGTTAACTTGTTACAATCTTAAGGGTTGGAACTTAATCACCTTTGGTGGCAGGCAAGTTATGCAAGATAATGATTTCTGTGATCTAATGTTAACTATTGCATCATCAATTGAGAATCTACACTATGATGATACCTCATCAAGATATTGTCGAGGTGACCTATTCTGGATTGAAAATCTGGATGAATCAATACTTCTAACTCAAATTATGGACAACTCTCCTCTGAGTCCAAAGCTATCCAAAGTCCAAGCTTTTTTTTCCACCTTCTATAGTCATATCCTAAAACCAGAGATTGTCGACATATCTGATATGAGATTGAAAGAGAATTGGGACTAACTTTACATAAAATAATGTCACCTAGCTTTTGAACTTTCTTTGCTATCCCATTCCCTACCTAAAACATCATCAATCTCTGAAATAGAGACTCTCCTATTCAACCACATTGTTTTTGTTTTTTGTAATAACATGTTTTTAAAGCATGCTACAAAGACATGAATAGGCAAAAACCATTGAATCTTTATCCTTCTCGAAATTCGGCCTGGTGACATTGCCTTTTGGATGTCAAATTTAATTTTGCATAGAAAACTTGAAACTGTTGAATGATCAGGAGCATCCCAATCTAATGAAGAGATGCAAGAACCAGGTACATGAACAAGATTTCCATAAGAACTCCTCCCTGATGGCACTTGATAACATAATGGACAAATAACTCTATGCTATTGAAAAATTGAACAGATTTGTCTGCATACATGAGTTCTGCATATTCCTTATGAAGAACTCTGAATGTTCCTGTTAAACATTCAACAGGTTGCCATTCCACAATATTGGAAGGAAAGATATCTGTAGTACAAAAACATATGTTTTATTATACAAAAACAATTGGAATGATAGAAGAGCATTGTAAAACTTCACTTACAGTATGAAGGGAAGTGCATATGATTTTCTAGAACAAGATCCTTAGCGGTGTACACATGTTGTACTCATGCAAGCCAACCGCATCTCTTCAATTTGAAACTGAGAATACATCCCTTTTAGTGGTTTCTTGTATTGTCTCTTTTGGCACACGACTTTATGGGCACCTCTGCAGCTAGGAAGCATAGTTATCCATTCATTTACTTTCACAGAAAGAGGTTTCCACAAAGAATCCTGTCTTCTATTGTAAACCTCACATGAGGTTACACGATTGGAAGGATGACGAGAAGAAGAAGCCATTTGAACTTAGAAGAAGAAGAATGTTCAAAGCGAGAAATTGACGTTCACAAATTTTGGCAGTATTTATAGAGAAAAAGGCTTTGTACATGTGGAAACTTTTGATTTAACGTAAACCCTGTCGCTGAATGATCATGAAATTTTGTGAACCCACAAATATTTCGTATCTTCAAAAATCAATTCCTTCTTGGAAATTTGAGAAAATGCTTTGTGTAGTGTGCCGAATTATCTTTTATTGCATCAAACCAAAAAATTGTACACTGAATATGAGACTCTTTATCACTTTAGTGGCGCTTTTAGAGAATATTGTATTTAAAAAAAAAATTTCTTCATACAGTTAAAAGAGACATCAATGTTATATTCTTGTACATGTGGAAAGACTCTATTTGTCAATTTCCTTAATCTCTCATTAGCAAACAACCCCTTTTCAGCTGTTTTTCACCCTAACGCCATGGCAAGCATAGAAGAAATTATAGTAAACTTTGAATATTTCAAGAATCTATCATATAGGCACTTCACCACCACCTCTCAACTTTAATACCAACCCTACTTTGTTCTATTTGCTGATTACAATGTAGAGATGAAGCACATCATTGGCAAAGAGCCCACATTTGCCACACAAGTCCAATTGAAAGACATGCCAGAAGAAGCTCATAGCAGTACTATCTTTCAACCAAACTGGAGGAAGCACTTACTCGAGACTTATCCAGAGATGATGTGCATGTGATCACATGCTCCATTGCATATTTTATACAACCAATGCTACATAATAGTTCCTGTGGCCAATTTTTGCTATCAAGGTCCGAAATAATCCAAAATGTGTAGATTGGGCCAATTACCCATACTTCACACCACCACAAGGGCCACCCACAGTGGCATACATGATATCCACAATCCACCATAGGATACCTGACCTCAAGATGATGCCAGATATAGCCCTGCAAAAAATCTTTGAATTGATGAGGGTTCTACACCCAACTTTGATGATGGCTATGACTTAGTTTATGACATGAGTAACACACCCCCTCTAAGGACTATGTATGCTTGGTATCCAATGCACCACGATGGATTCCTCTTTAAGAGAGCTTCACAAGGACGCTCTCACAATAGAAACCCAAGCTCTAGATGACAGGGATGGTAATCTGTACAAATTTACAAAAATATGTAGAAGGCTATATAGTATACAAAGACTCAAACATAGATTTTC